>CAJQUN010000137.1:1200000-1646988 GCA_907163345.1 Haberlea rhodopensis | reverse complement strand
AAAATTTGGGCAGAGTCTCCCCATCAATAGAGCGATCCCGAAGTAAAGCACAACACATAACATAATTCCCGGCCAGAAGGAAAACATAATACTCATCAGAAAGCAGTAATACCAAGTAAATTCCAGCCAGGGAAGACACCACACATATGACGACATAAATGGGTTCTCAACACCCACATAATACACTAACGACTCTCATATCATTAGCAATTCTACACAATTGCATGCAACATATAATGAAAGAGAGGAAGGCTCATGCCTTTATATACAACCCATATACAAGAATGTTCGTGCTCACATGCGAGCATCATAAATGTGTATATAAACCTCGGGTGTATATAAGTACTCTATACGATACCGTGCTCCATCAAGCCCTGGTATCACGATCCTGTGAGTACATCCAATCAACAGCTCGAGCTCAGCTCCACAGCCATCGATGCACCTGTTCACCTGCCCCAACGAGACAGCCCCCAACGGGGTGAGCATACCAATACACAAAATCTCATAATCACAATAATGAAATTCAGAATTTACAACACAAGTAAATATTAATGAATTTTAAATGATACTCCCTGGATGGCAACATCCTCATCCGGGATTCCGTGTACTGTCCCTGTTCTCACAATCATCAAACTCATCAAATCTCAAAAATCAGTAAATCAACGCATTGATTAACTCATCGCATGCCTAATACTCGAATATCAACAGATAGTGGTTGCAAACTCATTAAACATGCAAATATAGATATCTCAATATCTAATACTGATTTCACAACCTCGCTATCAATCACAGATAGCTCAAATGCCTAGCATTTATTTTACCAATTCTTCATTATACCTAGACATCTCAAATGTCTTATAATGAATACATGATCCCACGATCATTCTCAGGCATCTCAAATGCCCTACAATGGTCATATAAAACCCAGTACCCCATATATCATGTAAGAGTCATCCTACTCTAGTGTCACGCACGCTACAAGCGGCGATATCAAGATTTGGGTCATTCCTTGGCTATATCAAAATATATATATATATAATCCTCACGCGCGATTATTCAATGAAATCAAATTTCATTATGCATTCACAAATGCCCTAAATAACAGAAATGCTCGTACGTCGCACGTACCTTAAATATCCAAAGTCCGAGCCAAACCTTGCTCGAGTTCCATGCCCCGAGGAATGATGTGCTAACACGATAAATAATTCACAATTATTTACGAACATGTAACCCATGCTCCAGCACACCTATACCCTCAAAATATTGTCAACACACGACAATTAACCTTTAAAACACCCGGGGCAGGGTACATGCAGGGAGGAAATAAATGAGACAATATCGAAATTTGTTCAAGAATACCCTACAAAATCGAACCCGAATCTCACAATTTCGAACCCAAATAATACCATAATTCATCTAAAATGAGAATTAAGCTATCCAAGCAAGAATCAACACCCCTTGCCAAAAACCCCCAATTTTCGAACTCAACCCCCTTAAATTCGAACCCAAACAAGCCCTTAATTCGAACCCTTAAAATTCATCAAATTCGAACACAATAATGGCAGGAAATACACGAAACTGACGAAAAAGGGGTAAGGGAGGTTACCCAATCGAAAATCGGAAGAAATCGGACGAAAATCGAAGAACCCTAGAAATTGGGGATCGACGCCTCCAGCCAAAATTCGACTTCAAAACGCGACGAAACTTCGAATTGACGGAGGGTTAGCTGCGCGTCGACGAGACGAAGCCGGTGATAGGTCGCACGCGGCGAACGGCGGCCGGACGGCGGCGGACGAAGCGCCTGAAGCGGCGGGAGCTGGGGGCGACGGGAAAATCGCATGCGGGGAGAGAGAGAGAGGAATTTGGGGCTGAAATGAAAATAATTTCTAAAATTTTGGGTTCAATTGGTATTTATAGCAAAAAATACCCCGAAAAATAATAGCCCCACAAATACATCATGATTCATTAAAAATCATCTGTTTTCAAAAAACTCTCTCTCTAACTCCAAAATCCCCTACCGGTGCTCACACAGCACCCGAGATCCCGAGACACAACAAAACCCAACTCTTAGGTTTTTCACCCAAATGAGAATACAATCTCAACCTCTGGATCCAACGATCCCAACTACCCAAATAAACGAGCCCAGAAGGCCCAACACCTCGATTAATTCCAAATCGCCACGTAAAACCACTTTAGGGATTATTAACACTACGGGATTAACACCTATAATCCCTGGTCATCACAATAAGAGGTTTGCCTTGTATACGGATGCGTCACTGCAGGGTTTGGGCTGCGTGTTGATGCAAGATAAGCACGTGGTGGCTTATGCATCGAGGCAGCTGAAGCTACACGAGGCTAGGTATCCAGTGCATGATTTGGAACTGGCGGCCATCATATTTGCCTTAAAAATCTGGAGGCATTACTTGTATGGCACGTCCTTCACTATATATACGGATCATAAGAGCCTGAAGTTCTTATTCACTCAGGCAGAGTTGAATATGAGGCAAAGAAGGTGGATGGATTTGCTCAAAGACTATGATTGTGAAATTGAGTACCATCCAGGTAAAGTGAACCTGATAGCAGATGCCTTAAGTCGGAAGGTGAAGAGTACTGCAGAGGATGTCATGTGTTTGTCAGCTTTGATGACTTCTTACTGCCATCTGGGCTATGACTTCGATGTAGACACATCGCATGTGTGAGTGTCGACCTTATTGGCAGGCAGAGCCAGATATATTTGAGGCAATCAGGAAGGCCCAGAAGTTGGATAGTGAGATTCGGAGATGGACATCATTGATACTTCAGGGTCAGCCATCCCAGTTCAGAGTGGCTGAAGATGACTCTTTGAGACTGGGCAACCGATGGGTAGTCCCAGATACACCAGAACTGCGTAGAGGAATATTGGAGCGAGCCCACAGTAGTCGGTTCAGTATCGACCCAGGGGGAAAGAAGATGTACAAAGATCTATGCGATCAATTCTGGTGGAGACGCATGAAGCGTGAGGTGATCGTTTTTTTAAAAGATGTTTAATCTGCCAGCAGGTAAAGGCAGAGAGGGCAGAGGGCCTGGTGGAGAACTGAAGAGCTTAGAGGTGCCTGAATGGAAGTGGGAGCATATATCTATGGACTTCGTGCCCCACTTGCCAAGGACGACCTCAGGATTTGATGCGATCTGGGTGATCGAGATAGGCTGACGAAGATGGCTCATTTCATCCCTTACAGTATGTCGTATACCTACTTAAAGATAGGCCCAAATGTATATCGGGATGTGGGTGAGATTGCATGGTATTCCGTCTCGATAGTGTCTGACAGGGACCAGAAGGTTCACTTCACATTTCTGGGAGGGTCTTCAGACAGCTTTGGGCACATGAGGTGAGACTGAGTACGGCCTTCACCCTCAGACCGACGGCCAACAGAGCGTACACATTCAGACGCTCGAGGACATGTTGAGGGCATGTATTTTGGAGTTTGATACTCCGTGGCAGGATTCAGTGCCGCGGGTAGAGTTCTCCTATAACACAGTTATCAAGCGAGCATTCAGATGGCCCCTTTGAAGCTCTGTATGGACGACGATGTAGATCACCGCTGTATTGGGAGGACTTGACTAGCAAAGCGGTCGGAGGACCGGATATGATCAAGGAAATGGAAGGTAAGATTAAGATGATACGCCAAAAAGATGAAAGCGGCCCAAGATAAGGCAAGCGGCCTATGCCAATAAGCGGCGACGACCACTAGAATTCCCGTTAGGAGACAGGGTCTTCTTAAAGATGCTCCCTTCAGGGGTGTGGTTCGTTTTGGGATGCGGGGAAAGTTATCTACCGAGGTATGTTGGGCCATATGAAGTTTTACAGCGTATCGGTACATTAGCTTATCGTTTGGCTCTACCGCCATCTTTATCTGGCATACACGATGTTTTCCATTGTCTCTATGTAAGGAAGTATGAGCCAGACCCGTCTCATGTCTTACAGCCTACTGAAGTACAGTTAGACTCAGATGTGTCCTACGTTGAGCGACCAATCAGAATTCTGGATCGAGAGGATCGCAGACGATATGAAGTAAAGTTATACCGATGGTCAAAAGTTCAGTGGGATCGTCGGGGTGTCGAGGAGGCTACGTGGAGACGGAACGGCATATGGTGCAGTAGCACTATCCGGAAACTATTCTTGGTATGTTTTTTATGTTTAGTTTCGATATGATGATGCATGTGGATTTCGAGGATGAAATCTTATAAGTAGGGGAGTAATGTAATACCCCCGAAATGTAATATGATTATGTTCTACGATGATGAATTATGATGTGTTTAAGGGTTATGGTGTATTTAAATTGGGGGCCACGATTTATCGATATGATGATATGATGTGGGGAGCATGTTGGGTGTTTTAAAGGATGTATTAATTAATGAAGTTAGAAAACATCGAGTGAGGATATTTTAATACATCGTACAAAATACCGGGATACAATTAAACACCACAAGGCACCCCACCACACCACCCCAATCGGGTCACCTCACCCCTTTTCCCACTTGTCAAAGCCCATACACCCCACTTGCCCCAACCCATGCCATCACTTCATTCTTGCATTCAATTTCTCCTCCATCTCTTTCCTTCTCCCTCTCATTTTCGTCCCTGTAAGCTGCAGAAAGGAAGGGGGGATTAGCTTGTGATTTCTTGTCTAAAACCTTACAAGATTAGGGGGAGCAAAGTAGAGGGGTAAGCCTTACTCTGTTTTTCTGGGTTTGTGTTTGAAGCTTGGGTTTGGTGGGTTGTTTTAATGCATGCTAAGTGTAGGCTTGGGTGAAACCTTGGTATGAATACTTACATGGTAGTTTTATGTAACTACTAGCATGTTTGTTTGAGCATGTTACATGTTTTTATGTAATAGACTTCTTGTTATGAAACTATGTGCTCGAAAATCTGGAAAAGATAAGCATACTCTGTTTGTGTTAAAGTTGGTTGAGGATGAAAGATTATGATGATGTTATGATGCATGTTAGCTTAGGTTTTGTTAAACCTTTGATTTAAGAGCTTACATGGATATTTATGAAGTTCTTCACATGTTGTTTCAGCATGAAAGATGTGTTATGAAGTAGAAAGATGGTGTGAAAAGAGGTGCTCAAAAATCTGGGGAAAATCCCGATTTTTCAGAGCTCTCGATCGATCGAGATTTGGTCCCGATCGATCGAGCGAGACAGAAGGTCTAATGCATGTTTTCAAAATTTTGGTGCCGATCGATTGAGGATTTCTCGATCGATCGGTGAAGCTCCTCGATCGATCGGTAAAATGTTCGAGTCGATCGAGCGAGGCAGGATGCTAAGGCACTGTTTGTGCACAGTGTCTCGATCGATCGGGACCTTGGGCCGATAGATCGAGAGAGGTAGAAACGTTGAAAAATATAATGATGTTATATTTTGTTAAGTTTTATGATGTGAGATGGTTTTGAGGCATCTAATATGGTATTATGTGGTCTTGTAGAAACCATCCCAGGTACCCGGCACCATCAAGGAGATAAAGTCTGTTGACTCCTCCTCCTTTTGAAAAGGTACGTAAGAGGCGTACGGGGCATCGGATGGTAACACACATCTTTATACTACAACTATGCTTTTATTGCATGAGTATTCACGATGAAATGATGATGTTTATACGATGTTTATACGATGATGTTTATACGATGAAGTTCATACGATGTTTATATGATGATGCTTATACGATGCTTATATGATGACGTTTACACGATGTAATTGTGGTAAGATGCCACGGGGTAAGATGCCCCACATGGTAAGATGCCATGCGATGTATTGTGGTAAGATGCCACGGGGTAAGATGCCCCACATGGTAAGAGGCCATGCGATGTTATTGTGGTAAGATGCCACGGGGTAAGATGCCCCATATGGTAAGAGGCCATACGATGATATTGTGGTAAGATGCCACGGGGGTAAGATGCCCCATATGCATGATTATAAATCAGGGACAACAATAAGAAGTTAATGAGAAATCCAGCATATTTACTTACAAATATTTCATGCATTTGCTATGATGTTTTATGATGCTAAGTAAGATTGTATATGCTCATGGTGTGTTGTCCCTGGTAGGTACACTTTTGGACGAAAGGACTATGGGTCGGGTTTGAGGCAGTGAGCTACGAGGGACACAGGAATGTATAGGATTCAAGTTATGATTAGTATCTACTCTAGGAGTAGTGTAAATCTAAATGACATTCTTTTAGAATGTAATGAATTATTTTTGAAGTTTTGGTATTTTGGCCTGTAATATCTGTTAGCTCGTGTAACAACCAAACCTTAAGATGTTACCTTAATGCATGATTAGTCCTTCTTATGTCTATTAATTCACTGTAAGGTTGGGAAGACCCCACACATACGCCCCCCAGCGTATCACCTTGGGGTGCGCCTGTGTTATTTGTGAAAAGAAGGATGGGTCGATGAGATTGTGCATCGACTACAGGCAATTGAATAAGGCCAACAGTGAAGAATAAATACCCTCTTTCCGCGGATCGACGACTTGTTTGATCAGTTGCAGGGCACAAGGTTGTACAGTAAGATTGATTTGAGGTCGGGGGTACCACCAGATCCGAGTTAGAGAGGATGATGTGCAGAGACGGCCTTCCGGACCCGTTATGGTCACTATGAGTTTTTGGTCATGCCGTTTGGAGTGACAATGAGCTTGACGAATCGAGTGTTCCAACCCTATTTGGATCAATTCGTCATCGTATTTATTGACGATATAGTTATCTATTCTCGGAGCGAGGAAGATCACAGGAATCATTTGAGGACAGTGCTCCAGATTCTGAGGGACAATCAGTTGTATGCTAAGTTGAGCAAGTGTGAATTTTGGTTGAGCAGCGTGGTATTTTTGGGGCATGTAATCTCTAGTGATGGGATTTCTGTGGATCCCAGGAAAGTGGGAAGCAGTGATGGATTGGTCTGTGCCTACATCTGTGCCGAGATCCGTAGCTTCCTCGGTTTAGCGGGTTACTACTGACGTTTCGTCGAGGGATTCTCTAAGATCGCTAAGCCGTTGACGCAGTTGACTCAGAAGGGTGTTCCGTTTTCTTGGTCTGAGGCATGTGAGCAAAGCTTCCATGGGTTGGAAGCACCGGTTGACTACAGCACCTGTTCTGGTGATCCCTTCGGAGAACGAAAGGTTTGCTTTGTACACGGATGCATCACTGCAGGGATTGGGCTTGTGTACTGATGCAGGATAAGCATGTGGTGGCTTATGCATCGAGGCAGTTGAAAGCCTCATGAGACCAGGTACCCCGGTTCATGATTTAGAACTGGCGGCCATTATTTTCGCTTTGAAAATTTGGCGGCATTATCTTATGGTACTTCTTTCACCATTTACACGGATCATAAGAGCTTGAAGTTCCTATTTACCCAAGCGGAACTGAATATGAGGCAAAGGAGGTGGATGGACTTACTCAAGGACTATGATTGCGAGATAGAGTACCATCCAGGGAAGGCGAACCTGACAGCTGACGCCTTAAGTAGGAAGGTGAAGTGTACGGCAGATGATGTTATTCAGTTGTCGGCCTTGATGACCACTTGTTGTCATTTGGGATATGATTTTGATTTAGATGTATCGCCGGTGCTGGTATCGACCCTATTGGCAGAACCGAACATCTTTGAACTTATCAGGAAAGCTCAGATGACAGACGTTGCGGTACAGAGATGGTTGTCATATTTACGTCTGGGTCAATTATCGAAGTTCAGAGTAGCAGAAGATGGTTCCTTGAGGCTTGGTAACCGTTGGGTAGTGCCGAGGGCACCAGAGTTGCGTCAAGGAATCTTGCATCGTGCTCACAGTAGCAGATTTAGCATCCATCCAGGTGGGAGAAAGATGTACAAGGGCTTGTGTGATCAATTTTGGTGGAGACGGATGAAGAGAAGACGTTATGTCATTCGTTAAGAAGTGCCTAATTTGCCAACAAGTGAAAGCAGAAAGGCAGAGGCCCGGAGGCGAGTTGAAGAGTTTAGAGATACCAGAGTGGAAGTGGGAGCACATCTCTATGGATTTCGTGACCCACTTGCCAAGGACTGCCTCAGGATTTGATGCGATCTGGGTGATTGTAGATCGACTGACGAAGGTGGCTCACTTCATCCCATATAGTATGACTTTCACATACTTAAAGATGGCCCAGTTGTATGTACGGGACGTGGTGAGATTGCATGGCATCCCAGTCTCGATTGTGTCTGATAGAGACCCGCGGTTCACATCGCACTTTTGGGAGGGTCTTCAATCGGCTTTGGGTACAGAAGTGAGGCTGAGTACGGCTTATCATCCTCAGACAGATGGTCAGACAGAGCGTACCATACAGACGCTTGAGGACATATTGAGGGCGTGTGTTTTGGAGTTCGATACTCCGTGGCAAGATTCAGTGCCACTAGTGGAATTCTCTTATAACAACAGTTATCAGACGAGCATTCAGATGGCTCCATTCGAGGCCCTTTACGGTCGACGATGTAGGTCACCGTTGTACTGGGAAGATTTGACTAGTAAGGCGGTCGGAGGACCGGAATTGATTCGTGAAATGGAAGAGAAAATCAAAGTGATCCGTCAGAAAATGAAAGCGGCTCAAGATAGGCAAGCGGCCTATGCTAATAAACGACAGCGACCATTGGAATTCCAAGTGGGAGACAGAGTCTTTCTGAAAATCTCACCTTTCAGAGGTGTAGTTTCGTTTCGGTATGCGCGGGAAGTTGTCTCCGAGATATGTTGGGCCGTACGAGGTATTGCAGCGCATCGGCACTTTGGCTTATCGTTTGGCCCTACCCGCCGTCCTTGTCTGGTATACATGATGTCTTCCATGTATCTATGTTGAGGAAGTATGAACCAGACCCGTCTCATGTGTTGCAGCCTTCAGAGGTTCAGTTGAGTTCAGATGTGTCCTATGTTGAACGGCCAGTCAGAATTCTGGATCGAGAGGATCGCAGACTTCGAAGCAAGGTTATACCGATGGTCAAGGTTCAGTGGGATCGTCGGGGGTGTCGAAGAGGCCACGTGGGAGACGGAACGGCATATGGTGCAGCACTACCCGGAACTATTCTCTGGTATGTGTTTATGTTTAGTTTCTTTTGGGGTAAGTGCATGTGATTTCGAGGACGAAATCTTATAAGTAGGGGAGTATTGTGATATCCCCGAAATTATTAATTACAATTTGGGCATTAATTGTATTTATATGATTAATTATGGTGGTAATTAATTATGTGTTGGATTTATTAATCTTATGGAAATGCATGGTCACATGGAAAGGGGTGACCCGGGAGTGCATTTCAGGGTGCATGTTGTTGCATGTTGGGGAAAATTGCTATTAGCATGATTTATTTGCCATGGCTAGCGATTAATTGGAAAGCATGAGTTTAATTGATATTTTGGTGCATTTTGGATTATGCTTTAAAATATCATGTTGGGGGTGTTTTATACACCATGGGTTTGTGGATGCATTTTAATTTAACTTAACCCTTATACCCCAACCCCACACCTCACTTTCATTTTACTTTACCAAACCACCCAAACCCTTCCTTTTCTCCCATTTTCGTTTTGGTGCTTAAGGGTGAATAGGAATCCTTGCAAAAAGTTGATTTGTGGAGTTTATTGTGGAGATTTGAGGTCCCCAAGAGGTATGGATACCTCATTGTTGATTTTGTAAGGTTTTATTTAAGTTTGGTATGGTTTTGAAGGGTTTTAACATGGGTTTGTGTGGGTTGTTGTGGTTTTGGTTGAGGGTTGGATTTATAATTGTTTTGAGGTGTATTTTGGAGGTTTAGGTTGTTATTTATGTTGTTGGTTTGATAGTATAAGTGTTGTATGGATTGGAAGGAATTTTTGGTGCAAAAATGGTGAAAATCGCGTGTCTGTGCGAGGCGATCGACCGCCTGAAAAGAGGCGACCGATCGCCTAAGGGCAGTGGGCAAATCGCAGGGCAGGCGATCGATCGCCTAAAATGAGGCGACCGATCGACGAGAGGCAGTAGCCAATCCAAGGGTTAGGCGATCGATCGCCATGTTTGAAGCGATCGATCGCCGCGAAGAAAAATTTGTGGCGATCGATCACCATGTTTGAAGCGATCGATCGCCAGCTGTGAAATTTTGTAAAATGATTTCTTTTGACGAATTTTTTTGGTATTCGACTATTATTTGGCTTCTAATATTGAATTGTATGGTTGTGTAGAACCATCTCAGGTGCCAACAACGTCGAGGAGATAAAGTTATACAACTTCTCCACTTTTGAAACTAAGGTACGTAGTGAGACGTACGAGCATCGGACGGTAAATCGTGTTACAACTTTTGTAGGGTCTTCCTACCATAATATCAATTAGTACACATAAATTGGACAGAACATGCATTTATAACCTCTTAAGGGTTCCGGTTGTAGCTTGAGCTAAGGAGATTACAGGCCAAAATAAAATTTCCAAAAGCTATTTAATTACATTCCCATTAATGAATGTTAAAGCTATAGGTTTACACTACTCCTAGAGTAGAGACTATCAAAATCCTGCATCCTACATTCATCTTGCTTCCTTTAGCTCACTTCCTCAACCCGACCCTAGGCCCTTGGTCCAAAAGTGTACCTACAGGGATAACACATCGTGAGCACATACATATTTACTTAACATTATATCAAAAGTATACAATACTGCATAACATCCTAGTTAAGTAAAGGTTATTGGTCGTCCTTCGACTTCCTTGGTTATACCTGACTCTTATTCATATATTAGGGCGTCTTACCCCCATTGTATGGCATCTTACCATATCATAATCATCGTGTGGCATCTTACCACGTGGGCATCTTACCCAATCATATGGCGTCTTACCATATCATAAACATTGCGTGGCATCTTACCACGGGGCATCTTACCCAATCATATACTTTGGGTGGCATCTTACCACGCGGGCGTCTTACCCAATCATACACATCGTATGACCTTATCATAAACTTCATCATCATAAACGTCATCATAAATATCATCATCATAACATCATCATAAACATCATCATCGTAACCATCATCATAAACATCTTCATCATAACGTCATCATAAACATTATCATAAACATCGTCATCGTAACATCATCATAAATATCATCATAACCATCATCATCGTAAACATCATCATAAACATCTTCATCATAAACATCATCATAAGCACCATCATAAACATCATCATCATAAACATCATCATAATATGTAAGGGTATGGTTTACCGTCCGATGCTCGTACGTCTCTTACGTACCTTAATTCCAAAAGAAGGAGAAGTCGTAGAACTTTATCTCCTTGAAGTCGTGGGTACCTGGGACGGTTCTACATAACCATACAAATTGATATTAGAAGCTAAATATAGTCCAATATCCAAATATCCCACATAAATATCAAAAATCCATCTTTTTACAGCTCGCGATCGATCGCTGCCCAGGCGCGATCGATCGCGAGATCACACTGGTCGAGGGGCAAAAATTCTCTTCTTGGCGATCGATCGCCACTTTTGGCGCGATCGATCGCCAGCCTCGCCGATCGATCGCCCAAAAGTGGCGATCGATCGCCAAATGCTACTGGCGGACACTGGAGGCTCGCGATCGATCGCCAAGAACGGGCGATCGATCGCCGAGCACTGAACTCCGAAAATCGCCATTAATGCTCATTTTTCAAGCTCCTCTTCATGCCACCCAAAACCAAACTTCCTCACAACTTCAATAACATCATAACCCACTAAAACCAACATAAAACACTTCAAAAATCATACCCCAACCATAAACAACACATACCCAAACAAACCCACATAAAACATCAAAAACTTAACCCATTTCAACCATACATCATAAAACTTATAGGAATGGTTCCATACCTCTTGTAGGCTCCAAATCCTAGCAAAGATCACACAAACAAAGTTTTTGTGGAACTTTTCTTCTCCTCTTTTGGTGGAACTCGAAAATGGGAGGGTTTGGGGTTGGGAAGTGATTTTGGGGATTTTTAATAAAGTGAAAGGTATAGAGGGGTTAAAGGGGTGGGTAGAGGATTAAAAGGGGTTGTCTTTAACTTAATTTAAAAATGTACCCCAAACTTAACATGATGTATAAAATACTCTACTTGATGTTTTAAAAGCATTTTACAACAATGCTCTAAACTTCATCTAAAATCACATCTTCCTCATATTTAATAATTAACACAATTAAATCATGTTAATATCTTAATACCCAACACATAAATTCATTAACACATGATTCATCATATAAACATAATTAATGCCTTACTTGCAATTAATTAATTTCGGGGCATCACAACTTTAATGATGCATATTGTGAATAGTGTGTCCTTATATGTGATGGAATATGTGAAATGATAGTGTTATATCATGATATTGGAATCAATTGTGTTTGATTATTGTGGTAGAATTGATGAATGTTCCGGTAGCCTTTATCTCCGAGCGAGGGAGGTACTTGCCGCTGTCATATGAAGCGATGGTAGTATGATATTTGCCGCTGTCATGTCTAAGCGAAGTAACATGCCGCTGTCATTGTCGAAGCGAGGGATATCATATGATGCCGCTATATGTCGAAGCGAGGGGTCCTAAAATTCCGCTGTTGTATTGGGACCGGAACAGTCACAATTCTAGTGATTAATGTGAAATATTGTGGATATAATTGGAAACGCGTTATCGATCATTATGTCGTGAACTAATGATTTTGTGCATAAATTTGTGAAACAGGAACAACAGTGAAATGTGCTAATGTGGTGATCAAGGAGCATATCTATTATTTGCCGCATGCGCTTAATTATTTTGTTAAGTTGAATTGTGTTAAATGGTGATATATATATGCTCATGGTGAGTTGTTCCTGTAGGTACGCTTTTGGACAAAAGGGGCTCAGGGTTGGGTTGAACTATGAGCTGAAAGAGACTTGAAAGAAGATAGATTACAGGATTTTTGTTAGTCTTAACATTCATTTTGGGAATATAATTAACTAACTATTGAAGTTTTATTTTTTTGGCCTGTAATTACATTGAGCTCACATAACAACCAGAACTCTAAGATGTCTCTAATACATGTTTAGCCCTGTTTATATCTTGATTTCACCGTTAAGGAACTAGGGTCCTTACAATTTATTTACCAATTCTCCATTATACTTAGACATCTCAAATGTCTTATAATGAATACATGATTCCACGATCATTATCAGGCATCTCAATGCCCTACATTGGTCATATAAAACCAGTACCCCATATATCATATAAGAGTTATCCTACTCTAGTGTCACGCACGCTTGTGACGGCGATATTAAGATTTGGTCGTTCCTTAGCTATATCAACATATTTATATAACCATACGCACAATTATTCAATGCAATCAAAATACATTACGCATTTCACAAATGCTCTCATATAAAGAAATGCTCGTACGTCGCACGTACCTTAAATCTCCGAAGTCCGAGCCAAACCTTGTGACCGCTTTATTTTTAAACAAAAGATATTTCAAAGAATAGTGTGAAGCGATTCTACCGCAAGTGCACGGTTGTCAAGTTTTAGTATAGTGAAAATTAAGTACGGGATGTCGAATCCACAGGGACTAACGTATAAGTACCAAATAAGATTAATAAAATTATATTTAGCCTACGATTAACAATTAACTAATGTTAATTTAAACTAAAGACTGAAAAATAAACAAGAAACAATAAGATTAATGTTTCCGGATACGCGAAGGCAAGTCACTCGAGAAAATTACCAAGTTCGTCGTTCAATTATGTTATCTTTAATGATTCAAGTGAATTCTCAAATTATCAACCAATTGATTTTAAAGGTGAAAGGTTTCCGCGATTATTCGATACACTCTCTCGAGCTGTAAAGAAACTAACATTAATTAGAATAAGTCACTCTCGTGCACCTATTTACTAATATAATATTGCATAAGACGTCAACACCTTATAACTCTAAATCTTTCGATTCCAAGTTCTCACGTATGCAATATCATCTCTCGATCTCAATCGTAACATACATCATAAATTAATGGAGCGTGTTACAACGTTATCTCTCGATCTCGGTTATAACTCTCAAATTCAATCAAAGCTTGCTAGACTTTGATCTACACAAACAATTAATTTATGAACAATAACAATCAATGCGCTCAAACACAATTGAATCAATAATCAAACACAACGAAACTAAAACTCGAATAAAATAAACTAGATTTAATTCAAATCAAATACATAAGAGTTTAATTGTCTCTCGACCTCAAAAACATCAAATGAAATTCAAAATCAAATAAATTAAAGTTTAGAAATACGATAAATGGTGGATGAATCCGTGCGTTGCACCGTGATTTCTTCTCTTGTTCCTTCCTTGCACTCCGGAATGGATTGACTCGACTTTGTACGAAGAACGGAGATTGAATCTCCTTCGGCGGTGTTGGGCGGCGGCTAGGGCAGCTTCTCCTCGACCTAATTCACGTCTGGTATGGTATATCATTGATTTGGAAGTGATTTATCCTTTTATACCTCGAAAATCATTTCAAAAATGGAAGATAAGATTTTCCCGGATTTGCGTCTCGATCGATCGAGATTTGCGTCCGATCGATCGGTGCACTGTTCATGTCAGCCTTTGAAACTCACTGCCTCGCTCGATCGATCGAGATTTTCTACCGATCGATCGAGACTTTAAACAAATCAGCTCTGAAGTTACTGCCTCGCTCGATCGATCGAGATTTTCCACCGATCGATCGAGACTTGAAATTCTTTACTTCTCAGTGCACTGTCTGGCTCGATCGATCGAGATTCCGAAAATCTCACTTCCTTCATTTCAACTCTTTCTCGCCTCGATTTCGCCCGTTATCTTCATATTAGCTCATTTCTTCCATTTCCGATCTAATTTCCTGAAACAAACGAATAAACACCAAAAAGCATAATATCATCCAGGAAAAAGTACGGAAAATGGGAAGAAATTACAGTTAAAAACACTTAAAATCTAAGCCTATCAGCTCCCCCAAACATAGACTTGATCGTCCTCGAGCAAGCAATAAGCTCAAAAAGAAAAGTTAAACTCGATAGTAAGCATGAATCATCTTTACAACATACGTAAAAACTCAGAAATCCTACTTACACATCAATAGAAGTCATTCAACACTTAACAAGAAGCAATTTCTCCTAAGTTAAACAATACATCGCAACATCGGAACGTGCGTGTGTGCTATTGTCAAACATGAGTTACATACATATCTTTAAGATCAACATGTGCCATATCAACTCCTAGTCAAGATTACTTTGAATTACTCTACAAATTTACTATCCAGCACTTCTCCACTAATGTAATTATTCCTTAGACTTGGATCAAAAGGTCTTAAAAGCTTATAACGTTAGGCCTTTTGGTGTCGGCTTCAAAGAAAAGGTAGGATGAATTCAAAGAAGAGAGTATAATAAAATCAGTTCAACTATTTTAAGCTTCTCTTCAACTTTTTCTAGCCTTGGCCACTTTGGGTCTTATTTGAATTTTTCTTTTCAAGGCTTTTCTCTACAACATTTCTTTTTTCTTTGCTTATTCTTTCGTCCTTTTTGAACTCATTTGCATATAACAATTCCGTGCAAGGAATGAGATTCATTATACTCTCCTAGGGATGGATAAAATTGTTCTTTTAGGCTCAAACCAAGGTGGGTATAATGAGTTTGCCAAGAATGCCGAATGGGGGTCTAATCCTATGCAATGCATATACCATTCTTTTTCAATAAGGCTCAAAAGGGGACACTAAGGAATAATGTATACTAGGTAGGCTTGAAAGACTCAAACGGTCCAAAGATCGCCTAAATCATCTCCCAGTCTAGTTCCTAATTATAAATTTCGTCTCAAAGTGCTTTCAACTAAACTGTAGAGTTATCTAAGATACTCAAGACTCATCATAGTTAACACAAATTTTCAATTTAATCAATACATACTTCACTCAATCATGACTCAATAAGTGCTCAAATAATTCCTCAGTTTTGACATATGGTTAACAACGAATATATGCAAGCAAGTTAAACATTTCCATGACTCCTATCTAGATGAGGATTAATTTCATCATGTATTACCGTTGCAATTCCAACTCATCAATTCTCAAGAATAACTCAATCAATAAAAAAAATTTTGTTGGTAATGCTCAAGGATGAATCAGTCACAAAATCATGCAGTCATGCTAGGAAAAGAAACAAGACAAGTAGCAGAATGTGCAAAAGCAAGATATATACAAATACTCAAAAAACCCCCCAAACTTAGCATGTGAATTTCCCTCAATGAACAAGAAAAATGAATGCACAGGCAAAGACACATACCATGACGACGATCGTCACTGATCGTCGTCCTCATCATGCTCCGAAGGGGGGACTGGGTAGTGGTGCTCCTCAGCACACATGGATTCATGCTACAAAACAAAAGTAAATAAAATAACAAAATCAATAAAACTAAACTAAAGAAAAAGAAACAAAGGGAGTAAGAAAGAGTTCTTGATTTATAGTCCCAAGCTGGACTGTCATCTCCTCTCTCTTAGTCGTCAAGATAAACTATAGAGGTAACCGTTTGGACTTCATTGCTCATGTGGTAATGCTTTAAGCGTTGCCCATTCACTGTAAATGTTCCCCTGCTAGGATCAGTGACTTCAATTGCACCAGAGGGATAGATCTTTGCATTGGTGAATGGCCCGGACCAACGAGAGCGTAGTTTGCCTGGGAAGAGTCGCAATCTGGAGTTGAACAAGAGTACAGCATCCCCTACCTTGAATTCCCTTTGTTGTATACGTGAATCATGCCACTTCTTAGTTTTCTCTTTGTAAATCTTGGCATTCTCATATGCTTGATTTCGGAATTCTTCCATCTCATTCAATTGTAGAAGACGCTTCTCACCTACAGCCTGACAGTCAAAGTTCAACCATTTAATAGCCCAATATTCTTTATGTTCAAGTTCAACAGGGAGGTGACATGCCTTACCAAATACCAACTTATAAGGTGATGTGCCAATGGGTGTCTTAAAAGCAGTTCTATAGGCCCATAGTGCATCATCTAAGCGTAAGGACCAATCCTTTCGGCTTAGAGTCACTGTCTTTTCTAAGATCCTCTTCAACTCTCGATTTGAAACCTCTACTTGCCCACTGGTTTGTGGATGATAAGGTGAAGACACTTTGTGGGTGACACCATATTTACTCAAAAGTTGTTCAAATTGTTTGTTACGAAAATGGGTGCCACCATCACTAATGATTGCTCGAGGGGTGCCAAAACGAGTAAAAAATTTTCTTTTCAAAAATTGTACAACCACTCGAGCATCATTAGTGCGCAAAGATTCCGCCTCTACCCACTTTGACACAGAATCTACTGCAACAAGTATGTATTTATTTGAACAAGAGCTTGGGAAAGGTCCCATGAAATCTATTCCCCACACATCAAAAATTTCACATTCAAGCATATTGATCAATGGTAATTCATTCCTCCTAGAAATATTACCGACCCTCTGACATCTATCACATGAAGAGACATACCTGAATGTATCCTTATACAGCGTTGGCCAATAAAATCCAGAAGCAAGTACCTTAGCCGCTGTTTTGGTAGCTCCAAAATGCCCACCAGCATCCCCATCATGACATTTCTGCAAAATATCCTGTATCTCCTCCTTGGGGACACAACACCTTATGATGTTGTCTGCACAGACTTTAAACAAGTATGGTTCCTCCCACAAAATATGTTTAACCTCAGAAAAGAATTTTTTCTTTTGATAAAAAGTCAGATTTTGTGGGAGGATACCACTAACAATATAGTTTGCATACTGTGCATACCAAGGTAACAATTCAGCACTAAACAATTGCTCATCAGGGAAATTCTCATTAATCTCAACGACCTCAGTGTCACTTGTATCAGTCATGTTCTCAATTCGCGATAAATGATCTGCAACCACATTTTCAACACCTTTCTTATCTCTTATCTCTAAGTCAAATTCTTGCAATAATAAAATCCACCTAATCAAGCGTGGTTTGACATCTTTCTTTGCAAGTAAGTATTTAAGTGCAGCGTGGTCAGTGTACACAATAACTTTAGCAAGACATAGGTAGGAGTGAAACTTATCAAAAGCAAAAACTATGGCTAGAAGCTCTTTTTCAGTGGTGGCATAGTTAAGTTGTGCTTCATTCAAAGTGCGACTAGCATAGTAAATTGTATGAAATACCTTGTTCCTCCTTTGACCTAAGACTGCTCCTACCGCAATGTCACTGGAGTCACACATTAGTTCAAAAGGTAACTCCCAGTCAGGTGCAACCAATACCGGTGCAGTTACCAATTTCTCTTTGAGTGTCTCGAACGCCTGCATACAATCAGAATTGAATTCATAAGATGCATCTTTAGTTAACAAATGAGATAAAGGTTTAGAAATTTTTGAAAAGTCCTTAATGAAACGTCGATAAAATCCTGCATGTCCTAACAAACTTCGGATTCCTTTCACTGTTGTCGGCGGTGGTAATTGTTGTATCACTTGAATTTTAGCCCGATCCACTTCAATACCCTTTTCAGATATCTTGTGTCCCAAGACTATTCCTTCTTGGACCATAAAGTGACACTTCTCCCAATTTAGTACAAGATTTGTCTCTTCACACCTTGCCAACACCAAATTCAAGTTAACTAAACATATATCAAAAGAAGAACCAAATACAGAAAAATCATCCATGAATACTTCTAGGAACTTCTCTATCATATCATGAAATATGGCCACCATACATCTTTGAAAGGTAGCAGGTGCATTACATAATCCAAATGGCATTCGTCGGAATGCAAATGTGCCATAAGGACAAGTGAAGGTGGTCTTCTCTTTATCCTCAGGCGTAATAGCAATTTGGTTATATCCTGAATATCCATCTAGAAAGCAATAAAAATCATACCCTGCTAACCTTTCTACCATCTGATCAATGAAGGGAAGGGGGAAATGGTCTTTACGAGTGGAATCATTTAACCTCATATAATCAATACACACTCTCCACCCTGTGACTGTTCTTGTGGGTATTAACTCATTATTCTCATTAGGGACAACAGTAATACATCCCTTCTTTGGTACACATTGAATAGGACTTACCCATGAGCTATCAGAAATAGGATAGATAATACCTGCGTCCTTAATCACCTCAGCTTTGACTACCTCTTGCATTTTTGGATTAAGACGACGTTGAGGTTGAACCACGGCCTTGAATGTGTCTTCCATAAGAATTTTATGCATGCAGACCGATGGGCTAATTCCTTTGATATCTGATATCTTCCATCCAAATGCTTTCTTGTGCTCCTGAAGGACTTTAAGAAGCTTTTCCTCATTATCACCTGTCAAACACGAAGAAATAATGATTGGTAAAGATCTTTCAGCATCTAAGAAAATATACTTGAGATGTGATGTAAGAGGTTTGAGCTCAAGGTTAGGTGACTCTTCAATTGATGGCTTTTGAGGTTTAATATCTCTTTTTTCCCAACTCTCCCAGATTCTCTGTAAGACCCCGTTACTAATTAATCCGGATGAACGATAATTATTCAAAACCCGGATGATTAATTAGTTAAGCGTTTGGATAATTGGTATCAATGTGAAGTATCAACAATTTGAAATTGAAAGAAATACTATATTAGTGGAAAAAGTAGTGGAATTTTGAGAAAACCCGATGATAAAAATATAGACTACGAATTAAGTTGTTCCGGACTACGACAACAAAAAAAATAAAAAAAATTAAAAAAAGGAAGTCTGCACGTTTCCTCTACTGAATTGTAATTGCAAGCCATTATTTAGGCTGATGGCATTGGAACTATCGAAAAGAAAAAGCTTACACATGCAAAGAACCTTGAAATCAATTCCTCCATCTCATTTTGGTTGCCCTTTCCTTCTTCTCTTCTTGCTGTTCATTCTTCTCAAACCTTCATGCAAACTAGGAACAATGCATAGAAACTGAAATTAAACAAGAATTTGGGAGAAAGAAGCAATAGATTTCGAAATTGCAGCAAGAAAAGGGTAAGATCCGAAGTGTGGAAGAAACGGCTGCGGTTTGTCGTAATTCGCAAGCGCCGGACGTTTTGGTGGATGATTAAGCTTCAAATCTGGAAGATTATAGAAGGTATACATGTATTCTTTGCAATTATAGGCTGGATTGAGTTGAATGATGAAATTACATTAGAATGTAAATGAGTGAAGTTAAATTCTTGCTGTCAAAAAGTGTGCAACAGATTTCAGCATGCATGTATCTGCCATTTCGAATTTTGGGCTTAGTTAAGTTTCGAATTTGAGGTTGAGTTTCAAACAAAATTCATAGATAAGTAAGAAATATTTCTGTGGTTAAAATTTGAGACGCTTTGGACTTAAATTGAATGAGTTATGATGTTCACAAGGTGCACAATCTGAAACATGCATGTAGGCGGGTTGCACATGCGGTATGTTCTTGGTAAATATGGGCAAACTGTGATACGATTTTGACCTTGGTGTCTGAATAAAAGTTGTACAACTTTGCGTTATCTTGCATTAGAAACTGGCCTCACATCATTTGGAGTTTATTTGTGCACGATATGCACCTTTTCCTAGAACTGCTCACTCTGTCAAAACAGAGTAAGTATTTTTAAAACTGTCATACTTTGTTTTGCATGTGCCTCTAGATGAGCGAACTAGCTTCTGGACTTCAAATATGAACTGTAGTACTTTGGGTTTTCGTGAATTTCCCACTAGCCTCAAGTCATTTGGACTTCATATGAAGTTATTATGATTTTAATACAAAACTGGGTCAGGCTGGAATTTGGTAAATTGTTCTGTTTTTCCAGCAGATTGTTCTTGGCCATTTTACCTAGGCTAAATGAACGAATTTGAAGATGCGTTGAGCTGATGAAATGTTCATTTTTGAGTTAGCTTTGAAAATAAATCGGACCCATGTTATTTTATTAAGTATCGGACAAGTTATGAGCCGATCTCTACGGTTGCGCAGGCTGAAATTTAGAGAATTGGTTTTGGGTCTAAGTTTGAGTTTTATTTTTATATGTTTAAGGCTAGTATGTGACATTATGTTGTATTTGGAACTGTTATGGCCAGGTTTATTAATCCTAAGATTGAGTCGAGGATCACTTGGTAATTAGCTAACGGTTTGAGGTACGTTGAAATGAGTTTTATCATGACGTCTGGCAAAGACGTGTAATGATGCTAATGTATGGCCTTATATGTCATTATTTGATTTATATGACTTATTTGTCACTATATGATTCTTATGTGACTATATGACATGATGAATGTCTTGGATTACATGATATGTGAAATTACATGATTTGTATATACTTTCACATGAGATTGCATGATATATTGAGTTGCATATGTCATTTGATGCATAAATGATTCATGGGCATATCATATTGATCTATCAATCCTTTGATATCCATGATTTGACTGAGTTGACTTACTCTGAGTGTCGGGTACGACGAGCATGGCGATGACAGGCAGTATAGGTAGTAACTGTAGTCACGTGCAGGTGCGACCGGACCTAGACACGAGGGCTGGATGCAGTAACGTACATAGGATGAGTTTTCCTAGCGCAATGTACGTATACTGTCACCCTCTGCTCGAGCTTTGATGATTTGATGATACCTTCCTTTGGACTCCGATTTTTGGTATCTTGATATTCGATTCCTTGTACCCATTCATACATCGCATTCATACATGGCATGCATTGCATGATCTTTGTCACTTGACATGATTTATTTATTTCTCGTACTGGGGTACTGACCCCCTTTGTGGGGGCTGTCATGTCTTTTGTTGTTCGGACATGACAGGCTTTACAGGAGGACATAGTGACGATGCTTACATCGACGCATCGAGAGATACCAGAGCTCCTTGAGAGCGAGCTCAGGTTTATATTTTATGTTTTGCGTCCCAGTAGTTGTTAGAATATTTTTACTTATGTTTTAAATTACCGGGGTTTGCCCCGAGTATCTGTATTTTAATTATTCTACAACTGGTTGATGATATACTTGATAATTTATGTTATGATCAACATGTTGAATTGAAAACCGGAATTACATATTTTAAGTATTAGTCTATATGTATCACCTAAAAGCGAAAAAATTTTTGGGCCGTTTGATAAGACCTTTGAAATAAATCTTTCGCTGTTTACGCAAATTAATCATTATGTGTTAATTAAACACCACATTAGGATCGGGCCCTCACATTATGGTATCAGAGCATAGTCTGGGATATGCTCGAACTAGAGTTAGGACACTGAGAGTAGACACAAGTGAATTGTTTGTGCATGTGTCTGACTATGTGATTTTATATGCTCTTGCCTGCTATGATTACATGTTAGATAATGAACTGTTAGACATGTAATGGATTATTAAGCAAGGATAGCGAGCTGTCATGTCTCTGAATATTTTAATATGCTTATTTGCATATAATGTAGAGGATTTGAATGTTGAGTTGCATATAATCTAGAGAATTTGAATGCTGAGTTGGATATATTCTGAAGAATTTGAAAAATTTATTTGTTAGCACTGATAGTGCTGACCGGATGAGCTCTGACTTGAGATGTATGAATTATGTTGGACAGTTAGTGTTTGGACAGGTAACAGTGGTATGAACTGTAATAGCTATCTAGCGAACCTGTAGGCACTGCAAACTGTTAATTGAATTATACCTTAGTGATAATGCGTTCATTATTGAGACTTCTATTTATTACTTTGGGACTTATCTTGTGAGTAGTGGGATGACACTAGAACTAATTAAAACGCTTTTGTCGTTTGACATTGAGAATTTGAGTCTGAAAGACGATGGTAATACGTATGAGTTTACGTCAAAACCTGTGTACGATAAGATGATAATTTAGAACTTGAGGATATTGAAATTAGCATTTTTTTTTCAATTGAATGATCGAGTATAGTTGTTGTGAGAAACAACGAGAATTGGCTTGAATGGGGACTGTTGTAATTTAGTTCCAGTCTATGTGTCCGAACTATGAATAAAAACTTCACTCTGAACTCTTTTAGATGAGAATATCTAAAGTAATAGTAGTGACAGATGACGATTTTTCCTCTTTCTGTTACGGGAAAATATGTTTACGAGAATGCCATGTTGATGACATAGAAAACGTTAATTGATTATCGTGGACTTGAGAAATGGAAATATCTGCTTAATCTCAATAGCTATTCACTAGTGAAGAGATTAGATTTTGACTAAGGAATAAGACACCAATGTGGTGCGAAGTAATTAGAAATGGATTAAAGATTAATGAAGTGACTATCATTGGGATAATCCAAGTAGTCATGGAAAAGTTTCAGAAGTATCACTCAAATTTATCCAGCTCTAGTAGTTCTAAAGGGACTATGAGATTGTAGAATACCAAACTTTTCGAGGTCATTGTGGATGTAAATATCTACTGATCTATTTGAAAGAATAATAGGAACTGATATTGATTGTGGCTAGTCAGAGCATGTCTGTTACTTACTTGGGAATAGATGCAGCCATAACAACAAATACCCTGAGCTAGGGGTAGATATCATGGTGGTTATTCTTGACGACCACTCAGTTTCAGCAGCAGTTAATTACCTGTAGACCAGAGAGTATACATTGACAATGGGATTGAGATGTCTCCAGGATATATAACCATTTCGATTTTGGCAATGATAGAGATGCTAGTGATCACAGATACATGTTGTGTATTGGTCACACGGCACGAGTTTGATTTGAGATAAAATCATTGGTTTCATATATGCATCAAATGTGCATTGATAATGATGATTGGGAAAATACACCAGCAGTGATACTTATACTATCCATACATGTAATAGTGAACTGTATCTTCCAGTTTGATGGTGTTGTGGATTTGAATAAAATGTTGTTGCCCAGATATGGTTTTCATTGTATCAAGGGTGTGGATACTCTGATAAATTTTGAGATATAGTAAGTTGATTTCATGGTATAATGAATTTTCGACTGTTTTGTGGCCCCAAAATGAAATATTTATAGCCACGAATAGTGAGCTAAGATACTGATAGTATCAGCTATGAAAATATTGTTGTTGCGATATTTGGAAAATGAAGGATATTTGATAATAAACAGTTGATACTCATCAGGAAGAGTCGAGGTTGACTGATATCTTAATGGTAAGAAAACTTACCAAGATCTTCCTGAAGAAATAAAAGAATTTTCTCTAGAGAAGGAAATCGATTTTAACTATTCGTTGATGCCAAGGAATAGATTCGATATCAAAAGTACTGTATGGAATGTCATCAGCAAAGTTGACAGATACAGAAGAATAGTTGCAAAATCTCCTTGATACGAGTATAAATGTCTGAGTATGTCACTTGAGGAAACATCAGTATTGTTCGTGAAGAAGAAAGATGAGATTATGAAGATGTGTATCGCCTAAAGGTAGTTGAATCGGGCTATTGTCAAGAATAAATACCCACTGCCTAAGATCGAGAAGTAAATGATCAATTGTAAGAAACTTGAAGTATGAAAAGAACGATTTTCAATCTGGTTGTCATCAGTTTGAGTCAGAAGGGAAAATATTCTTTAGGCAATTGATCAAACCAGATAAGACACTTTGAATTTTTGGTAATGCCGTACAGTCTGACAACTATACCAGTAGAGTTATGAATTTGATGAATAAAGTATTCCCTAACTTTTGGGCGGAATTGTAATCATATTCATCAGTGGTATACAGTGTATACGAGATTCGGAAGGAACCACACAGAACATCTGTGATTGATTTTCAGACGCTTCGTGAAGCTCAAATTGTATACCAAGTTATCGAAGTGTAAATCTTGGTTGAATTGAATGTTATTTTGGGATAGGTGATATAGTTCACAAGATACTTGTTGATCCCAGTAAAGTACAAGTAGTACTAAATTGGGCTAAGACCAACCAGTGTACTCAAGATACAAAGTTTTACGAGTTTGGCCAGATATTACAGGCTTTATGGAAAGATGAACCAATTGACCAAGAAAAAATTTGAGTTTTGTTTGGTCAGATGAATGTGAAAGCGGTTGTCATAACTAAAATGAAGTGAACTACAGCCCCAATGTTGATTTTGATGAACTGGTCAGGGGAATATGTAGTTTGTGCAAATTTGGTCAAAGATATGAGATATATTTTAATGCATCATGAGGAGCTGATTGCATATGCCTTAAGATGGTTGAAGTTGAAAGAATTATGATATCTTGTTCATGAAATTGAGTTTGCAGCCATTATTTTTTACTTGAATATGTGGCAACATATCTGGGTGGCGAACAATTCATAATACACTCTGATTTTTTTGGAGTTTAAAATATCTATTATTCAGTCAGAGTTGAACTTGAGATATAAGCGATGACTAGATTTATTGAAGAATTTGACTTTGGTAGTCAATATCAATCAGGGAAAATGAAACTAGTGAACCGAAAAGTGCAAGGTGCAATGATAGCATCAATATATGCTTTGCAATTTGATCACCTCCAATTTCGAAGATCGGAAAGACTCGAAAAACAGACCATTCAAATATTGGTTCTTTCTCATTAACCGATTAGATTTTAGTATGCCATTTAGTGGAGGTTGTGAATGAACAATTAGTAAATAACATCGAATTTTACCGATTCGAAAGAAGTATTACTATAGAAAGCATACTATAGACGATAGTGCTATTCTGGGAATGATGAGATGTATCATTCTTGAGATCTTATTTATGATAGATGGTATGAAGAAAGAAATTTTGGAAATTTCGTGGCAAATTGTTTGACATGCCAACAGCTCAAGATGAAAATACGAGACCTGATGGGATACTACAGAATTTGTAAGTACCACAATGAATTTAAGGAAACTTCTAGTTAACTCAAATTGTTTAGACCAAACAGAGATTGTGGAACAAGTTGAATCGGAATTGATTGACTATTCAATACAAGATATTGATTTCATATGATAGTCTATATGGCTATGAGAAAATGACATTTTTGAGATGTGGATAACGTGGTTTAGTTACAGTGAGTATTTTGTAACAACTATATCTGATTGAGATCCGAGGATAATATCAGAATTCAAAAACTATTTTTAGAATGTCATGGGTACTAAATTAGCAACAAGTATTGCTTATCATACCCAGACTGATGGATAAACTGAGAGAATTATCAAGACTTTGGAATATATGTCCCGATTAATAGTGATAAATTTAGTGAGAATTGACAAAAAATCACTATTCACGAGTAGAATTTTCCAATAATTTAAGTTCCAGACAATAATCAGGATGACATCGGTTCAGGTTTTGTAGAGCCAGAATTACCGATCGCTGATATGATGATAGAAAATTGATAAGGAATTTTTGGCATAAATTGAGATTGTTGAGAAAATACCAGGAACGATAAAATTTCTGCGAAAACGATTGAAATTGGCTTAAGGTGAGCAGATTTGCTACGCCAAAGGGAAATATATCGTTAGACTTCGAGTTGAGAATCAGGTAAATATGAAGATATTACCTTTGCGATGATCAATATGATTCGTTAACTGAGGTATGATGTTGCCTCGATATTTTGAACTTTATGGAATCTTAGAGAAGTTTGGTTCACTGGTATATCGTTGACACGATCACATCAGTTGTTATTGATACCTGATGATTCTTATGTATCTATGAATGAGATTGAGACATCTCATATGATTTAAATTTTTAAGTTATACTCAGTTTTGTGATTTCGAGGACGAAATCATTTTAAGAGGGGAAGAAGTGTAAGACCCCGTTACTAATTAATCCGGATGAACGATAATTATTCAAAACCCGGATGATTAATTAGTTAAGCGTTTGGATAATTGGTATCAATGTGAAGTATCAACAATTTGAAATTGAAAGAAATACTATATTAGTGGAAAAAGTAGTGGAATTTTGAGAAAACCCGATGATAAAAATATAGACTACGAATTAAGTTGTTCCGGACTACGACAACAAAAAAAATAAAAAAAATTAAAAAAAGGAAGTCTGCACGTTTCCTCTACTGAATTGTAATTGCAAGCCATTATTTAGGCTGATGGCATTGGAACTATCGAAAAGAAAAAGCTTACACATGCAAAGAACCTTGAAATCAATTCCTCCATCTCATTTTGGTTGCCCTTTCCTTCTTCTCTTCTTGCTGTTCATTCTTCTCAAACCTTCATGCGAACTAGGAACAATGCATAGAAACTGAAATTAAATCAAGAATTTGGGAGAAAGAAGCAATAGATTTCGAAATTGCAGCAAGAAAAGGGTAAGATCCGAAGTGTGGAAGAAACGGCTGCGGTTTGTCGTAATTCGCAAGCGCCGGACGTTTTGGTGGATGATTAAGCTTCAAATCTGGAAGATTATAGAAGGTATACATGTATTCTTTGCAATTATAGGCTGGATTGAGTTGAATGATGAAATTACATTAGAATGTAAATGAGTGAAGTTAAATTCTTGCTGTCAAAAAGTGTGCAACAGATTTCAGCATGCATGTATCTGCCATTTCGAATTTTGGGCTTAGTTAAGTTTCGAATTTGAGGTTGAGTTTCAAACAAAATTCATAGATAAGTAAGAAATATTTCTGTGGTTAAAATTTGAGACGCTTTGGACTTAAATTGAATGAGTTATGATGTTCACAAGGTGCACAATCTGAAACATGCATGTAGGCGGGTTGCACATGCGGTATGTTCTTGGTAAATATGGGCAAACTGTGATACGATTTTGACCTTGGTGTCTGAATAAAAGTTGTACAACTTTGCGTTATCTTGCATTAGAAACTGGCCTCACATCATTTGGAGTTTATTTGTGCACGATATGCACTTTTTCCTAGAACTGCTCACTCTGTCAAAACAGAGTAAGTATTTTTAAAACTGTCATACTTTGTTTTGCATGTGCCTCTAGATGAGCGAACTAGCTTCTGGACTTCAAATATGAACTGTAGTACTTTGGGTTTTCGTGAATTTCCCACTAGCCTCAAGTCATTTGGACTTCATATGAAGTTATTATGATTTTAATACAAAACTGGGTCAGGCTGGAATTTGGTAAATTGTTCTGTTTTTCCAGCAGATTGTTCTTGGCCATTTTACCTAGGCTAAATGAACGAATTTGACGATGCGTTGAGCTGATGAAATGTTCAGTTTTGAGTTAGCTTTGAAAATAAAGCAGACCCATGTTATTTTATTAAGTATCGGACAAGTTATGAGCCGATCTCTACGGTTGCGCAGGCTGAAATTTAGAGAATTGGTTTTGGGTCTAAGTTTGAGTTTTATTTTTATATGTTTAAGGCTAGTATGTGTCATTATGTTGTATTTGGAACTGTTATGGCCAGGTTTATTAATCCTAAGATTGAGTCGAGGATCACTTGGTAATTAGCTAACGGTTTGAGGTACGTTGAAATGAGTTTTATCATGACGTCTGGCAAAGACGTGTAATGATGCTAATGTATGGCCTTATATGTCATTATTTGATTTATATGACTTATTTGTCACTATATGATTCTTATGTGACTATATGACATGATGAATGTCTTGGATTACATGATATGTGAAATTACATGATTTGTATATACTTTCACATGAGATTGCATGATATATTGAGTTGCATATGTCATTTGATGCATAAATGATTCATGGGCATATCATATTGATCTATCAATCCTTTGATATCCATGATTTGACTGAGTTGACTTACTCTGAGTGTCGGGTATGACGAGCATGGCGATGACAGGCAGTATAGGTAGTAACTGTAGTCACGTGCAGGTGCGACCGGACCTAGACACGAGGGCTGGATGCAGTAACGTACATAGGATGAGTTTTCCTAGCGCAATGTACGTATACTGTCACCCTCTGCTCGAGCTTTGATGATTTGATGATACCTTCCTTTGGACTCCGATTTTTGGTATCTTGATATTCGATTCCTTGTACCCATTCATACATCGCATTCATACATGGCATGCATTGCATGATCTTTGTCACTTGACATGATTTATTTATTTCTCGTACTGGGGTACTGACCCCCTTTGTGGGGGCTGTCATGTCTTTTGTTGTTCGGACATGACAGGCTTTACAGGAGGACATAGTGACGATGCTTACATCGACGCATCGAGAGATACCAGAGCTCCTTGAGAGCGAGCTCAGGTTTATATTTTATGTTTTGCGTCCCAGTAGTTGTTAGAATATTTTTACTTATGTTTTAAATTACCGGGGTTTGCCCCGAGTATCTGTATTTTAATTATTCTACAACTGGTTGATGATATACTTGATAATTTATGTTATGATCAACATGTTGAATTGAAAACCGGAATTACATATTTTAAGTATTAGTCTATATGTATCACCTAAAAGCGAAAAAATTTTTGGGCCGTTTGATAAGACCTTTGAAATAAATCTTTCGCTGTTTACGCAAATTAATCATTATGTGTTAATTAAACACCACATTAGGATCGGGCCCTCACATTCTCAGTGGCTCGCTTCATGTATGGACTGGTGTTGTTCATTAAAGCTATACTCTCAATGTCTTCCTTGCAGTGTTGCTCATCAGCTTCCACTAGGCATGCTTCCATGTTACCCTTGAATGTATCTTGCAACAAATCATCTATCAGAATATCAATAATATCTATACTGAAACACATGTGTTCATCGTGTGGATGTTTAAGTGCTTTGAAAACATTAAAAGTAACTTGATCCTCCCCTACTCGGAGGACCAACTTCCCTTGTTGCACATCGATTATTGCTTTTCCCGTTGCTAAGAATGGTCGACCCAAAATCAGTGGTGTCTCTGAATCTGCTTCCATATCAAGTACCAGAAAATCAACGGGAAAGATGAATTTATCCACTTTGACTAAAACGTCTTCAATGATACCCCTGGGGTATGTGATGGATCGATCTGCTAATTGTAGTGAAACCTTAGTAGGTTTTGGCTCTCCTAACCCCAACTTCCTGAAAATAGAAAATGGCATTAAATTTATACTATGTGATGCCCCGAAATTAATTAATGGTAACTTGGACATTAATTATGTTTATATGTTGGATCATGGTTTCATGGATTTATGTGTTGGGTATTAAGATGTTAACATGATTAATTGTGTTAAATTATCAATTATGAGGAAGATATGATTTTAAATGAAGTTTAGAGCATTGTTGTAAAGTGCTTTTAAAATACCAAGTTGGGTATTTTATACATCATGTTAAGTTTGGGGTACAATTTTAATTAAGAAAAAGTAAACCCCCCTTTTTAAATCCCCTACCCATCACTTTAACCCCTTTACTTTCACCTTTTAAAAATCCCCAAATCACTTCCCAATCCCAAACCCTACCCATTTTCGAAATCCACCAAAAAGGAAGAAGGAAAGTTCCACAAAAACCTTGTTTGTGTGATCTTTGCTAGGATTTGGAGCCTACAAGAGGTATGGAACCATTCCTATAAGTTTTATGATGTTTGGTGTTGAAATGGGTTAAGTTTTTGATGTTTTATGTGGGTTTGTTTTGGGTATGTGTTGTTTATGGTTGGGGTATGGTTTTTGAAGTGTTTTATGTGGGTTTTAGTGGGTTATGATGTTATTGAGGTTATATGGAAGTTTGGTTTTGGGTGGCATGAGGATGAGCTTGAAAAATGAGCATTAATGGCGAAAATTCGATGTACAGCACTCGGCGATCGATCGCCCGTCCTTGGCGATCGATCGCGAGCGTCCAGTACCAGCCAGAGGCATTTGGCGATCGATCGCCACTTTTGGGCGATCGATCGGCGAGCCTGGCGATCGATCGCGCCAAAAGTGGCGATCGATCGCCAAGAAGGAAATTTTGCCCCCTCGTCCAGTGTGGTCTCGCGATCGATCGCGCCTGGGCGGCGATCGATCGCGAGCTGAAGAAAAGTGGATTTTTGACATTTTTGTGGGATTTTTGGATATTGGACTATGTTTAGCTTCTAATATCAATTTGTATGGTTGTGTAGAACCATCCCAGGTGCCCACAACATCCAGGAGATAAAGCTCTCCAAATTCTCCACTTTTGGGAATTAAGGTACGTAAGAGACGTACGAGCATCAGACGGTAAACCATGCCCTTACATATTATGATGATGTTTAAGATGATGTTTACGATGTTTATGATGATGTTATGATGATGATGCTTATGACGATGTTATGATGATGATGCTTATGATGATGTTACGATGATGATGCTTAAGATGATGTTTATGATAACGATGTTATGAGGACGTCTCTAATGACGAAGTTTATGATAAGGTCATACGATGTGTATGATTGGGTAAGACGCCCATGTGGTAAGACACCACCCAAAGTATATGATTGGGTAAGATGCCCTCGTGGTAAGATGCCACGCAATGTCATGATATGGCAAGACGCCATATGATTGGGTAAGATGCCCACAGGGTAAGATGCCACGCAATGTCATGATATGGCAAGACGCCATATGATTGGGTAAGATGCCCACAGGGTAAGATGCCACGCAATGTTTATAATATGGTAAGACGCCATATGATTGGGTAAGATGCCCGCGTGGTAAGATGCCACGCAATGATTATGATATGGTAAGATGCCATACAATGGGGTAAGACGCCCCAATATGTGAATAAGAGTCAGGGATAACCAAGGAGGTCGGAGGACGACCAATAACTTTTACTTAACTAAGATGTTATGCATTATTGTATGCTTTTATATAATGTTAAGTAAATATACGAATGCTCATGATGTGTTATCCCTGTAGGTACACTTTTGGACCAAGGGCCTAGGGTCGGGTTGAGGAAGTGAGCTAAAGGGAGCATGATGAACGTAGGATGCAGGATTTTTGATAATCTCTACTCTAGGAGTAGTGTAAATCTATAGCTTTAACATTCTTTATTGGGAATGTAATTAAGTAGCTTTGAAAACTTTATTTTTGGCCTGTAATCTCCCTAGCTCAAACTACAACCGGAACCCTTAAGAGGTTTTAATTGCATGTTCTGTCCCAATTATGTGTACTAAATGATATTAAGGTAGGAAGACCCTACATTAGTGGTATCAGAGCAGTGGTTAGATAACCCGGGAATGAGTGAAGGGTAGCCTTAGCAATAAGTTAGCTAGGTGCTTACTTTTGAGCATGTTTTGTGCATAAGTTGCATATGAAGTATATGAAGTTATGCTAACATGTTTTGTTTATCTAACGAAGTATTATACGAACTGCTTTTGGATCTTGTTGTTAATCCTTGTGTTGCAGTATGGCAGCAAATGTGGAGGTAGGTGACGCAGTGAGCGTCAATGCAAGCGTGGGACGTACGAATCCCCTACCCCCGCCAGCTTTTGATGACGAACCGGCCGAACAGCGGTTGTTGCCAGGGGAGCTAAGCTTAACTCAGTTTCTTGCTTATCGACCCCCAACCTTTGAAGGAACCGAAACTGGGGAACGAGCTGAGGAATGGTTAGAAAGAATAGAGCAAATCTTTGTGGCAGCCCCATGTGCGAAGACAGCTTGGATACGGTTAGCGGAGTTCCAATTGGCCAAGAAGGCGTTAATGTGGTGGAAGACCACTGTGGTAGAGCAAGAGGCTCAAGGTCATGAAGTTAACTGGAAAATGTTTCGAACTCGCTTCCTGAACCGTTATTTCTCGGCTGCAGCACGACAGGCTAAGGAAGATGAATTCACTCACCTCAAGCAAGGTAATATGTCGGTATCGGATTATGCTCTTCAGTTTTGCTCCTTGCTCCGATATGTGCCTCACATTGCCACAAGCACGCAAGCGAAGATGAGGAATTTCATGAAGGGTCTGAGGCCGGAGCTATACGATAGGGTGATCACTTATGGCCCTACTTGTTTTGATGATGCACTCTCAAGGGCTGAGCTAGCCGAACTAGGAGTGGGTGCATACCCTGATGTTGTGCCACCGTCGGCACCCTCTCAGAAATCCACTCCGGATAATTTGAAGCCGAGGAATGATCAGTTCAAGTCAAGGGGGAACTCCTCAGCGTCAAGGTTTAGTGGTAAGAAGTCCGACAATAGGTGGAAAGGAAACCGAAGAGGTGATGCCCCATCTGGAAGGGGGCAGTCTCAGGGAGACAGATCCGGGAGGATCCAATGCACTCTTTGTGGGCAACCACATTTGGCAAAAGACTGTATAGGGTGCTATGTTTGTGGCGACAAGGGCCACTTTGCTAGACAGTGTCCCAACAGGGGAAGTCAACAGGGTTCTGCGGGGAGGCCTGCAGATAGGACAGCACAGCACAGACCACCCTTTGTACCGAGACAGCATGGAGGTCAGCCCATGGGGCCACCTCAAGGACAAGTCTATGCACTGACAAGGGAGCAGGCTTCAGCGGCTCCGGAGGAGGTTATAGCGGGTACGTGTCTTTTATTTACGCACCCTGCTTTTATATTGATCGACACAGGTGCGTCACACTCTTTTGTGTCGACAAGTTTTGTGGAAAGGTACCACTTATGCACTTCTCCGTCGCCCACGCCTCTTATAGTCTCGACCCCCGCTGGAAGAAGTATGATTACTGATCGGATCGTCTACAATGGCCTCATTTATTTTGAGGATAAGGAACTAAGGTCAGACTTGATTGTTCTGGGAATGTCAGATTTTGATTGCATTCTGGGCATTGATGTTCTGAACAGGTATCAGGCAGTTGTGGACTGCAGGCAGAGAACTGTACGGTTTAAATCCGATATGGGAGTTCCATGGACGTTCTATGGGGATGGTTCTCGCTCTAAGATTCCGTTGATATCTGCTGTCAAGATGGCGCAGTTGTTGGAACGAGGTCATTCAGGATATCTCATTTATGCCGTCGATGTTACAGAAAAGAAAGGAGAAGTGAAAGTTGAGGATGTGCCCGTAGTGGCGGAGTTCCCTGATGTCTTTCCGGAGGAGATTCCCGGATTCCCACCGACGAGAGAGGTCGAGTTTGGGATTGAGTTATTACCAGGGACGTCTGCCATTTCTCGTGCCCCTTATAGGATGGCACCAGCGGAGCTAAGGGAATTAAAGATTCAGTTGCAAGAACTCCTTGATAAGGGCTATATACGCCCTAGCGTATCGCCCTGGGGAGCACCAGTGTTATTTGTGAAGAAGAAAGATGGTTCAATGCGTTTGTGCATCGATTACAGACAGCTGAACAAAGCCACAGTGAAGAATAAGTACCCACTTCCGAGGATCGATGATTTATTTGATCAGTTACAGGGTACGAGGCTCTACAGTAAGATCGATCTGAGGTCGGGGTACCATCAGATTCGAGTAAGAGAAGAGGATGTCCAGAAGACAGCCTTCAGGACTAGGTATGGGCATTATGAATTCCTAGTCATGCCTTTTGGGGTGACAAATGCCCCGGCTGTTTTCATGAGTTTGATGAACAAGGTGTTCCAGCCGTATTTGGATCAATTCGTCATAGTTTTCATTGACGACATACTCATCTACTCTAGGACTGAAGAAGATCATGTACGGCACTTGAGGACAGTACTTCAGATCCTTAGGGATCATCAGTTGTATGCTAAGCTTAGCAAGTGCGAATTCTGGTTAGACAGCGTGGTGTTCCTAGGCCATGTCATATCTAGCCAAGGAATATCTGTGGATCCGAGGAAGATTGAAGCTGTGATGGAGTGGGCAGCACCCACTTCTGTACCCGAAATACGGAGTTTTCTGGGCTTAGCAGGTTATTACCGACGTTTTGTCGAGGGGTTTTCCAAGATCGCTAAGCCATTGACACAGCTGACTCAGAAAGGAGTCCCATTCTTTTGGTCCGAAGCTTGTGAGGAAAGCTTCCAAGAATTGAAGCGTCGTTTGACGACAGCGCCAGTATTGGTGATTCCGTCTGAGGATAAGAGGTTTGCCTTGTACACGGATGCGTCACTGCAGGGTTTGGGCTGCGTATTGATGCAAGACAGACAAGTGGTAGCCTATGCTTCGAGACAGTTGAAGCCTCATGAGACCAGGTACCCAGTCCATGATCTGGAACTGGCAGCTATCATTTTCGCCTTGAAAATTTGGCGTCATTACCTTTATGGTACTACGTTTACCATTTTTACGGACCATAAGAGCCTGAAGTTCTTGTTCACTCAGGCAGAGTTGAATATGAGGCAAAGGAGGTGGATGGACTTACTCAAGGATTATGACTGTGAAATTGAGTACCATCCTGGTAAGGCAAATTTGATAGCAGACGCCTTAAGTCGGAAGGTGAAGAGCACCGCTGAGGACGTTATGTGTTTATCAGCTTTGATGATTTCTTATTGCCATCTGGGCTATGATTTCGATGTAGACATGTCGCCGGTGCGAGTGTCGACCTTATTGGCCGAGCCAGACGTATTTGAGGCAATCAGGAAAGCCCAGAGGTTGGATGATGAAGTTCAGAGATGGTCATCAATAGTACTTCGAGGTCAGCCAACAAAGTTTAGTGTGGCTGAAGATGACTCTTTAAGATTGGGCAACCGATGGGTGGTCCCAGATGCGCCAGGATTGCGTAAAGGAATTTTAGAACGGGCTCACAGTAGCCGGTTCAGTATCCACCCTGGAGGAAGAAAGATGTATAAGGACCTAAGTGGTCAATTCTGGTGGAGACGCATGAAGCGTGATGTGATCAGCTTCGTTAAGAGATGTTTGATCTGCCAACAAGTAAAGGCAGAAAGGCAGAGGCCTGGTGGCGAGCTGAAGAGCTTGGAGGTACCTAAGTGGAAGTGGGAGCATATATCTATGGACTTCGTGACCCACTTGCCAAGGTCGGCCTCTGGATTTGATGCGATCTGGGTGATCGTGGATAGGCTGACGAAGGTAGCTCATTTCATCCCTTACAGTATGACTTTCACGTATTTAAAGATGGCCCAATTATATGTACGGGATGTAGTGAGATTGCATGGGATTCCAGTCTCGATCGTGTCTGACAGAGACCCAAGGTTTACTTCTCATTTCTGGGAGGGTCTCCAGACAGCTTTGGGCACCGAGGTGAGATTAAGTACAGCTTATCACCCTCAGACTGATGGCCAAACAGAGCGTACTATACAGACGCTCGAAGATATACTGAGGGCATGTGTTTTGGAGTTTGATACTCCGTGGCAAGAGTCTATACCTCTGGTGGAGTTCTCCTACAATAACAGCTATCAGGCGAGCATTCAAATGGCCCCTTTTGAAGCTCTGTACGGACGACGATGTAGGTCACCGTTGTATTGGGAGGACTTGACGAGTAAAGCGGTCGGAGGACCGGATATGATTAAGGACATGGAGGAAAAGATTAAGATGATACGCTTAAAAATGAAAGCGGCCCAAGATAGGCAAGCAGCCTATGCCAATAAGCGGCGACGACCGCTAGAATTTCAAGTAGGAGACAAGGTCTTCTTGAAAATCTCACCCTTCAGGGGTGTTGTTCGATTTGGTATGCGGGGGAAGTTATCCCCGAGGTATGTTGGACCGTATGAGGTATTACAGCGTATCGGCACTTTGGCTTACCGATTGGCTTTGCCGCCGTCCTTATCTGGAATTCATGATGTCTTCCATGTTTCTATGTTGAGAAAGTATGAGCCAGATCCGTCTCATGTGTTACAGCCTACTGAAGTGCAGTTAGACTCAGATGTATCCTACGTTGAACGACCGGTCAGCATTCTGGATCGTGAGGATCGCAGACTACGAAGTAAAGTTATACCAATGGTCAAAGTTCAGTGGGATCGTCGGGGTGTCGAGGAGGCTACGTGGGAGACGGAGCGGCATATGATGCAACATTACCCGGAACTATTTTCTGGTATGATTTATGTTTAGTTCTTTTGGGTAAGTGCATGCGATTTCGGGGACGAAATCTTATAAGTAGGGGAGTAATGTGATGCCCCGAAATTAATTAATGGTAACTTGGACATTAATTATGTTTATATGTTGGATCATGGTTTCATGGATTTATGTGTTGGGTATTAAGATGTTAACATGATTAATTGTGTTAAATTATCAATTATGAGGAAGATATGATTTTAAATGAAGTTTAGAGCATTGTTGTAAAGTGCTTTTAAAATACCAAGTTGGGTATTTTATACATCATGTTAAGTTTGGGGTACAATTTTAATTAAGAAAAAGTAAACCCCCCTTTTTAAATCCCCTACCCATCACTTTAACCCCTTTACTTTCACCTTTTAAAAATCCCCAAATCACTTCCCAATCCCAAACCCTACCCATTTTCGAAATCCACCAAAAAGGAAGAAGGAAAGTTCCACAAAAACCTTGTTTGTGTGATCTTTGCTAGGATTTGGAGCCTACAAGAGGTATGGAACCATTCCTATAAGTTTTATGATGTTTGGTGTTGAAATGGGTTAAGTTTTTGATGTTTTATGTGGGTTTGTTTTGGGTATGTGTTGTTTATGGTTGGGGTATGGTTTTTGAAGTGTTTTATGTGGGTTTTAGTGGGTTATGATGTTATTGAGGTTATATGGAAGTTTGGTTTTGGGTGGCATGAGGATGAGCTTGAAAAATGAGCATTAATGGCGAAAATTCGATGTACAGCACTCGGCGATCGATCGCCCGTCCTTGGCGATCGATCGCGAGCGTCCAGTACCAGCCAGAGGCATTTGGCGATCGATCGCCACTTTTGGGCGATCGATCGGCGAGCCTGGCGATCGATCGCGCCAAAAGTGGCGATCGATCGCCAAGAAGGAAATTTTGCCCCCTCGTCCAGTGTGGTCTCGCGATCGATCGCGCCTGGGCGGCGATCGATCGCGAGCTGAAGAAAAGTGGATTTTTGACATTTTTGTGGGATTTTTGGATATTGGACTATGTTTAGCTTCTAATATCAATTTGTATGGTTGTGTAGAACCATCCCAGGTGCCCACAACATCCAGGAGATAAAGCTCTCCAAATTCTCCACTTTTGGGAATTAAGGTACGTAAGAGACGTACGAGCATCGGACGGTAAACCATGCCCTTACATATTATGATGATGTTTAAGATGATGTTTACGATGTTTATGATGATGTTATGATGATGATGCTTATGACGATGTTATGATGATGATGCTTATGATGATGTTACGATGATGATGCTTAAGATGATGTTTATGATAACGATGTTATGAGGACGTCTCTAATGACGAAGTTTATGATAAGGTCATACGATGTGTATGATTGGGTAAGACGCCCATGTGGTAAGACACCACCCAAAGTATATGATTGGGTAAGATGCCCTCGTGGTAAGATGCCACGCAATGTCATGATATGGCAAGACGCCATATGATTGGGTAAGATGCCCACAGGGTAAGATGCCACGCAATGTCATGATATGGCAAGACGCCATATGATTGGGTAAGATGCCCACAGGGTAAGATGCCACGCAATGTTTATAATATGGTAAGACGCCATATGATTGGGTAAGATGCCCGCGTGGTAAGATGCCACGCAATGATTATGATATGGTAAGATGCCATACAATGGGGTAAGACGCCCCAATATGTGAATAAGAGTCAGGGATAACCAAGGAGGTCGGAGGACGACCAATAACTTTTACTTAACTAAGATGTTATGCATTATTGTATGCTTTTATATAATGTTAAGTAAATATACGAATGCTCATGATGTGTTATCCCTGTAGGTACACTTTTGGACCAAGGGCCTAGGGTCGGGTTGAGGAAGTGAGCTAAAGGGAGCATGATGAACGTAGGATGCAGGATTTTTGATAATCTCTACTCTAGGAGTAGTGTAAATCTATAGCTTTAACATTCTTTATTGGGAATGTAATTAAGTAGCTTTGAAAACTTTATTTTTGGCCTGTAATCTCCCTAGCTCAAACTACAACCGGAACCCTTAAGAGGTTTTAATTGCATGTTCTGTCCCAATTATGTGTACTAAATGATATTAAGGTAGGAAGACCCTACATACTAGCACCCAAATCACATAATGACTTTGTAAAAGATATTGATCCTATAGTGCACGGTATAGTAAAACTCCCTGGGTCTTTAAACTTTGGAGGCATTTTATTTGGCACAATTGCTGAGCACTCCTCCGTCAAACTTACCGTCTCATAATCGCCCAACTTTCGCTTATTCGACAAGATTTCCTTCAAAAACTTAGCATAACTAGGCATTTGAAGTAAAGCATCAGCAAATGGAATATTAATATGCAGTTTCTTAAAAACTTCAAGAAATTTACCAAATTCTGCGTCCATCTTAGCCTTTTTCAATGCTGCGGGAAATGGGGGAGGAATTACTATCCTATCAATGTGTGTGATCGGTGTAGTGTTAGAATTCTTACCTTTCTCTGTTGCCTTTTTCTCAGTCATATCCTTGCCTTCGGATGTCTCTCCATGACTCTCTTCAGCTTCAGCTTGCGTTCTTAGCTCTTTTCCACTTCTTAACTCAATGGCCTTTGCTTTCTCGTTTTGATTCTTCACAGTTCCAATTGAGATTGTGCCCTGCGTTTGTCCTGAAATTAATGATGCGAGCTTACCCACTTGCACTTACAAGTTCTTTATTGCTGCATCGTGGGTTGTCATCCTGGATTCAGTTGATGCTATGAACTTGGCTATTAACTCTTCCATACTCAGTTTATTTGATCCTCCCGGTTGTAGCTGTGGATTTAACACTTTCTCTTTGTTGGACCACCTAAAATTGTTATGATTCCTCCACCCCGGGTTGTATGAGTTTGAGTACGGACTGTTTGGAGGCCTGTTACCTACAAAATTCACCACTTCATTAGTTTGCAAGAATGGGTTACCTGCCTGGCATTCGATGCTAGCATGACCGCCTCCACACAGCTCACAGAAGATAGCTTGGGCTTGCATTGCTGCCGCTCCCATGCTGTCTATCTTCCGGTTCATGGCTTCTAATTGAGCCGAAAGAGCAGTGATCTCGTCCACTTGATGGACTCCCATTGGCTTCTATGGCGTGCTCCTCTCTGACTGCCACTGGTAACTGTTGCACGCCATTTCCTCCAACAAGCTATATGCCTCTTCCGGCGTCTTCCTCATTATTGATCCCCCAGATGCTGCATCAATCATTGAACGGTTAGAAGAAAATAAACCGTTATAGAAGGTTTGTACCTGCAACCAAATGGGTAGACCATGGTGTGGGCATCTCCTCAACAATTCCTTAAAACGATCCCATGCTTCATATAATGTCTCAGGGTCAAACTGCCCAAAAGTTGTGATATCGTTCCGGATCTTCGCCGTCTTGGAAGGGGGAATGTACTTTGATAATAACGCCTTCGTCATCCCCTCCCATGTGGTTATAGAACCTGCAGGTAGTGAATTCAACCATGCCTTAGCTTTGTCTCGTAATGAAAAGGGGAAATGTCTTAACCTGATGGCGTCGTTGGAGACGCCATTATGTTTGAAAGTGTCACAAATCTCCAAAAAGTTAGGGATGTGATTATTTGGGTCGTCCGTGGCCGCTCCCCCAAACATAACCGAGTGCGGTATCATTTGTATGATCGCCGGCTTGATCTCAAAGTTGTTCGCTTGAATCGTTGGCCTCGTAATACTTGACAACGATCCATGAAAGGCCGGTTGCGCAAAGTCCATCATTGACCTTGGGTTCTGTGCTTCATTATTATCTGCCATCGCTCGAGCTTCTCGTAATCGCCTAAGTAGGGTTCTTTCTATTTCCGGATCGAAAGGCTCGAGAATGGGCTCCTCACTTCTGAGCATGCACTAGAGAATCCTGTACAAAACAGACAAAAGGAGATAACAAAATACACAAAGTTATTAACAAAGATCAACAAAAGAAAACAGAAAAGAAAAACAAAAACGCAATAATAAAAGAATTGGCTAAATTACAATTAACTAATCTCGTATGATATTATACAGATTAGTCCCCAGCAACGGCGCCAAAAACTTGACCGCTTTATTTTTAAACAAAAGATATTTCAAAGAATAGTGTGAAGCGATTCTACCGCAAGTGCACGGTTGTCAAGTTTTAGTATAGTGAAAATTAAGTACGGGATGTCAAATCCACAGGGACTAACGTATAAGTACCAAATAAGATTAATAAAATTATATTTAGCCTACGATTAACAAAGGTGATTAACTAATGCTAATTTAAACTAAAGACTGAAAAATAAACAAGAAACAATAAGATGAATGTTTCTGGATATGCGAAGGCAAGTCACTCGAGAAAATTACCAAGTTCGTCGTTCAATTATGTTATCTTTAATGATTCAAGTGAATTCTCAAATTATCAACCAATTGATTTTAAAGGTGAAAGGTTTCCGCGATTATTCGATACACTCTCTCGAGCTGTAAAGAAACTAACATTAATTAGAATAAGTCACTCTCGTGCACCTATTTACTAATATAATATTGCATAAGACGTCAACACCTTATAACTCTAAATCTTTCGATTCCAAGTTCTCACGTATGCGATATCATCTCTCGATCTCAATCGTAACATACATCATAAATTAATGGAGCGTGTTACAACGTTATCTCTCGATCTCGGTTTTAACTCTCAAATTCAATCGAAGCTAGCTAGACTTTGATCTACACAAACAATTAATTTATGAACAATAACAATCAATGCGCTCAAACACAATTGAATCAATAATCAAACACAACGAAACTAAAACTCGAATAAAATAAACTAGATTTAATTCAAATCAAATACATAAGAGTTTAATTGTCTCTCGACCTTAAAAACATCAAATGAAATTGAAAATCAAATAAATTAAAGTTTAGAAATACGATAAACGGTGGATGAATCCGTGCGTTGCACCGTGATTTCTTCTCTTGTTCCTTCCTTGCACTCCAGAATGGATTGGCTCGACTTTGGACGAAGAACGGAGATTGAATCTCCTTCGGCGGTGTTGGGCGGTGGCTAGGGCAGCTTCTCCTCGACCTAATTCACGTCTGGTATGGTATATCATTGATTTGAAAGTGATTTATCCTTTTATACCTCGAAAATCATTTCAAAAATGGAAGATAAGATTTTCCCGGATTTGCGTCTCGATCGATCGAGATTTGCGTCCGATCGATCGGTGCACTGTTCATGTCATGTGATATCCCCGAAATGATTATGTGATTTTAATCATTTAAGTTATATTGTGATGTTAATGTGTTAATTCATGGGATTGGATAAATTATATTGGGGAGAATTACTTCAGGGTGCATGTAACATGTATTGGGTTTTTGGGGTGTGTATTGTTGTTTTGGTAAAGCATGCAAAAGGGTAATTGAAGTATTTTGTTGAGAAAATACTATAAATATCATGTGGGGATATTTTAAATACATCGTGCTAAATCGGGACCAAAACATAACACATCAAACCACCCAACACTTAACCACCCCCCCCAACCCATACTTTGACTCAGCATGAGCTGGCCATGCTTCCACTTGGCTCAATAATTTAACACCTTTCCAGCACTCCAAATTTCGAACCTCCTCTTCCAAAATACCATCCAGCAGCTGCTAAGCAATTTTAGGAGGAGCCCTTCCATTTCCATCGCCTGGAAATCCTTCAAAAATCGGGGCAAAGTAGGGTGAGGAACTACCCTGTTTCTTTCTGGAAAAACTGGTTTGGTTCTACTTTTGAGCATGGTGAAAAACGGCATGTTAGCATATGTTTCTTGAAACCTGTGATTTAAATGCTTACATGGTGTTTTTATGAGTCTCTCTGTAATTTTCCTTAAGCATGATGCATGTTTTATGTGGAAGATTTAAGCTTGTGAAAAGTAGTGCTCAAAAATCTGGGTAGAGATTTCCTCTGTTTTTCTGGAAAACGTGGGTTGGGAGTGTTTTTGAGGAGGTGTTATCATGCATGATAAGCTTATGTATTGGAGAAACTTTGATGTAAAAATATGCTTGGTAGTTTTGTGAAACCCATGGCATGTTTAGTTGAGCACGGTTTATGTTATATGTGTTAGTTTTGATAGCATGTAAAGAGGTGCTCAAGAATTCTGGAAATGAAAATGTGCCCTGTTTCCAGAAAAAGTTGATCCAGTACTTGTTTAAATGATCGATGTTTATGCATGTAGGTTTATGCTCAGGGTGTATATTTGGTTTGAATACACTCAGGGTAATGTAGTTCAAATGCTAGCATGATGATCTTAGTATGTATTATGTCCTACATATTAGATTTAAGGGTATAAATATCGGTGTTAAGCAATTCTGGAAAATCGCCAAAGGAACAAGGTTGGCGATCGATCGCCAAGGAGGCGCGATCGATCGCGACGTTCCAGTGGGTTTTGGCGATCGATCGCCAATATTGGGGCGATCGATCGCTGAATGTTTTTTTTTGGTATGCGAGGCAGTAGCATCTCGCGATCGATCGGGGCTCATGGGCGATCGATCGCGAGATGATATTGAAGGATTAATTTGGTTTTTAATTTGGTTTTGCTTCCGGATTATTATGAGGTGCCTAATATTGTGTTGTGTGGCTATGTAGAACCATCCCAGGTGCCAGCACAACCGAGGAGATAAAGTCGATTGACTCCTCTATCTTTTGAAAGGTACGTAAGCGACGTACGGGCATCCCAACGGTAACATGTACTTTATGTTTGTCTTTATGACACATGATGAATGCAATGTGGTGCATTAAGATTATGATACATGTTTTTATGCATTGTTTTTGCATATGTATGTTGTGAAATATAAGAGGTGTATTTCACGAGTCAAAGTTATCTTAGTAAGGATTTTAATGGCTTACGCTAAAGTCCATTGGAAGCGATGAAGAATTCCGCTTACATGGAGTAGCAACGCTAAAGTCCATTGGAAGCGAGGAAGAATTCCGCTTACATGGAGTAGCAAGAAGCATTAAAATGTACTAATGATAAGGGCTCAGGATGAAATAAGGATTTAAGGGAAAAAGGAATGTCATGACATTGCATATCCATACATTCATATAATGTGTTTCTATTATGAATTATGGTACAGGGACAACCAATGGGCGATATAAATGCTGGAAATACAGGAAGGACTTGTGTTTAAGATTTGCATTTATGCCTTACTTTCATATTATGTTAAATATGAATTGTGTTATGCTCATGTGTTGGGGGTTGTCTTTGTAGGTGCTTTTGTTGACGAGAACCAGGGCCGGGGTTGATATGCTGAGCTGTAAGGAGTGCTACAGGATTAGCATGATAGAGTTTTTGTATAGCTTCTACTGAGTAGAGTAAGACTATGATGTAGTACCTTTGTAGGAAGTATGTCTTTCCTTTTGGAACATTTTGGTACTGTAATCTCTAAAGCTCAGGTTAATCAACACGGCACATTACTCTGATATAATCACTTGTATGTTTAGTTCTCTAAATTGCACCTTAATATCTTGATGTGATAACGGGGTCTCACATTTAGTGGTATCAGAGCAGTGGTTAGATAACCAGGGAAGAGTGAAGGGTAGCCTTTAGAGACAAGTTGGCTAGGTATTCATTTAGGCATGCTTATGCATGTGATGCATATGGTTGTATACGTGATATACTAACATGCTTTGAATATTTTACTCTTGTTATCTAACGGCTTATATTATGAACTGCTTTTGGTATTGTTGTTAACTATTGTGTTGCAGCATGGCGAACCTCAATGAAGAGGTAGGAGATATGGACAGTAGACATGCCAGTATTGCTCAGCCGAACCCCTTACCACCACCTGCTGTGGGCGTGGAGCCCAGTGTACAGATATTACTGCCCGGGGAGCTCAGTTTGAAGCAGTTTCTGAGTTTCCATCCGCCCATGTTTGAGGGGACTGAGTCTGGCGAAGTAGCTGAGGAGTGGTTGGAACGATAGAGCAGATACTTGTGACTGCACCTTGTGCACTCACGGCATGGCTGAGGTTAGCAGAGTTTCAGCTGGCTAAGAAGCCTGCTATGTGGTGGAAGACCACCGTGATGGAGCTGAGAGCTCTAGGTATGGCAGTTGACTGGACTGTATTCCGGACCCGGTTCCTTAACCGGTATTTCTCTGCAGCTGCCAGACAATTGAAGGAGGATGAGTTCAACAGTTTGAAGCAGGGTAGCATGTCCGTAGCAGACTACGCTATGCAGTATTCCTCACTGCTGAGGTATGTACCTCATATTGCTGTCAGCAGCCATGCCAAGATGAGGAACTTTCTGAAAGGTCTGAGGCCGGAGCTATTCGATAGGGTTATCTCTAACAACCCCAGCTCGTTTGACGACGCCCTGACACGGGCAGAGTTGGCAGAGATTGCCGTAGACGCATACAAGGATGTTGTACCCCCTTTTGTACCATCACAGAGGCCTACTACTGATAGTCTGAGGCCACGAGGGGATCAGTTTAAGGCTCGTGGGGCCTCATCATCTTCCAGGTTTAGTGGGAAGAAGTCTCATGGACAGAAGCAGAACACCCGGGGGCACACACAGGGAAGCAGGACAGAGGTAACCAGGTGTACCAACTGTGGAGGATGGCATTTGTTACGTGACTGTCGAGGTTGCTATATCTGTGGCAAGATGGGCCACATAGCTCGGGGTTGCCCCAATCGGGCAGTTCAGACGGATTCAGGGCCGAATAGGCCAAGGTTTGATGCTTGGAGGGCACCACAGAGGCAGCAGTTTGCACCACGACCCCTGGGAGGTCAGACGACAGGACCGCCGCAAGGACAGGTGTATGCACTGACCAGGGAGCAGGCCGAGGCAGCCCCAGAGGAGGTCATTGCTGGTACGTGTCATTTACTTACGTACCCTGCACTTATATTGATAGATACAGGTGCTTCCCATTCCTTTGTATCTACTGCCTTTGTGGAAGGACACCATTTGTGCTCGTCTCTGTTACCCACGCCTCTCATGGTCTCGACACCCACGGGGAAGCATGTGATTGCGGATCGACAGTTATCAGATTGCCTCATTTATTTTGAGGGCAATGATCTGAGGGCCGATTTGATTCAGTTAGAGATGGCAGACTTTGACTGCATTATCGGCATTGATGTGTTGAGCAGATACCGAGCTATGGTAGATTGCCAAAAGAGGATGGTTAGTTTTCTGTCTGATCAGGGGTTCCAGTGGACTTTTTATGGGGATGGCTCTCGTCCAAGGATACCAGTAATCTCGGCGGTTAAGATGTCGCAGTTATTGGAACGTGGCCATACTGGGTACCTTATTTATGCTATGGATGCTTCAGAGGAGAAGGAAGTGAGAGCCGAGGACATTCCAGTTGTGGCGGAGTTCAGTGATGTGTTTCCAGATGAGATTCCGGGATTTCCGCCAGTCAGGGATGTGGAGTTTGCTATTGAGCTGCTGCCAGGGACATCAGCCATTTCTCGTGCCCCATACAGGATGGCACCGGCAGAGCTGAGGGAGCTGAAGGTACAGTTACAGGAGCTCCTCGACAAGGGATACATCCGTCCTAGTGTATCGCCTTGGGGTGCGCCAGTCTTGTTCGTGAAAAAGAAGGACGGATCAATGCGTCTGTGCATTGACTACAGGCAACTGAACAAGGCTACAGTGAAGAACAGATATCCGCTTCCGAGGATTGATGATCTGTTCGACCAACTTCAGGGTACGGAGGTGTACTCCAAGATAGATTTGAGGTCAGGCTATCACCAGGTACGGGTTAGAGCTGGTGATGTCCAAAAGACGGCTTTTAGAACTCGGTATGGACACTATGAGTTCTTGGTGATGCCGTTCGGTGTGACAAATGCACCTGCAGTTTTTATGAGCCTGATGAACAGAGTATTTCAGGAGTACCTCGATCAGTTTGTGATCGTGTTTATTGATGACATCCTAGTCTATTCGAGGAATGAGGAGGATCATGCCGATCATCTGAGGATAGTACTCCAGATCCTCAGAGATCATCAGTTGTACGCCAAACTCAGCAAGTGTGAGTTTTGGCTGAACAGTGTTGCATTTTTGGGCCATATCATATCACGAGAGGGGATATCAGTAGACCCGAGGAAGATAGAGGCAGTTATGGATTGGTCTACCCCTACTTCAGTCAGTGAGATTCGAAGTTTTCTTGGTCTGGCTGGCTATTATCGACGTTTCGTCGAGGGTTTCTCAAAGATCGCCAAGCCACTTACACAGCTGACTCAGAAGGGAGTCCCATTTTGTTGGTCAGAGGCTTGTGAGCAGAGCTTCCGGGAATTAAAGCACAGATTGACTACTGCGCCAGTTCTAGTGATACCCAAGGAGAACAAAGGATTTGTTCTTTATACCGATGCATCTCTACAGGGATTAGGGTGCGTACTGATGCAGGACAGACATGTAGTGGCTTACGCTTCGAGACAGTTGAAGCCACATGAGGCGAGGTATCCAGTCCATGATCTGGAGTTGGCAGCTATAGTGTTCGCCTTGAAGATATGGCGACACTACTTATACGGTACCTCATTCACCATCTTCACTGATCACAAGAGCCTGAAGTTCTTGTTTACACAGGCTGAGCTGAACATGAGGCAGAGGAGATGGATGGACCTGCTGAAGGACTACGATTGTGAAATCGAATATCACCCGGGAAAAGCAAATTTGACAGCCGACGCTTTGAGTCGGAAGGTGAGGAGCACAGCAGAGGATGCTATGTCTCTGTCAGCTATGTTTAGCTCCTACTGCCATTTGGGATTCGATTATGATGTATCTTCTTCGCCAGTACAGGTTTTGACCTTGCTAGCTGAGCCTGTTATATTTGATCACATCAGGAAGGCTCAGGGGACCGATGTAGAGGTTCAGAGATGGATGTTAGTGGTTCATTCAGGACAGCCATCGAGATTCAGAGTGGCTGATGACGGTTCTCTGAGGCTCGGCGACAGATGGGTGGTTCCAGATACACCCGAGTTGCGCCAAGGTATATTACAGCGAGCTCATTGTAGCAGGATGAGTGTCCATCCAGGTGGGAAGAAGATGTATAAGGATCTACGCAGCCAGTTCTGGTGGAGGCGTATGAAACAGGATGTCACCTCTTTTGTCAAGCGTTGTTTGATTTGTCAGCAAGTGAAAGCTGAGAGACAAAGGCCTGGAGGTGAACTAAGAAGTTTAGAGGTACCCGAGTGGAAGTGGCAGCACGTATCTATGGATTTCGTGACCCACTTGCCGAGGACTGTTTCGGGTTTTGATGCCATCTGGGTAGTCGTGGACAGGTTGACTAAGAGTGCTCATTTCATTCCCTACTGTATGACCTTCACACACTTAAGAATGGCGCAGTTATATGTCAAAGATGTGGTGAGACTGCACGGGATCCCTGTTTCGATTGTGTCAGATCGAGATCCGCGGTTTACATCTCACTTTTGGGAGGGTCTGCAGACAGCTCTAGGTACAGAGTTGAGGTTGAGCACAGCCTATCATCCCCAGACGGACGGACAGACCGAGCGTACGATACAGACGCTCGAAGATATGTTGAGGGCTTGTGTGCTGGAGTTCGACACTTCATGGCAGGACTCGATAGCCTTGGTGGAATTTTCTTACAACAACAGCTACCAGGCAAGTATTCAGATGGCTCCTTTCGAGGCCCTCTATGGTAGGCGTTGTAGGTCACCCTTGTGTTGGGATGACATGGACCGTAAGTCGGTTGGAGGACCTGAGTTGGTTCAGGAAATGGAAGAGAAAGTTAAGGTTATCAGAACAAAGATGAAGGCAGCTCAGGATAGACAGGCAGCATATGCCAATCAGCGGCGTAGACCGTTGGAGTTTCAGTTAGGCGACAGAGTGTTTTTGAAGATCTCACCCTTCAGAGGCGTAGTACGGTTTGGGATGCGAGGGAAGTTATCCCCGAGGTATGTAGGGCCGTATGAGATCTTACAGCGTATTGGTACTCTGGCATACCGGTTGGCTTTACCGCCCTCTCTGTCTGGCATACACGACGTTTTTCATGTGTCTATGCTGAGGAAGTATGAGCCAGATCCCTCACATGTGTTGCAGCCTTCAGAGGTTCAGATTGAGTCCGATGTTTCTTATGTGGAGCGGCCTATCAGGATTTTGGATAGAGCAGACCGCAGACTTCGGAACAAGGTTATTCCTATGATCAAGGTACAGTGGGATCGTAGGGGTGTCGAGGAGGCCACGTGGGAGACAGAGCGACACATGGTGCAGCACTATCCAGAGTTATTTTCTGGTATGCGTTTATATACTGTTTTATTTCTGGTTAGTAGCATGTTTGATTTCGGGACGAAATCCTATAAGTAGGGGAGTATTGTGATATCCCCGAAATGATTATGTGATTTTAATCATTTAAGTTATATTGTGATGTTAATGTGTTAATTCATGGGATTGGATAAATTATATTGGGGAGAATTACTTCAGGGTGCATGTAACATGTATTGGGTTTTTGGGGTGTGTATTGTTGTTTTGGTAAAGCATGCAAAAGGGTAATTGAAGTATTTTGTTGAGAAAATACTATAAATATCATGTGGGGATATTTTAAATACATCGTGCTAAATCGGGACCAAAACATAACACATCAAACCACCCAACACTTAACCACCCCCCCCAACCCATACTTTGACTCAGCATGAGCTGGCCATGCTTCCACTTGGCTCAATAATTTAACACCTTTCCAGCACTCCAAATTTCGAACCTCCTCTTCCAAAATACCATCCAGCAGCTGCTAAGCAATTTTAGGAGGAGCCCTTCCATTTCCATCGCCTGGAAATCCTTCAAAAATCGGGGCAAAGTAGGGTGAGGAACTACCCTGTTTCTTTCTGGAAAAACTGGTTTGGTTCTACTTTTGAGCATGGTGAAAAACGGCATGGTAGCATATGTTTCTTGAAACCTGTGATTTAAATGCTTACATGGTGTTTTTATGAGTCTCTCTGTAATTTTCCTTAAGCATGATGCATGTTTTATGTGGAAGATTTAAGCTTGTGAAAAGTAGTGCTCAAAAATCTGGGTAGAGATTTCCTCTGTTTTTCTGGAAAACGTGGGTTGGGAGTGTTTTTGAGGAGGTGTTATCATGCATGATAAGCTTATGTATTGGAGAAACTTTGATGTAAAAATATGCTTGGTAGTTTTGTGAAACCCATGGCATGTTTAGTTGAGCACGGTTTATGTTATATGTGTTAGTTTTGATAGCATGTAAAGAGGTGCTCAAGAATTCTGGAAATGAAAATGTGCCCTGTTTCCAGAAAAAGTTGATCCAGTACTTGTTTAAATGATCGATGTTTATGCATGTAGGTTTATGCTCAGGGTGTATATTTGGTTTGAATACACTCAGGGTAATGTAGTTCAAATGCTAGCATGATGATCTTAGTATGTATTATGTCCTACATATTAGATTTAAGGGTATAAATATCGGTGTTAAGCAATTCTGGAAAATCGCCAAAGGAACAAGGTTGGCGATCGATCGCCAAGGAGGCGCGATCGATCGCGACGTTCCAGTGGGTTTTGGCGATCGATCGCCAATATTGGGGCGATCGATCGCTGAATGTTTTTTTTTGGTATGCGAGGCAGTAGCATCTCGCGATCGATCGGGGCTCATGGGCGATCGATCGCGAGATGATATTGAAGGATTAATTTGGTTTTTAATTTGGTTTTGCTTCCGGATTATTATGAGGTGCCTAATATTGTGTTGTGTGGCTATGTAGAACCATCCCAGGTGCCAGCACAACCGAGGAGATAAAGTCGATTGACTCCTCTATCTTTTGAAAGGTACGTAAGCGACGTACGGGCATCCCAACGGTAACATGTACTTTATGTTTGTCTTTATGACACATGATGAATGCAATGTGGTGCATTAAGATTATGATACATGTTTTTATGCATTGTTTTTGCATATGTATGTTGTGAAATATAAGAGGTGTATTTCACGAGTCAAAGTTATCTTAGTAAGGATTTTAATGGCTTACGCTAAAGTCCATTGGAAGCGATGAAGAATTCCGCTTACATGGAGTAGCAACGCTAAAGTCCATTGGAAGCGAGGAAGAATTCCGCTTACATGGAGTAGCAAGAAGCATTAAAATGTACTAATGATAAGGGCTCAGGATGAAATAAGGATTTAAGGGAAAAAGGAATGTCATGACATTGCATATCCATACATTCATATAATGTGTTTCTATTATGAATTATGGTACAGGGACAACCAATGGGCGATATAAATGCTGGAAATACAGGAAGGACTTGTGTTTAAGATTTGCATTTATGCCTTACTTTCATATTATGTTAAATATGAATTGTGTTATGCTCATGTGTTGGGGGTTGTCTTTGTAGGTGCTTTTGTTGACGAGAACCAGGGCCGGGGTTGATATGCTGAGCTGTAAGGAGTGCTACAGGATTAGCATGATAGAGTTTTTGTATAGCTTCTACTGAGTAGAGTAAGACTATGATGTAGTACCTTTGTAGGAAGTATGTCTTTCCTTTTGGAACATTTTGGTACTGTAATCTCTAAAGCTCAGGTTAATCAACACGGCACATTACTCTGATATAATCACTTGTATGTTTAGTTCTCTAAATTGCACCTTAATATCTTGATGTGATAACGGGGTCTCACATGTCAGCCTTTGAAACTCACTGCCTCGCTCGATCGATCGAGATTTTCTACCGATCGATCGAGACTTTCAAAAAATCAGCTCTGAAGTTACTGCCTCGCTCGATCGATCGAGATTTTCCACCGATCGATCGAGACTTGAAATTCTTTACTTCTCAGTGCACTGTCTGGCTCGATCGATCGAGATAAAATCTCGATCGATCGAGATTCCGAAAATCTCACTTCCTTCATTTCAACATTTTCTCGCCTCGATTTCGCCCGTTATCTTCATATTAGCTCATTTCTTCCATTTTCGATCTAATTTCCTGAAACAAACGAATAAACACCAAAAAGCATAATATCATCCAGGAAAAAGTACGGAAAATGGAAAGAAATTACAGTTAAAAACACTTAAAATCTAAGCCTATCAACTCCCCCAAACTTAGACTTGATCGTCCTCGAGCAAGCAATAAGCTCAAAAAGAAAAGTTAAACTCGATACTAAGCATGAATCATCTTTACAACATACGTAAAAACTCAGAAATCCTACTTACACATCAATAGAAGTCATTCAACACTTAACAAGAAGCAATTTCTCCTAAGTTAAACAATACATCGCAACATCGGAACGTGCGTGTGTGCTATTGTCAAACATGAGTTACATACATATCTTTAAGATCAACATGTGCCATATCAACTCCTAGTCAAGATTACTTTGAATTACTCTACAAATTTACTATCCAGCACTTCTCCACTAATGTAATTATTCCCTAGACTTGGATCCAAAGGTCTTAAAAGCTTATAACGTTAGGCCTTTTGGTGTCGGCTTCAAAGAAAAGGTAGGATGAATTCAAAGAAGAGAGTATAATAAAATCAGTTCAACTATTTTAAGCTTCTCTTCAACTTTTTCTAGCCTTGGCCACTTTGGGTCTTATTTGAATTTTTCTTTTCAAGGCTTTTCTCTACAACATTTCTTTTTTCTTTGCTTATTCTTTCGTCCTTTTTGAACTCATTTGCATATAACAATTCCGTGCAAGGAATGAGATTCATTATACTCTCCTAGGGATGGATAAAATTGTTCTTTTAGGCTCAAACCAAGGTGGGTATAATGAGTTTGCCAAGAATGCCGAATGGGGGTCTAATCATATGCAATGCATATACCATTCTTTTTCAATAAGGCTCAAAAGGGGACACTAAGGAATAATGTATACCAGGTAGGCTTGAAAGGCTCAAACGGTCCAAAGATCACCTAAATCATCTCCCAGTCTAGTTCCTAATTATAAATTTTGTCTCAAAGTGCTTTCAACTAAACTGTAGAGTTATCTAAGATACTCAAGACTCATCATAGTTAACACAAATTTTCAATTTAATCAATACATACTTCACTCAATCATGACTCAATAAGTGCTCAAATAATTCCTCAGTTTTGACATATGGTTAACAACGGATATATGCAAACAAGTTAAACATTTCCACGACTCCTATCTAGATGAGGATTAATTTCATCATGTATTACCGTTGCAATTCCAACTCATCAATTCTCAAGAATAACTCAATCAATAAAAAAAATTTTGTTGGTAATGCTCAAGGACGAATTAGTCACAAAATCATGCAGTCATGCTAGGAAAAGAAACAAGACAAGTAGCAGAATGTGCAAAAGCAAGATATATACAAATACTCAAAAACCCCCCCAAACTTAGCATGTGAATTGCCCTCAATGAACAAGAAAAATGAATGCACAGGCAAAGACACATACCATGACGACGATCGTCACTGATCGTCGTCCTCATCATGATTCGGGTCACCACTGACAAGTGAGTGATGTGGTCGCCGCTGACAAGCGAGCGACGTGTATATTTCAGGGTCAATGCTAGGGGAGCATGTGACGTGTATATTGATATTGAGTCGGTGCTAGGGAGAGCATGCGATGTGATTATTGTCGGGATCGACACTATTGAGAGTGTGCAATGTATTTTATGTGCCTCCACTATAGAGGGACGATGATGAATATACGATTTAAATTGACCTTGTTGATTTGACGTATTGTGATAATCAAATGTACAAGTGAAAACCATCATGGAGAGAGTGAACAAAGTGACAATATTGTTTTCTTTCATTTTTATTGCAGTGGATGCAATAGCGGGGTGTGATTGATACCGATATATTGATGATATTTATTGGCGAGATGATGGTATGATTATATTGTGATATTTGAGATTTATAATATTTACCGCTATCATATCGAAGTGATGGAAATATTGTGAATGCCGCTGATATGTCGAGGCAATGAATATTTTTGGACGGTCATGTTATTGATGATGAGTATATCAATTGTGTATTGATATGAAATTATATTTTGTGGCATATTTTTATGTTGAGAACAGGGACAGTTTAAAGAATCGAGTGTGGATCCACTGTGTACAGTAAGTGTTATTACATCTTATTGTTTTAAGAATGTAATTTTATTCATTGTGATTATGGATATTATATGGATGCCAGTAGTGGCGCTGATATTGTGCATGCCCGTCGTGGCGATGAGATTATGTATGCCAGTGTTGGCGATGAGTATTGGTATATTGCTATTGTGTTAGCAGTGAATACTAGTGTGCCGTCATTGGGCGATGAATATTGATGTGCTGCTATTATGTTAGCATGAGTATTAGTGTACTGCTATTGTGTTAGCAATGTAAATTGATGATGTGTTGATTGCAGATAGCAGTGAACGTTATGTTATACAAACCATATTAATGTTTATTGGACACATGAGTTGTAGGCTCAAGAGAATATTGGAATGTTCCACGGGAACGAGGAATTGAGGTAAATCATTTCATTTGGTTTAACATATTTGATTTATGTGGATTGTGAATTATCTTGATTGATTGATATGGTTTGAGAACCAATTTAAAGATGAGGAAGAATTGAGAAAGATATTGAAATAACGTATAGTATTGATATGTTCATTGATTAATTGTGCAGAGATGAGATAACACTGGGGTAATGATGATCAGGTTGAAATGATATTGGTTTATGAAATGTTTTGTATAATGTGAGATTAATGATCTGTCAATCATGTTATGTTGAGTTAAATGTAACCATGTTGGAATGAGATTAATGAACAGGTCATGAGATGACATGGAACGTCACGGGATGACGTGAGATCTCTACGATGTTCTGTGTGGACGTGTGATTATTGTGAACGTTGCGGGTCGACGTAGTAAGTACGAAATTATGATGTTATTCTCTGGTATGTAATGACAACACTGATAAATAATCATGTGGTGATTAATGATGAGTTAGACATGATGTGATAGACAATATAATGATGTCATAATTTGAATACATTGGATATATGAACATTCACTTTAGATGATTTATCATATTGATATTGTGTTAGAAACGGGAAGGCATATAAATGATGATATATGCGATGAGACTGATGTATGAGAAATCATGAATACATACTACACAATGATATGTTATTCATTTATGAAATAATACTTTGTTGAATAAAGGATCAAAAGGAATTACGTCATTGAGGCATGTGAGTGATTCTTATGTTGAATTTCAATCACACATATATGTGATAGTTTGTTGTAGCATGATGCGTGCAGGATTGCGTGAAACTTTTGACGCAGGGAATGTTGATGACGGAAACATTATGAATATCAATAATGCGTAAATGACGAGGTACGTGGTTATGTTATGAGTATTTGAGAAATACTAATGAGCTTTTGTCTAATACTTCATACCAGATGATAGATGGGTGATGAAATATGGAAACATTAATATTTGAAAGCATGTGAGTACTGTGATGAGCATGATACTATGATACTATGATGCTACTGTACATGTAGGTGACTTAATCTACAAAGGTATGAGATTAATCAGTCAATGTTGATGTTGATGTTGATACATTGTTTTAAATTGTTTATATACAAGTGATTTGTAAGAAATGTGGGATAATACAAAGTAACTTATCTAAGTAGATAAGAAAAAAATGACGGGTTATGAGATAGAATTTGGGAAATGAACAATATTTGATATTGATGAATGTGGTTGCTGTGCGTATAATGTTGATATACGTATGAGAATTACTAATGGGCTTTCTAGTAATTGCATTGCGCCAGATAATAACCAGAAGATGATATAGGTGGAGTTGATGTTTAAGGACTCAAGAGTACCATTATTTCATACGGACAAGGGCGATGTGCGATATGACGAGGTTGGTGTATCGTCATACATTCTGATATACACGTGATATGCATGGATTGCATGATTTAGCGATTATATGATGATGTTAATTTCGTAAGGATTCATATGAATAAGTGTATTCATATATGTTAGCTCATTGAGTGCTAATGTTAAAATATGGTAAAGTGATGTGATTTGCAGTCTTGCGATCGTCGGTGTAATGGGGAACATGTGTGAGCCGTGATGATTCAGATGACTGTCATCCGACAGATGGTCAAGTCACTGTCTTGAACTGTATACCGGTACGTAAATTTTACAGTTGGATTTTATGGTAAGCATGTATTTAAATTTCGAGGTCGAAATTTTATTAGGTGGGGAGAATTGTGATGCCCGGAATAATTATTAATTGTCAAATGGATTTAATCATGATATTTTTTATGATATCTCGGGATTTAATTTTTGAGTATCGGATTTTGGAACGAAGTTGGGATGAATAATTCCGGGTTGAACTTGTATCGTAAATTAAATTTAAGAGGGGTTTTCTAGCATTTATAAATTGGTAAATTTAATTTGGAAATAATTATTTTTGTTGGAGATGATAGTTGGATGGGTGAAATTTAATCTAGGGTTAAGACTTAAATAAAATAATACAATTCTCTCCCTCTCTTTAACCAACAAAAATCGAGCCCCTCTCCTCCCCCTCCCCTCACCCGCGTCGCCTCTCCCTCTCTCGGATGCAAGGCGTGAGCTTGTGGCTCGTTTCAGACGCGATTTCTTCCCCTCATTCAAGCGATTTTTCGTCAGGTTGGTGTGGCTATGATTCTGAACGATTTTCCTTAGTTGTTGACTCTCTTGCATTTCGAATTTTGTTCAACATGTGGGTCGTTTGGCGCGGGATTTGGTGAAGACAAGGAGTGTTGTTGGTTATCTGTTGTCATCCATAAATCTTGCTCAATTTTAGCCGAATTTTGTTGCTGGAAGTTCTTGGTTCATGAGTGTGTGTGTGGGCGCATTATGTGTGTTGTGTGCGTGCGTTTCTGCTATGTGTATGTGTGTGTGTGTAGCTCCTACTGTTGAGTTCGAAAATATGGTGGTTTTGGGCTCGACTTTCTTACTGATTATTGGTCTGAAATCGTTGTTGTTAAAGGCCTGAAAATTCTGCATTTTGGTTCGAATTTATTGTTTTTTTGGGGGAAATGGCTACTGTTGAAATTTGTATGATTATACAGGGAATTTTTACTTCTTGTTTGGAACGATGGTTTTCTGCAGATTTTTGGAGAATTAATTGTTGCTGTTAATTTCAAAAATCCTGCCATACATTTAGTATCTTCTTGCTGTTGGTTATGTTGTTATGCTGATGGTTCATCGCAGGTGCATATGTGTGTGTGGGTGTTTTAAGGTTGTTTAGTGGACCGAAATTATGCTACCATGTAATCAAAATTATACTGTAATATGGGTTGAATTAAGTTGTTGAGTGAGTTCGAAAATCTTGCTAATTTTGATTCAAAATGGTTGCTGCCATGGTTAGAGATTCCTATGGTATTGGCTTAAAAATAATGCTCATAAAGTGTTCGATATAATGTTTAAGTGGAGTTCAAGGGTAACCAAAAGCTATACTAAATGTGGGAATAAATGGGTTAGATACATGGTAGTGTAAGTTATGACATGGAATAATACTGTGGTGATGTGTATGCTTGAATGAGCATTATGAGTTTAGATTGAAATTCAATGCATGTTTAATTTGTTTAAGTTGAATTCAAACAAATAAATGAGTTTATGTTGGGATTAAGGGAATTTGATTTAAATGGTAGAATCTCTTATCTACATGGACCCTTTATTTCATGTCTTGGCTTGAATCACTTCGGTGTTGGTTTGCATGTTTGGAACATGTTAATTGGCTAAATTGAGTTTTGTTGTTGGGAGGTTGGATTATGTGATATTATGGGCATAACTTTATGAAGTAATATGAGATTTTTGTGCATCAACTATTGGTTATGAGATAACCCTTAGACCTTTGAGTTCATGTAGAGTCTTCTTGAGCTCTCGGACAACAAGGAGGGTGACTTGACGGTAAACACCGATTATAAGGTAAGTAGTGACGTACGAGCAGGTATACTTATTATAAAGTACTTACACATTCATATATTCATGAATTATTAAATGTCATGATGGAACGTAAGAAATGTATAGGTGTGTTGAGTATGACATATGTGGCATGGTGGATACGTATTTGTACGTGATCCGAAAATATGATATGTATATATGTATGTGTGGTATGAGGGATGCGTAGTTATACGTGATCCGAGTATACAAGCTGAGTATTGATGCCTGGGGCATGATCAATATGAGAAAATGTCGAGAATGAGATAGATTGATAGGCAGGATCATATGCGATATGAAATTGTTTATGATTAAGCATAAATAATAGATTTTGATTGTGTTGAATTTATCGTGTTGAGGAATATCATGTTTAAATACCGATACTGAACTTGATGTTATGAAAGCGTGTAAGCTTGAAACAGGAACATTGTATGGAAGCTATACTGATTCAGAACTTCACAGGGAGTACATTTTATAGATTTTCGATACTCTTAAATCGTGATATCATTATCTTTATGCATTGTTATGATATGGGTAGTGTGATGTTGGTATGCTCACCCTGTGTGGGGGCTGTTTCTGTTGAAATAGGTATTACAGCTACAATGTTATTTTGGCGTAGCAAGCTCGAGCTTGGTTGGATAATATTGCTTCCTGAAGCGTAAAATGAGATTGGGTAAATGGTATACATTATTTATGCTACTAGATGGTTATCCATTATTGGTTGCTCGCATGTGAGCACTTGGAGTCGTGTATATGGACTGTAATAATGGTGTTGGGAGTCCGCTTCTTATATCTTCTTATTATTGTGTTTTCCCTGGCCGGGAACTTATTTATGGTGATGATTCTGTTTAGTATTGTGTTTGTCCCTGGCTGGGAGTTATTTTAGTGATGTGCTATATTTTTGGATAGCCTAATTATGGGGAGACTCTGCCCAAATTTTTATAAAAAGTCATGGGGCTTATGTGAAGCATGTAATGATTCTTTTAAAGAAATGAAATTTTTTATGCTCATACGACGTCATAAATGCACTAATGACACGTTAAGGGGTTGGGGCCTTACAACCATCCCAAAAGCAGCCAGCCAACCCTAACTGCATAACAACGAATCATTCGTGATTCTAAAATAGATATCGCCTCGAGGATATCTCTACGATCCAGCCCACGATGTCAAACATACATCGTTGCCATGGGAACCACCGGTACACAACAGTGCACCAACCATAACCGGCTTCCGTTTCCAACTCACCCCCAACAAGGAGTAGTTACACCACATTGCCACACGGATTGGGCAACTAGACGGCTACCGACCAACACTAAACACATCTTAAAAAGATGTTTACATCTGGGTGTTCCAAGAAGATCACATCTTGGTCCAAACACCATCAAGACTCCACAAGGTCTCAAGTTCTCGAAAGGACATGCAAGAACAATCAATCGCACTCCTGCCACCCGTGTCGACCAAGACACTAAACAAATCCGAATTCCGGCCATCCCTCGTTTATCCTGGAATTCGACAATCCTAAAAATAGGGAGGCTATCAAACTAACCAGCAAGAATTACCATGGTCCTAAAACACGACAGTCCCTCCTCGGGGGAAGTCAACCGGACCTCACGTTTAATCCTCAGAATACATCGTGCCATCGAGATTACCAATCTCAAGGTTCCACAATCTCACACTAGAGATTCGCCAAACCAAGCGTACTAGTCCGATGCTCAACAAGGAACAAATAAAGTTGGCATTCGTATACTCTCACTGGTATACATGCCTAAGTACTAACACAACATGCATACTCAAAGCAATAGACTCGGGTATCTCCAATCATACCCAAAATCTCAAAATCAACTGTCAATCCTCAATCATTCTCACCCCACGGGGAATAATGTTTGACAAATCAAAAAGGGTGTGATTTCAACATCAACACCACACAAACCAAATCAACGAATCTCCCAAAGATTCCCAATCGGTAGGTATATCAATACCGCCTTCCTCACAAGGAAAATGTCATGAACTCTTGACCCTCCAACCTCGAACCACCGTTGAGAAAACTGGGTATATTTATACCAAAATATATTCTGGAACCCAGAAATACACAACTGGTTAGAATAGTGCATCAATGCCACTATTACCAATCGAAACCCGTATACACCACGTATACTCATTCTAATAATGCTCTGTACTAATGCCATAGTACTCCATAAACCTCGAGCATCTCCCAGAGACGCCTCCTCGTACGTCTTACGGGAAATATAAAGCCATTACCCAGTCCATCATCAGTAATGATTACCATGGCTGATTTACAATCAACCCTCGATCGATACCAACTGTCTCCATGACAGTACAATCCAAATCTCTCCAAGAGATACAATCAATATAGTAGTGTTACCCCACTAACTATATCCCACTTCCAATTGTAACTCCCGTTGCATTCCACATGCAAGGATGCTCAGCCAGAGCTAACAACGACTTGTTGACACTCACGTTGGTATCCCCAACAAAATCGAGTTGTCCCCGAACAAGTCCCTCAATAAAATTGACGTAGAAACATCTCCGTGAGGTATCCACTGCCTCAATCATCACGCCACAAAGAGACTACAAGAGTCTACCATAACCCACATCGTATCACCATACGATTCACCAAACTCGAATCCAACGAGCAGTAGAATGGCTCCAACAAGCACACTATAACACTGAAACAATACCTGGCTAGCAATTAGCTGCCCCCATAGGCTCATACCAACCTATCAACGTGACACACGTCCCATCCCGGTATGCCATACCGTACAAACCATTAGAGTAGTGGGTCATCACCCAATATTTCTCTAAAACACCAAAGCATAATGGACATCCCGGTGTCCTTGCTCAACCATGGTGCAATCCTAATCCATTAGGACTTATTCCACACTCTCAGGGTGGGTGTAACCATGTCTACCACACGTTACAATGACAAGCGAGTAGTTTCCTCTATGACTACTCTTACCACCAATCACTTGGCCTTAACCATTCCAGCGAGTATATGCAAAGGTATCACTACTCGAAAATATTTACCTCTATTACATGATGCGGTACACTCACCGGTACAATGCATCCAATAATCCATCGAGCAAACCTGCTCGGCGCAACAGTCTCGTCAACCAGTTACGTAGACACCACCTTTTGCTCATCAACGGCACTCAAACCATATGACTAAATACGTACACCCAGACGTATTATTCGTCAAAACGACGCTATAAGTCTACATAGAACATCCACCAATCATCGTCATCCCGTGATGGTATATGTCAACATATGACATCCAAATAACATCATCAAACACATGACGGTACATGTCGATACACGACATCCATAATCTCGTTGTCAAACACATGACGGTACATAAGAACATATGGTATTCACAATAATGCTAACAAAATAGTAATATACCATACCTCATCGCTATCAAGATAGCGGCATACATGTATCCATCGTCCACCAGTGGTACACAAATAGCACCCATCGCTGGTAGGCGGCATAATCCAGTGCTACGCACATAGCGGTATAACCCATCGCTATAGAATCAACGGCATGATTCCTCGTCAGAGTCAGCGTCATAAACATCGCTATAGATATCCGGCGGTATGAACCATCGCCATAGATGTAGCGGAATGTCCCGTCGCTATGTAATACCCGGCGGCATGAACCATCGCCAATAGAATATTGGAATACACCATCGCTATGAATACCCGGCGGCATAAACCATCGCCAATAGAATAGCAGAATAAACCATCGCTATATAGATACCCGGCGGCATGAACCATCGCCAATAGAATACCCAGCGGCATAAACCATCGCCAATAAAATACCCGGCGGTATAAACCATCACCAATAAAATACCCGGCGGCATAAACCATCGCCAATAAAATCAGCGGTATAATCGTGGACTCAAGAGGTACTCACATTCATGTAGCACTTTGTTCCTTTCGGACCCAAGAGGTGGCTCACATTAAATGCAGCACTTGTTCCCGATAGCATGGCTATGGCAGCGGTATCATCGCTTCGACGTGACAGTGGCATGTATCATCGCTTCGACACGACAGCGGCATCAGCGCTTCGACATGACGGTGGTATCATCGCTTCGACATGACGGTGGTATCATCGTTTCGACATGACATCGGCATCATCACTTCGACGGGACAGCGACATTTACCATCGCTTCGACACGACAGCGGCATCATCGCTTCGACATGACAGTGGTATCATCGCTTCGACATGACAGCGGCATCATCGCTTCGACGTGACAGTGGCATTTACCATCGCTTCGACACGACAGCGGCATCATCGCTTCGACATGATAGCGGCATAATCAGGAATGTATCACTTTGTTCCGCAGGCCCAAGAGGTACTCCCATGTACATGCCACATGCCCCGTAGGCGCAAGAGGTGATCCCGCACATGTGCACATTGTCCTTTGGACTCAAGAGGTGATGCCCATTCCACATAATCTCATCGATATTTCCATACACCTGCATCAAGGTTAACACAACAATTCACTAATCCTACTACGTTATATCGGCGGCTCAATAATATCCCTCGCTATGATATGACAGCGGCATTAACCATCGCTTCGACATATGAGCGGCAAATATTATGATCCATCGCTGGTGATATACCCGTAGCACGGATCTAATTGCAATATATTTGCATGCTCAATGCCAATTGAAATCTCATTTCATCATATTCCATATGATCCTGCACCCATCATGGTTAGCAAAAACCACATTCCATATCATAAAGGCACATAAGCAAATAGTTGTGTCACACAACACTAACTACTATCATGCATAAATATGTGATACCCATTCCTATTAGCATGTTCCACGCCCTCAACAGAGCAAACCACTACTCTGATACCACTAATGCAAGGACCCCCGTGCCCTTAACCCGTTATTAGTGTATTAATACATGCCATTAGAGCATACAATCATATTATCATGGGAAGGAAACCACATGCAAGTATAACATCATATACCATCTACAAAATTTCCTGCATTAGAATCTCATAATGTTCAACTTCCCCAACCAAAACCATTTTCATAGTATGCACTCTAATAATACACTAATATACTCTCAGTTCATTTAGCAATTCCCTATTTAATTGCATGCAACCATAAATGAGGAGAGAAAACCATGCCCATTTATACATTCCATATACACGTAAAGACGTACTCACATGAGAACACCGAATAAGCGTGTATCTAATGTATAAAATACTCTACCAGATAACGTTACTGGTACTTCAATCCTGGAAGCACCTCTCAAGCACAGCTCGATCTCAAATCTGGATCTATGTACTTATTCAACCAGCTCGGGTACCTCGATCCTGGAAGTACCTCTAATCAACAGCCCGAGCTCAACCCCAAAGCTACTGCTACACCTGTATCACCTGCCCCAACAGAGATAGCCCCCACACGGGGTGAGCATACCAATATCACAAATCCAATAATCATAATATGGTAATTCATAATTTATAGAATGTAAATGCCGTGAATTTAAATGATACTCCCTGGATGGTATCATCCTCATCCGGGGTCCCTGTATTGTCCCTGTTCTCAAAATAATCAAACCATTAAATTCACAAAAGCCAATTGATCATTTCATTGATCAACTAAAACCATTCCTGTTAGATCAGTTCCATAATCAAATAGGGTACCATTGAGATCACATGTATCTAGCCAATGATTCCATAGTTCTATCTCATAGCTCGCTCTACAATAGCGGCATATGAATCCCACGCACACTCAACAATAGCGGCGTTATAACCGATGGTTGCTCAACAGCGACAACATCCCACTCATCGCTCGCTCAAAAGCGGAACCACATGATTTCCAATGTATTCCCATTCATCACGATTGTCATAAACCATGCATTTCAATACCCGTGTATTGTAAATACCACATACCATGCATTTCAAAGCTCATTTATTACGATTGTCATAAACCATGCATTTCAATACCCGTTTATTGTAAATACCACATACCATGCATTTCAATGCTCATTTATTACAAATATCATACATCATGCATTTCACAGTTGCAATATTGTAACATGCTATGCTCGTACGTTAAACGCACCTTATAATTTCATAGTCCGAGTCCAACCTTGCCTGAGTTCCACGACCCGATGAGTTAAGTGCTTATTATCTCCGAGAAATCTTGCTCCCGAGCCAAGCTACCAACCATTTTCCTCCAAGAGGAAAGAAGAGGGGAAAGGGGAAGATGTGAGGCGTAGAGAGAGGGGAGAGAGAGAGGTGTTCCGTGCCAAAATGACGGAATACCGAGTCCTCTTGGTATATATAGTACCAAAACTCGAAAATACCATTACCTCCACAAATACATCATGACTCATTAAAAATCATATGTTTTCAATAATTACCTCCCCAACTCTAATTCCATTACCAGCCCCAGTACAAAGTACTCCGGACCCCAAATCCCACCAAAGACCAAATTCCAAGGTTATCACCACGATGAGAATACAATCTCATCCATTGGATCCAACGACTCCAAAAACCGGATCTAAAATCCCCGAGAGTCCCGAAACCGCAATTAATTCATAATTGCTACAATTGAAATCCATTAAGGATTATTACCACCCCGGGATTAACACCATTAATCCCCGGGCATCACATCCATCAAAGTTCAAAGTGGCTGAAGATGGTTCTTTGAGATTGGGTAACCGTTGGGTAGTTTCGAGTACGCCGGAGTTGCATCGAGGGATTTTACAGCAAGCTCATAGTAGCCGACTAAGTATCCACCCAGGCGAGAGGAAGATGTAAAAAGATTTATGTGACCAATTTTGGTGGAAGCGGATGAAACGAGATGTGATAGCATTCGTTAAGCGATGCTTGATCTGTCAACAGTTGAAGGCATAGATGAAGAGGCCTGGAGGCGAGCTGAAGATCTTGGAAATACCTAAATGGAAGTGGGAACACATATCCATGGACTTCGTGACCCACTTGCCGAGGACTGCTTCAGGGTTTGATTCGATTTGGGTGATCGTGGATAGGTTGACAAAAGTAGCTCACTTTATTCCCTACAGGAGATTCACATACTTGAGGATGGCTCAGTTGTATGTCCGGGATGTAGTGAGACTGCACGGGATTCCAGTTTCTATTGTGTCTGACTGAGATCCAATGTTTACATCTAACTTTTGGGAAGGTCTTCAGTCAGCTTTGGGGGACTGAGGTGAGATTGAGCAAGACATATCATCCTCAAATGGACGGCAAGACCGAGCGTACTATACAGACGCTCGAAGACATGTTACGGGCATGTGTATTGGAGTTTGATACTTCGTGGCAGGATTCAGTGGCAGAGTTCTCGTATAATAATAGCTATCAGGCGAGCATTCAGATGGCTCCATTCGAGGCTCTTTATGGTCGATGTTGTAGGTCACCATTGTACTGGGATGACTTTGCTGGTAAATCGGTCGGAGGACCCGAGTTGATTCGGGAGATGGAGGAGAAAATAAAGGTGATCCGACAGAAGATGAAGGCAACACAGGATAGGCAGGCAGCCTATGCGTATAAACGGCGATGACCGTTAGAATTCCAGCTGGGAGATAAGGTCTTTTTGAAGATCTCACCTTTCAGAGGTGTGGTACGGTTTGGAATGCGCGAGAAATTGTCTCCGAGGTATGTGGGATCGTTTGAGATCTTACAGTGCATTGGTACTTTGGCTTACAGTCTGGCTTTGCCACTCTCATTGTTTGGTATTCATGACATATTCCATGTATCTAGGTTGCGGAAGTATGAGCCAGATCCGTCACATGTGTTGCAGCCTTCAGAGGTTCAGTTAGATGTTGATGTGTCCTACGTGGAACGGCTGGTTTTATAGATAGAGCTGATCGAAGACTTTGGAACAAGGTGATGGTCAAGATTCAGTGGGATCGCTGGGGTGTCGAGGAGGCCACGTGGAGACGGAGCGACATATGGTGCATCACTACCCGGAACTGTTTTCTGGTATGTGCATGCTGATTCTGGTAAGTGCATGCTGATTTTGAAGACGAAATCTTAAAAGTAGGGGAGTATTGTGATATCCCTGAAATAATTATGTGCAATTGGGCAATTAATTATGTTTACGTGATTAATTAGGTGAAAATTTATTATGGTAGTGAAATGTATAGTTATGCAATGGGCATGACCTGGTAGTACATTTCAGGGTGCATGTGATGCATGTTGGGAAATTGGATATTGGCATGGTTTATTTGGGGTGGATATTAATTATTTTGGTAAAGCATGATTAATTGAGTTTTGGGGCACTTTGGAAAGTGCTTTTAAAATATCTTGTTAGAATATTTTATACATCATGCTAAGTACTAGGACATCATTTTTTATTATTATTAATTCCCTTACCTTACCCTCACCCCATCACACTCTATCACTCAACCCTCCCCAAATCCCTCTCTCGTTAATCGATCAAACTTGGAGGAGAGGAGAAGAGATTTCAAAGATTTTGGTTGCTTAATTTCTTGTTAGTTTTGAAGCTAAAGTGTTAAGCAATCTTCTTTTCTAAGTGTTGATCTTGTTTGTTGGAGTTTTAAAGTTGTATTTTGGAGAGAAAATGGGTTAGATTTGTGAAATATGTTGTTTTGTGGTTGGGTTGTGATTTGTGTGGTTATTCGTGGTTTTATGAGGCATTTAATATGTTGGATTGGTAGGTTTTGAATTGGTGGAGTAATTTAATGGGGTTTTCTCGCAAGTGCAGGGCTCGACGATCGATCGAGCGGAGCTCTCGATCGATCGCGCGAGGCAGGGAAATTTGTGGGGCGAGAATGTCTCCTCGATCGATCGAGTGAAACTCCCGATCGACCGAGGCGACTTCTTGATCGATCGGTGAGGCCACCTCGATCGATCGAGAGGGGCAGCGTATTTTTGGCGCCTGGTTTGATCGGCTCGTGATCGATCGAGTGCAGGGGCCGATCGATCGCGAGACTTGAAAATGTGGCATTTTTGGATTTTTGGCTATTTGATGGGATTTTTGGTATTGGTTTATAAGTTGGCTTCTAATATTGGATTGTGTGATTGTGTAGAACCTCCCCAGGTGGCAACACAACATAAGAGATAAAGTTCTACAACATCTCCCCATTTTGGTACAAAGGTACGTAGTGAGACGTACGAGCATCGGACGGTAAAATGTATCTTTACGCCTTGGATTATGCATTATGGTTGCATACATGTATTTGGCTATGCATTATGGTTTGAAATTGGTTATGCATTATGGTTGCATATGTATATTGGATGCATTGGTGGATGTGATTGTGAGTCGAGATTATATTCCAGTGATGAAGAATACTTGCCGCCTTCATGTAGAAGTTATGATAGAATACTTGCCGCTGTCATATTATAGCGATGAAAAATATTTGCCGCAAATATGTCGAAGCGAAGGATAATGCCGCTGTCATATTATTGCGAGGGATATTATGCCCCTAATATGTCGAACCGAGGGGTATTAATGCTGCTGTCATGTCAATGCCAGGGGTATTATGTGATGTCCGGGAATTACTGGTGTTAATCCCGGTATGGTAATAATCCTTGATGGATTTTTAATCGTGGCAATTAGGAACTAATTGCGGTTTTGGGTCTCCCGAGGTTGTTAAATCGGGCACTTGGGATCGTTGGATCCAAGGTTTGAGATTGTATTCTCATTTTGGTAAAAAACCTATGAATTGGGTTTTAGTGGGACTTGGCGTCCGGGGTGCCTTATGTTGGGGCCAGTCTGAGGATTTGATGTTGGAGAGAGGGTTTTTGTAAACAGATGATTTTTAATGAATCATGATGTATTTGTGGGGGTATTGGTATATTTGCTATATATACCAAGTGGACTCGGTATTCCGTCATTTGGCACGGAATCTTTCCCTCTCTTCCTTCTCTCATCGCCCAAACCCTTCTACCCCATTTCCCTTTTCTCCCTTGGAGAAATCGTGGGTAGCTTGGCTCGGAGGCCGGTTTTCTCGAAGATAATCAGGTATTAATCTTCCCCTCGTCATTAGCTTCGATTTGATAGTAGTATGGTAGCTTTTGGTTGAGGTTCCGGCTTTGGGTTTTGGGAATTTTTGACTAAAATCATATGTTGAGTTTTTAAAGTTTTTATTGGCTTTAAATGTTGTATTTGAGGTGTTGGTGGTGTATGGGGTGTTGGATTTGAGTTTGGGTGTGAAAAACACCATGGAAGCTCGAATTTTTCGGAAAATTGCACGTGGTGATCGATCGCCGAGGAGGGGCGATCGATCGCGACGAGCAGGTGCTAAAAATCGAAGATGATGAACAGTGCAGACGATCGATCGCGTGTCCAAGGCGATCGATCGCGAGCATGTTGGCGATCGATCGCGAAGGGTGGCGATCGATCGCGAGAAGGAGATTTTGGCCACTGGCTGGAGACGATCGATCGCGACGTTAGGGGCGATCGATCGCCGCTTGCAGAATGTTGTTTTTTTTAAAAAATTTGGAAATGTTGGAATTTTGGAACCGAGATTTAAAGGGGCCGTTTCCGGGACAATGTCTACATTCCAACGGGAATGCTATACTTTTAAATGGATTGGGTGAGGCCAAAGTTTAATAAAACGGAATTCCCGGTTGAATTCTTGGTTATCTTTTAAACTTGTTAAATGGTATATTTTGGGTATTATACATGCTTAGCCGGGGGGCTTTTATTTTGGTCATCGTCATGGATAGACGATAGGTTTGGAAGTTGTGAACGTGCTTGGGCACGTGATTGCATGCCTGTGTTTAATTGGGAGTTATCTGCATGTTAGCACTTAACTCATCGGGTCGTGGGACTCAGGCAAGGTTGGACTCAAACTACGGAATCGTAAGGTACGTATAACGTACGAGCATAGCCTAATATAATATTACAACTGTGAATTGCATGGTATGTGGTAATTGCAATGAATGAAGATTGAAATGCATGGTATATGGTGCTTTTGATAAATGGACAATGAAACGTATAGCATTTGGTAATTGTGATAAATGGAAATATGCTGAGAATTATATAGTGCCGCCTTGAGCCAGCAAGGATTGAGATGTTATCGCTGTTGAGCGATCATCGGTTATGATGCCGCTATTGTTGAGCGGGCGTGGGTTGATGATGTCGCTATTGTAGAGCGAGCTATGATATAGAACTGTGGTATTATTGGTTAGACATATGTGATATCTATGGTCTTTTATGTAATGATTTTACCATATGGATTATGGAACTGGCATAATAGAAATGGTATCTGTTCATCCACGTGAACTGGCTTTGGGAATTTGATGAGTTTGGTTATTTTGAGAACAGGGACAATACAGGGGATCCCGGATGAGGATGATACCATCCAGGGAGTATCATTTAAATTCATGGCATTTACATTTTGTAAATTATGAATTGTAATATTATGATTATTTGGATTGGTGGTATTGGTATGCTCACCCCGTGTGGGGGCTGTCTCTGGGCAGGTAACACAGGTGCAGCAGTAGCTTTGGAGTTGAGCTCGGGCTGTTGATAGAGGTACTTCCAGGATCGAGGTACCAGAGCCAGTTGAATAAGTACACAGATCCAGTGTTGAGATCGAGCTGTGCTTGGGAGGTGCTTCCGGGATTGAAGTACCAGTAAAGGTATCCGGTAGAGTGTTTTATACATCAGATACACGCTTATTCATTGGGTGCTCTTATGTGAGTACAATTTTACGTGTATATGGAATGTATAAATGGACTACGGCGTCTCTCTGTTCATTTATGGTTTGCATGCAATTAAATGTGGAATTGCTAATTGAACTGCAAGCATGTTAGTGTATTATGAGGGTGCATGTCATATATGTAATATTGGTTGGGGGATTTGCATATTATGTTGATGGAATGCAAGAAATTTTATGGATCAATAATATGGTGTAGCACTTGCATATGGCTTTTCCCCATGATAGCATGACTATATGCACTAATGGTATGGATTAATACACTAATAACGGGATTAGGGCACGGGGGTCCTTACATATTATGCCACTGATATAATAAGACTAGAAATGGTTATTGGTATTCATGGAATGGATGCATGTCATGACATTTATTTATGGTGTTATAATCTGTTGATTATGATTGTCGTATAGGGACAACCAAATGGAGCATTTAAGTGTATTAAATATAGGAAGCGAATTGTATTTACGGTTTATGCATTTTTATTATTACAATCATATTATTGTGGCTATGGTTTGTTACATGCTCATGGTTTTGAGGTTGTTCCTGTAGGTATATTTTGGCATGAAGGGCTAAGGACCGGGTTGATGCGGTGAGCTTGTGAGGAGTGCTATTGGTATAGGAAGACATGATTACTTTTGTATAGTCTCTACTCTAGGAGTAGTGTAAAACTATAGCATTAACATTCTTTTTGCTGGGAATGTAATTAATCCTTTTTGGAATTTTATTTTTGGCACTGTAATCCTAAAGCTCAAGGCATCAACATGAATCTTATACTCTGAATTATGCATGTTTAGCTCTTCTTATACTGTTAATCCTCACTTAAGGTAGCGAGGCCTTACATCTATCCACTTCTTTGATATCCTTGATGATGACTGAGTTGATTTACTCTGAGTGTCGGGGACGACGGGCACGACGATGACATGCAGTTTAGGTAGCGATTGTAGTCACGCGCGTTGCTATCGGACCTAGACACGAGGGATGACGAGCACAACACATGATGGTTCTCCTAGCGCAAAGTGTGTGTGTTGTCACCTTCTGCTCTAGCTGATATTGATTGATGATACATTCCATTGGACTCCGATATTGGTATCTTGAGATTCGATTCTTTATACCCATTCATACATCGCATTCATACATGGTATACTTGCATGATACTTTGTCATTCTTGACATGATCTATTTATTTCTCGTACTGGATTCTGACCCCCATAGTGCGGCTGTCATGTGTTTTTTTGTTCGGGCATGACAGGTGTTACATACACACCAATGTTGGATGCTCGTGAGGAAGCATCTTAGAATACCTGAGTCCAGCTTTGATATGTTGAGTCTGAGTCCCAGTAAGTGTTAGAATAATTTTTAATTACATTTTAAATTACCGGGTATGCCCCTAGTATCTGTACTTTAAGTATTCTATTACTGGTTGGTTATATACTTGCTTATGTGATGAGCAATATGTTGAATTGGGAAACTAGAATTGCATATTTTCAGTATCATTATATATATGTATCACCTAAAAACAAAAACTTTTTAGGTCCTTTGGACAAGATATTTGAAACTAATTTTTCGCTGTTTACGCAAATTAATCATTATGTGTTAATTAACACCACATTAGGACCGGACCCTCACATTATGGTATCAGAGCATAATCTGGGATATGTTCGAACTAGAGTTAGGACACTGAGTCTAGTCACAAATAAAATTGTTTGTGCTTGTACTTGACTACGTGTTTTATATGCTCTTGCCTGTTATGAGTACATGTTAGATAATGAAATTTTAGACATGTAATGGATTATTAAGCAGGGACAACAAGATGTCATATCTCTGAGTAATATAATATGCTTAGTTGCATTAAATTTTAAGAATTTTATCAGTTAGCACTGACGGTTGCTGATAGGATGATGATGTAGAGTAAGTGATGAGAACATCTATGATTTGAGATTTCATATGATGTTTTGATTTATGATGGACAGTTAGTATTTGGACAAGTAGCAGTGAAATGAATTTTAATGCGTCCATTATTGGGAAATTTTATTTATCATTTGGGACTTAATCTTTGTGCATAATGGGATGACACTAGAACTATTTATCACGCATTTGCCAATTGACATCGGGAATTTGAGTTCGAAAGACCAGGTTAATACGTATGAGCTTACTTTTGAAATGGATTGGTTGGAGCCAAAATTTAATAAAACGGAATTCTCGGTTGAGTTTTTGGCTATATTTTAAACATATAAAATGGAATATTTTGGGTATTATGCATGCTTTGCCGGGGGGGTTTTATTTTGGTAATCGCCATGGACTGGCGATATGTTGGGGGGTATGAATGTGCTTGGGCACGTGGTTGCATGCTTGTGTTTAATTGTGAGCTATTTATGTGTTAGCACATAATTCATCGGGTCGTGGGACTCAGACGAGGTCGGACTCGAACTACGAAAGTATAAGGTACGTGTGACGTACGAGCATAGCCCTTCATTATGATTGCAATTGTTGAGTGCATGGTACACTATACTGCAATAAATGTATATGGAAATGCATGATATATGGTATTAGCAATAAACGGTTATTGGAATGCATGACTTATGGTAATTGCTACAAATGGATATATATGCATTGGGAATCATATGGTGCCGCTTTTGAGCGAGCAATGATTGGGATGTTGTCGCCTGTGATATCCCCGAAATGATTATGTGATTTTAATCATTAATTAACTTATGATGATTTTGGTGTTAATTCATGGGATTGAATTAATATTATTGAGGAGATGCATATCAGGGTGCATGTGTTATATGTTGGGATTTTGGGTTGTGGCATGATTATTTGGGGTGTGTGTTATTTGTTTTGGTGAAGCATGTTTAAATGGGAATTGAAGTATTTTATTGAGAAAATACTATAAATATCATGTGAAGATATTTTAATACATCGTTCTAAATACCGGGACCAAAACATAACACATCATACCACCCAACACCCAACCCCCCCCCCCCCCCCAACCCATGCTGATGACACAGCATAAGCTGGCCATACCCCCCACTTGGCACAATGATTCATCCCTTCTCCTCCACTCCAAATCTCGCCATTTCTCTCCCAAATTATCTCCAGCACCTGCTAAGCAAGATTGAGAGGAGCCCTTCAATTTTCATTGCTTGGAAGCCTTTCAAAAATCCGAGAAAGTAGGGTGAGAAACCATGCTCTGTTTTTTATTTAAGCTTGATTAAGTTCATGTTTTTAAGTGGTGTGAAAATGGCATGTTAGCTTAGGTTTCTTAAAACCTTCGATTTAAATGCTTACATGGTGTTGTTATGAAGCTTCCATTATTTTTTCCTTGAGCATGTTACATGTTTTATGTGAAGGATTTAAGCATGTAAAATATAGTGTTCGAAAATCAGGGTAAAGTGTGTGCCCTGTTTTTTCTGGAAAATATGGGATGGGAGTGAAGTTGTGGAGATATTATCATGCATGTTAGCTAGGTTTTTGGTAAACCTTTGATTTGAGTACATGCATGGTAGTTTTGTAAAGCCCTTGGCATTTTTGTTCGAGAATGTTTTATGTTATATGTTGTAGTTTTAATAGCATGAAATGAGGTGCTCGAGAAATCTGGAAAAGAAATATGTTACCCTGTTTCCAGAAAGTTGGTTGAGTACCGATGTATTTAGGCGATTATAATGCATGTAGATTTGATATTGGAGTATAACTTTGATATGAATACACTCAGGGTAGTGTATTGTAGCCCCTAGCATTTTTGTTCAAGCATGTGGTGTGTCTTATATGCTAGATTGAAGGGTATGAAAATAGGTGTTCGAGAATTCTGGTATTGTGTTTCTTGAACAGGGCATCTCGATCGATCGGGATTCCATCTCGATCGATCGAGCGAGGTAGAACATTGGCTTTGAAAGAATGCGTCTTCTTGATCGATCGAACAGAGGGGCCGATCGATCAAGAGACCCAGAATGTAAAAAAATATAAATTGTTATATTTTGTTTAATTTTTGATATTGGATTGTAATGAGGCATCTAATATTGTGTTGTACACTGGTGTAGAACCATCACAGGTACCAGGACAGTCGAGGAGATAAAGTCGGTTGACTCCTCTTTCTTTTTGAAAGGTACGTAAGCGACGTACTGGCATCCCAACGGTAACATGTATTTATGTCTGTCTATTTGACACATGATAAATGCAAAGTTGTGCATTAAGAGTATGATACATGTTCATATGCATTGTTGTTGCATATATATATGTTGTGGAATCAAGAGTGTGTATTCCACGAGTCAGGGTTATCGTAGTGATGATTTTAATGCTTACGCTTATACAGCTAAAAATGTGGAGTAAGGCTTGCACATGGAGGCGGGTATACCATACTAAGCGGGGAAGATGGTACCGCTCATTATGAAGTTAAGAAGTAAGAAGCATTATAATACACTGATGATAAACTGACTAAGAAAGAAGTAAAGATTTAAGAAGTGATGTAATGTCATGACATTCATATAAGCCATAACATCATACATTGAATTGATTTTGAGTTATGGTACAGGGACGACCAATGGGCGTTTTAAATGCATTGGAAATACAGGAAGTATTTCATATCTATGATTATGCATTATGCTTTACATTCATGTTATGTTGAATATGAATTATGATGTGCTCATGCGTTGGGGGTTGTCTTTGTAAGTGCTTTTGATGATGAGAACCAGGGTCAGGGTTGAAACGCTGAGCTGTAAGGAGTGCTACAGGATTGGCTGTATAGAGAGTCACTTTTATATAGTTTCTACAAGCGGTAGAGTAAAGTTATATTGTAGTACCTTTTCTTAGGAATGTGTATAATTCCTTTTTGAACTTTTGGTACTGTAATCTCTTAAGCTCAGGTAGTCAACACGGCCTAATACTCTGATATATATATGTTTAGTTCTCTTAATCGCACCTTAATATCTTATTTAGATAACGGGGTCTCACATCGCCTTTGAGCGAACATCGGATATGTTTCCACTGCTATTGAGCATGCGTGAGAATGAAATGTCGTTATTGTAGAGCGAGCAACGAAATAGAACTATGGAACCATAAGTGAGATATATGGAGTACTTGTAATCATTGTTCAATGATTTGATATTATTGGTTATGATATCGGTATGTGGCAGATGAATTTGTTAATCAATGTAATGATTAACTAGCATTTGGGAATTTGATGGTTTTAGTTATTTTGAGAACAGAGACAGTGCAGGGAATCCCGGATGAGGATGATATCATCCAGGGAGCATCCTTTATATTTCATAGCATTTACATTTGGTAAATTATGAATTGTGTTATTGTGATTATTGGATTGGGGATATTGGTATGCTCATCCCGTGTGGGGGCTGTCTGTAATACCCCCGAAATGTTATTTGATTATGTGCCATGATGATAATTTATGATATGTTTAAGGGTTGTGGTGTATTTAAATTGGGGGTTATATTTATGTTAGGATGATATGATTTAGGGGGCATGTTGGGTGTTTTAAAGGATGTATTAATTTAAATGAAGTTATAAAATATCGAGTGAGGATATTTTAATACATCGTACTAAATACCGGGACACAATTAAACACCACAAGGCACCCCTACCCACACCACCCCCACCCAATCGGTCACCACCACCCTTCCCCAAGTGCAACCTCTCCCCACTTGGCAACCCATGCCCCAACTTGGTCCAACCCATGCCTCATCATACCATTCCACCCCCACATCCCTTCTCTTCCTTCCTCCTCTCCATTCACGTTTCTGGCAAGCAGCTTTAGGGCAAGGAAGAGCTTGGTAAAGGTGCTCAAAAATCATTGCAAAAAGAGGAGCAAAAAGAGAGGGAACCATCCCAGGTACCAGCACAATCAAGGAGATAAAGTCTGTTGACTCCTCCTCCTTTTAAAAAGGTACGTAAGAGACGTATGGGCATCGGACGGTAAAACACATCTTTACACTACGACTATGCTTTTATTGCATGAGTATTCATGATGAAATGATGATGTTTATAAGATGTTTATTTATACACATGATGTTATTATGTGGTAAGATGCCCATATGGTAAGAGGCCATACGATGTTATTATGTGGTAAGATGCCACGGGTAAGATGCCCATATGGTAAGAGGCCATACGATGTTATTATGTGGTAAGATGCCACGGGTAAGATGCCCATATGGTAAGAGGCCATACGATGTTATTATGTGGTAAGATGCCACGGGGTAAGATGCCCATATGGTAAGAGGCCATACAATGTTATGATGTGGTAAGATGATGTAAGGCCCCAACACTTAAACTCGTCATTACTTCATTTATGACGTCGTATGTGTATAAATTTTTTCATTTTCTTTTCATTCTTTAAAACGAATCATTACTTGTTTCCCATAATTCCAAGACACAAACAAATGCTCAACATTAAATGTTCATCTCTACCAACAAATAGACTCAGGGGTTTCACCCAATACCATCCCCATTATACCACTTTTGCATTGTGGGTTTTTATAAAAATTTGGGCAGAGTCTCCCCACAAACTGAGCTATCCGGAATTAAAAACTCATCACATAATATAATTCCCGACCAGGGACAACTCAATATTAAACAGAATATAGAAACACAAGTAAATTCCCGGCCAGGGAAGACACCACACTAATAAGACAACAAAAGTGGGTTTCAACACCCTTATACAGTCCATATACACATACAAGTGCTCACAGAAGAGCAACGAATAACGGATACACATCCGGATGCATAATTAGTATAAATACCAACCGCTCAACCTTGTATATCGGCTCAATCACATACTATGCTTCTGGAAGCATCATCCAACAAGGTTCGAGCCTAGTACTCCAAAACAGCATCGAACCTGTTGTACATGTTTCAACAGAAACAGCCCCCACACAGGGTGAGCACACTCCCACTCAATATTCAATCACAAATCAACATATGAAATCATAATGCAACAATTTAGATTATTCAAAACTCATAAAGTATACTCCCTGTACAATTCCGAATCTGTATGGCTTCCATACACTGTTCCTGTTTCAAACTCACGCACTTCATAATGTCAAGTTTAGTATTGTCACTGAAAATATAATACTCAACAACACTTATGAATTCAATACAATGACAATATATTATTTATGCTCAAACATAAATAGTTCAACATCAATGTGAACCTGGTTATCCCAATGTAACCCTGGTTATCCCACCATCTCATTCTCGATACTTTCTCATATCGCTCATGCCCACGGCATCACTACTCAACAAGTAAAATTTGATCACGTACCACTACGTGTCCCCATAACTCGTATATGAAACTCAATTAGTAAAGTCAAACACTTACCTGAATCGTCATATTCAAAATTGCATGTATACATGAATGTATAGATACTAGATATACCTGCTCGTACGTCACCACGTACCTTATAGTAGACAACATGAACAAGCTCTCATTAACGTCCGAAGTCTCCTGTAGAGTCTCTATCGAATATCAATTCAATATTAGCTCATAATCCGAGCAATGAACATCCATCAAATAGATCTTACTTTCATTTCTATATCACATATCAATAACTCAATATTATGAATCAAATCATAATCAATACTTTGGATGCACTCATCCTCACATGAATCATGATATTACATTGGTAATGCAAAACCCCATCATCTCCCACCATCCGCTACATCACACACATGATGCGGGATACACACACCCATACGTGCAAGATCACGCCTAACTCACATAGTAGTTCACTAGACACACCAGTTCAACAGAGGGAAAGGAAATGCAAGATGTATGTATAATAATATACAACTAGTGTCTAACTAACACAATCCAATTAAGCCGATTAACATGTTCCACAATTATTCAAACCCACACCGAGGTGATTCAAACCAAGACACGAAAGAAGGGATCCATGTAGATACAAGATTCTACCCTTTTAAATCTAATTCCCTTAAACCAACATAAAGTCATTTATGATTAAATTCAACTTTAACAATTTAAAGATGCATTGCATTCCAAAATTCTGGATTCAGTACTATTAAGATTTCAAACTCAATAAAGTGTCATAATTCATTAATACATGCTATAATGTCCAATTGAGCATAAATATCACTATAACACTATTCCATGTTATAATACATACTAGCAAGCATCTAACCCACTTATTTTCACACTACACATGCTTCCCATTGAACACATCCCATACCATAGCCCCAACATCCACCAAATATCACAATGGCTACAAGCCATAAAGTTAGTCATTTTCACCCCACTAACAAAACTTAGACCCACACTTGAATCTCATTTAAGCCTATTAACAAACACATTCCAGGCATGATTTTAATCTTCATCTTTTAACCAATAATAATACTAAGTCAAGACTTATTCCACAATTTATTTTCAACGATTAACCATTCAATAAAGTGAGGCCCCACCAACTTCCAACAATCAAAACATTCCCCATGCTATACCATTCCCAATCACAATACTTCAACACGTGAAGGAATACATACATACATACCATTTACACACACAAACACATGATGGACACACACCCACACGCAGAAACACACACACGCACACACACTACTGCACACACTAGCACACATTCGAACAACCTTCCAAAAATCCAGCAAAATCGAACCAAAGCTCATCAAAAATTCGTGGGATTTCAGGGGAATAACGACTAAGGGACGACGGGGATTACCCACAAAACAATCGGAAGAAAATCGCTCCAAAATCGGACGAAATCGCGATTTTGAACCGCGCACTTCCTTGAAAGATCCGGACGCGATCGGCGATAAAACTTCACGATCTTGGTATGGAAAGAAGCGCCTGGGAGAGACGAAGGCGGCGGCGGTTCGGACGCGCTGGAAGAAGCTCGGACGGCGGCGGGCGCGCGCGTTTAGCGGCGAAGGGTCGAGCAGCAGCGAAGGAAAGAAGGGTTTCGGGATTCTGTGCGTGTATTTACATGTTTCTGTGTGTGTCCGAAAATGCCCCACATAACATATTTATTTTTTTTGAATCCTAACCCGGTTTTGTACATCGAAGTGTCACCGGTGCACTGATATATTATTTTCAGACAACGATTGGGATTTATACACACCCAAAAACCCAAAACTTAAATTCTTCATTTTAATTAACTTATCTCTAAAATATTATCGGAGTATATTTTACAATCTCAAAATATTTTAGGATCCGATTAATTTGCCAGATGACCTTCACTTGGTCAATTCCACTTCTAATTAATCCTAAAATTAATTATCAATAAAATTCAAATCATATTTAGTCCAACAAATGATTAATAATAATCTGGACATCACAGATGCCACAGGGTAAGATGCCCATATGCATGAATATGAATCAGGGACAACAAAAAGAAGTTAATGAATAACCAGTATATTTACTTAACCAATATTTCATGCATTTACTGTGATGTTTTTTTATGATGTTAAGTAAGATTGTATATGCTCATGATGTGTTGTCCCTGTAGGTACACTTTTGGACTAAAGGACTAAGGGTCGGGTTGAGGCAGTGAGCTACGAGGAACACAGGAATGTTTAGGTTTCAAGTTATGATTAGGTCATGTAACAACCAGAACCTTAAGATGTTATTAATGCATGATTAGTCATTCTTATGTCATTATAGCACTGTTAGGATAGCAAGGCCCTACATTAGTGGTATCAGAGAAGTGGTTAGATAACCCGGGAATTAGTGAAGGGTAGCCTTAGCAATAAGTTAGCTAGGTGCTTACTTTTGAACATGTTTTATATGTATGTTGCATATGAAGTAGAAAATGATATGCTAACATGTTTAATTATCTAACGATGTACTTTATGAACTGCTTTTGGGTATTGTTGTTAACCTTTGTGTTGCAGCATGGCAGCGAATATAGAAGTGGGTGACGCTATTAGTGTAAATGCAAGTGCTGGGCGTACGAACCCACTGCCACCGCCAGCCTTGGGCGAAGAGCCTTCGGAACAGCAATTATTACCCGGGGAGTTGAGCTTGGCTCAATTTATGATGTACCGACCCCCGATGTTCGAAGGAACAGAAACAGGGGAAAAGGCTGAGGAATGGTTAGAGAGGATTGAGCAGATATTTGTGGCAGCGCCTTGTGCAAAGACGGCATGGATCAGATTAGCAGAATTTCAGCTGGCTAAGAAGGCATCGATGTGGTGGAAGACCACAGTGATAGAGCAAGAGGCTCAGGGTCAGGAGATCAATTGGAAACTGTTCAGGACGCGGTTTCTGGCCCGTTATTTCTCAGCTGCTGCGAGACAGGCTAAAGAGGATGAGTTTACCAACCTCAAGCAAGGTACCATGCCTGTATCAGATTATGCTCTACATTACTGTTCCTTACTTCTGTATGTACCTCATATTGCTGCAAGCACTCAAGCGAAGATGAGGAACTTCATGAAGGGCTTGAGGCCGGAACTGTATGACAGGGTAATTACCTATGACCCTGCCTGTTTTGATGATGCACTTTCACGAGCCGAGCTAGCCGAACTGGGAGTTGGCACATATCCTGATGCAGTGCCACCTCCAGCACCCCCTCAGAAATCTACTTCTGACAAATTGAGGCCGAGGGGTGATCAGTTCAAACCAAGGGGGAACACAACGACTTCGAGGTTCAGTGGCAAGAGGCCTGAGAATCGTTGGAAAGGGAACCGTAGGAATGATGCCCCATCCGGAAGAGGACAGTCTCAGGGAGACAGATGTGGAAGAGTTCAGTGCACTCTTTGTGGGCAACCACATTTGGCAAAAGACTGCGTGGGATGCTATGTCTGTGGCGACATAGGCCACTTTGCTCGGCAGTGTCCCAACAGGGGAAGAAAGCAGAACTCTACGGGGAGGCCTGCGGACAGAGCGGCACAGCACAGACCACCTTTTGCACCGAGGCAGTATGGAGGTCAGCCACGGGACCACCTCAGGGACAGGTGTATGCTTTGACGAGGGAGCAGGCTACAGCGGCTCCGGAGGAGGTGATAGCGGGTACGTGTCTTTTATTTACGCACCCTGCTCTTATATTGATAGACACAGGTGCGTCACACTCTTTTGTGTCGACGAGTTTTGTGGAAAGGCACCACATATGCACTTCTCCGTCGCCCATGCCTCTTATAGTCTCGACCCCCGCTGGAAGAAGTTTGACTACAGATCAGATTGTTTTTGATGGCCTCATTTATTTTGAGGATAACGAGTTAAGGTCAGATTTGATTGTTCTGGGGATGTCAGACTTTGACTGTATTGTAGGCATTGATGTTCTGAACAGGTATCATGCAGTCGTTGATAGGCTTAGATTTTGAGTGTTTTTAACTGTAAATTCTTCCTACTTTCCGTTCTTTTTCCTGGATGATATTATCCTTTTTGGTGTTTATTCGTTTGTTTCAGGAAAATAGATCGGAAGTGGAAGAAATGAGCCAATATGAAGATAACGGGCGAAATCGAGGCGAGAAAGAACTGAAAGTTAGGAAATGAGATTTTCGGAATCTCGATCGATCGAGATTTACTCTCGATCGATCGAGCCAGGAAGAAAGTGAGAATCAGAATTTTTGAAGGCTCGATCGATCGGTGGAAATCTCGATCGATCGAGCGAGGCAGTAACTTCGGAGCTGATTTTTTCAAATTCTCGATCGATCGGTGGAAAATCTCGATCGATCGAGCGAGACAGTGAGTTTCAAAAGCTGGCATGAACAGTGCGCCGATCGATCGAGAAAACCTTCCGATCGATCGAGACGCAAAATCCTGAAGATTTTATTTTCCTTTTTTATCGTGATTGTGGGGGTTTTAAGCGGGAATCTGGATTCATTTCAAGGGGAGAACATATCAGAGCATGATACCAGGCAAGATTTCTAACCCTAGCCGCCGCCCAGCCGCCGCCAAGGAGATCCATTCTTCCGGTTCTTCGTCCGAGTCAAAGCCAATCTATTCCGGAGTGCAAGGAAGGAACAAGAGAAGAAATCACGGTGCAACGCACGGATTCATCCAGCGTTTATCGTATTTCTGAACTTTAATTTATTTGATTTTAAATTTCATTTGATGTTTTAGAGGTCGAGAGACAATAAAACTCTTATGTATTTGATTTGAATTAAATTTAGTTTATATTATTGAGTTTTAGTTTCGTTGTGTTTGATTATTGATTCATTGGTACTTGAGTGCATTGATTGTTATTGTTCATAAATTAATTGCATGTGTAGATCAAAGTCTAGCTAGCTTTGATTGAATTTGAGGGTTACAGCCGAGATCGAGAGATAACGTTGTAACACGCTCCCTTAATTTATGATGTATGTCACGATTGAGATCGAGAGATGATATCGCATATGTGAGAACTTGGAATCGAGAGATTTAGAGTTATAAGGTTTTGATAATCTATGCAACTTTGAATTAGTAAATAGGTGCACGAGAGTGACTTATTCTAGTTTATCGTTAGTTTCTTTACAGCTCGAGAGAGTGTATCGAATAATATCGAGAACTTTCACCTTTAAAATCAATTGGTTGATAATTTGAGAATTCCATTGAATCATTAGAGATAACATAGTTGAACGACGAGCTCGGTAATTTTCTCGAGTAACTTACCTTTGCATTTCCGGAACCATTCTTTTCATTATTCCTAGTTTAATCTTTATTCTTTAGCTTAATTTAGCTTTAGTTAATCAAACTTCTTTTATCGTAGGCTAAATATAATTGTATTAATCTTATTTGGTACTTATACGTTAGTCCCTGTGGATTCGACAACCTGTACTTAATTTTCACTATACTAAAACTTGACACCGTGCACTTGCGGTAGAATCGCTTCAAACCATTCTTTGAAATATCTTTTGTTTAAAAATAAAGCGGTCAAGTTTTTTGCGCCGTTGCCGGGGACTAATCTGTATAATATCATACGAGATTAGTTAATTGTAATTTAGCCAATTCTTTTATTATTGCGTTTTTGATTTCTTTTCTTTGTTTTTTTTTGTTGATCTTTGTTAATAACTTTGTGTATTTTGTTGTCTCCTTTTGTCTATTTGGTACAGGAACCGTTTCTCTAGTGCATGCTCAGAAGAGAGGAGCCCATTCTCGAGCCTTTCGATCCGGAGATAGAAAGAACTTTACTTAGGCGATTACGAGAAGCTCGAGCAATGGCTGATAATAACGAAGCACAGCAACCTAGATCGATGATGGACTTTGCGCAACCCGCATTTCATGGATCGTTGTCGAGTATTACGAGGCCGACGATTCAAGCAAACAATTTGAGATCAAGCCGGCAATCATACAAATGATTCAGCACTCGGTTATGTTCGGGGGAGCAGCTACAGATGATCCGAATAATCACATCTCCTACTTTTTGGAGATTTGTGACACATTCAAACACAATGGCGTGTAAGGACCCCATATACTTAACCCTTGATTAGTGTATTAATCATTATGTGTGGCACATGCTTTCCATAAAATCATTCGGGAAACTCAGATGATACTTTACCATTGAATGGCAATTACAAAGTTTTCTTTAACATACAATGTTATAAGTTCATCATCCTAATAACAAGAGACTCATAGAGTTCGCCCATTACATCACTTTTTGCATTGTGGACTTTTATAAAAATTTGGGCAGAGTCTCCCCATAAATAGAGCTATCCCGAAATAAAAGTACAACACATAATATAATTCCCGGCCAGGGAAAACATAATACTCATCAGAATGCAGCAATATCAAGTAAATTCTCAGCCAGGGAAGACACCACACATATTGTAAGGACCCTAATCCTTAAGTGCGGAATTAAGGCATAATAGAGCTAATATAAACAAATCAGAGTCTAAAAGAACTTGTTGAGTCTATGAGCTTAAGCATTACATGCCAAAAAATAAGGACTACCAAAAAGGATTAATTACATTCCAATCAAAAGAATGTGTGCAACTATAGTTTTATACTACTCCTAGAGTAGATACTATCCAAAATAATCCTGTCCTTTCATCCTCAAAAGAATGCTCGTCAAGCTCACCACCTGAACCCGTTCAAGCCCTTCTATCATGCCAAAAAAGTACCTACAAGGACAACCCCCAAACATGAGCAATAATAATCATTCATATTTGACACAATATGAAGATAAAGCGTAAATGCATAATCATAATAAAACACTTCCTGTTTTCCCCATGCATTTCAAACGCTTCCCGTTTGGTTGTCCCTGTACCATAACTCATGAGTATAATCAACAGATTATTTTTAATGGTCTAAACATGTCATGACATATACCAACTGATCAATAACCAATACTGATCCGCAATCCCTAGTCTGTCCATCACAATGTATTTTAATGCCCCTCGCTTATTTACATATGAGCGGCATAGGATAACCTCGCTTCAACGGACTGCGGGACTCCCACCCCTCGCCTCTCGTTGAGCGGCAAATACCCTTTCCTCGCCCCATATGATAACCACGCTCAAATGTGACATGCGGCGCTCCCACCCCTCGCTTCACATTTAGCGGAACCAAACCAAATAGCGGCAAGCATTAAAATCATCAAGGGATGACCACGACTCCTGGGATGTGCACCAATAATCATATGCATCTATAAACATCATGCATAACATGTATTTGCATCCACAATGCAATACCACATATATACCCGCATCCACAATGCATAAACAATGAGTATATAAGATACATGTACCGTTGGGGTGCCCGTACGTCCACTACGTACCTTTCCAAAAGTGGAATTGGTCCGGCTTCAATTCCTCGGTTGTGTTGCTACCTGGGATGGTTCTACACAATCACACAACTTCATATTAGAAGCCAAATAATAGCCAAATACCAAAAATTTGACAAAATAAACCATTTTCCAAAATTCCACAGCGGCGATCGATCGCTTCCCATAGGCGATCGATCGCCTCAAAATTTACACAGCGGCGATCGGTCGCCCCAAACATGGCGATCGATCGCCATTCCTTTGAAAAACCTACTGCCTCTCGGCGATCGGTCGCCTCATAACAGGCGATCGATCGCCTAACCCGTAATTTTGGTACTGCCTTGCGGCGATCGATCGCCCCATTTCAGGCGGTCGATCGCCTCGCACAGACTCGCGATTTTTCACCATTTTTGCATACCAAAACCTTCCAATCCAACCCAATACTCAAACCAACCAACCAACAACATAAATATCAACATGAACCACCAAAACATACTTCAAAACAAGTATAAATCCAACCTTTAAACAAACCCACAACAACCCAACAAAACTCATTTTAAAACCATTCAAAACCAACCCAAAATTAAACAAAACACAACAAAATTAACCATGAGGTATCCATACCTCTTGGGGACCTCAAATCACCCAATATACTCCACAAAACAAGATTTTGCAAGGGCTTCTCTTCACCCCAAGGCTGGAACTCGAAAATGAGGGGAAGGGTTTGTGTGGGAAATGATTTGGTAAAGTAAAAGTGATTTCGATGAGGTGGGGTTGGGTATAAAAGTGTTGGGTTTAAGAAAATGCATACCAAAATAATTCTATGGTGTATAAAACACCCCAACATGATATTTTTCAAAGCATTTACTCAAAATGCACCAAATACCAATTAAACACATGATTTCCAATAATATTTACCCAACATGCACCACATGCAATTAACCATTTCGGGGATATCACAATACTCCCCTACTTATAAGATTTCGTCCTCGAAATCACATGCACTTACCCCAAAAGGAGACTAAACATAAACTCATACCAGAGAATAGTTCCGGGTAGTGCTGCACCTTATGCTGCTCCGTCTCCCACGTAGCCTCCTCGACACCCCTGCGATCCCACTGAACTTTGATCATCGGTATCACTTTGTTCCGAAGTCTACGGTCTGCTCTGTCCAGAATTCTAACAGGCCGTTCCACATAAGATACATCTGATTCCAACTGAACTTCGGAAGGCTGCAACACGTGAGACGGATCCGGTTCATACTTCCGCAGCATCGATACATGAAACACATAATCTATACCAGATAAAGAAGGCGGCAAAGCCAGTCGGTAAGCTAAGGTGCCAATGCGCTGCAAAATCTCGTACGGTCCAACATACCTCCGAGACAGTTTCCCGCGCATGCCAAATCGTACAACGCCTCTGAAAGGCGAGATCTTCAAAAAGACCTTATCTCCCAACTGAAATTCCAACGGTCTCCGCCGTTTATTCGCATAAGCTGCCTGCCTGTCCTGAGCCGCTTTCATTTTCTGCCTTATCGTCTTTATCTTTTCTTCCATCTCCCGAATCAACTCCGGTCCTCCGACCGATTTGCGGTCCAAATCATCCCAACACAAGGGTGATCTACACCGTCTGCCATAAAGAGCTTCAAACGGAGCCATCTGAATACTTGCCTGGTAGCTATTGTTATAAGAGAACTCTACCAAAGGCACTGAATCTTGCCAAGAAACATCGAACTCCAAAACACAAGCTCTCAGCATGTCCTCGAGCGTCTGAATAGTGCGCTCGGTCTGGCCATCCGTCTGAGGATGATAAGCAGTGCTCAATCTGACCTCAGTTCCCAAAGCTGACTGAAGGCCTTCCCATAAATGAGATGTGAATCGCGGATCTCGATCTGAAACTATGGAAACGGGGATCCCATGCAATCTCACCACATCTCTAATATACAACTGCGCCATCCTCAAAAATGTGAAAGTCATGCTATAAGGAATAAAGTGGGCTACCTTAGTCAATCTGTCCACAATCACCCAAATAGCATCAAAGCCTGAAGCACTCCTCGGCAAATGAGTCACGAAGTCCATGGAAATGTGCCCCCACTTCCACTTCGGTATCTCCAAGCTTCTCAACTCGCCGCCAGGTCTCTGTCTCTCTGCCTTAACCTGCTGGCAGATCAAACACCTCTTTACAAAAGCGACGACATCGGATTTCATCCTTTTCCACCAAAACTGACCACGCAGATCTCTGTACATCTTCTTCCCGCCTGGGTGGATGCTAAGTCTGCTACTGTGAGCTCGCTCCAAGATTCCTTTACTGTGATGTCCCCGAAATGGTTAATTGCAATTTGGTGCATTAATTGTGATTATATGATTAATTATGGTAGTCATTAATTATGTGTTGGAATTTATTTACCTTATGAAAATGCTTAGTCACATGTTAGAGTGACCCAGGGTAGCATTTCAGGGTGCATGTGGTGCATGTTGGGTAAATATTATTGGAAGCATGATTTATTTGCCTTTGGTAGCAATTTATTAGAAATCATGTGTTTAAATGGTATTTGGTGCATTTTGAGTAAATGCTTTGAAAAATATCATGTTGGGGTGTTTTATACACCATGGAATTGTTGGTATGCTTTTTAATTAAACCCAACCCTTTTATCCCCAACCCCACTTTACCAAATCACTATCACTTTACCAAATCAAAACCCACAAACCCTTTCCCTTCTTCCATTTTCGAGCTTGAGCTTAGGGTTGAAGAGAAAACCTTCCAAAAGTCTTGATTTGTGAAGATTATTGGGTGATTTGAGGTCCCCAAGAGGTATGGATGCCTCATTATCATTTTTATTGTGTTTGGGTTAGTTTTGGAAGGGTTTTTAATGATTTTGAAATGGGTTTGTGTGGGTTGTTGTGATTTTGGTTAAAGGTTGAATTTATACTTGTTTTGAAGTATGTTTTGGTGGTTCATGTTGATATTTATGTTGTTGGTTGGTTGGTTTGAGTATTGGGTTGGATTGGAAGGTTTTGGTATGCAAAAATGGTGAAAAATCGCGAGTCTGTGCGAGGCGATCGACCGCCTAAAATGGGGCGATCGATCGCCGCAAGGCAGTACCAAAATTTCGGGTTAGGCGATCGATCGCCTGTTATGAGGCGACCGATCGCCGAGAGGCAGTAGGTTTTTCAAAGGAATGGCGATCGATCGCCATGTTTGGGGCGACCGATCGCCGCTGTGTAAATTTTGAGGCGATCGATCGCCTATGGGAAGCGATCGATCGCCGCCTGTGGAATTTTGGAAAATGGTTTATTTTGTCAAATTTTTGGTATTTGGCTATTATTTGGCTTCTAATATGGGGTTGTGTGATTGTGTAGAACCATCCCAGGTAGCAACACAACCGAGGAATTGAAGCCGGACCAATTCCACTTTTGGAAAGGTACGTAGTGGACGTACGGGCACCCAACGGTAACATGTATTATATATACTCATTGTTTATGCATTGTGGATGCGAGTATATATGTGGTATTGCATTGTGGATGCATATACATGTTGATTTATGCCATATGTGGTATTGCATTGTGGATGCATATACATGATAATTTATGCATATTGATGTTAGATGCATATGATGATTATTGGATGCACATCCCATGAGTCGTGGTCATCCTTTGATGATTTTAATGCTTGCCGCTTTTGTATTGGTTCCGCTAAATGTGAAGCGAGGGGTGGGAGCGCCGCATGTCACATTTGAGCGTGGTTATCATATAGGACGAGGAAAGGGTATTTGCCGCTCAATGAGAGGCGAGGGGTGGGAGTCCCGCAGTCCATTGAAGCGAGGTTATCCTATGCCGTCTATATGTAAATAAGCGAGGGGCATTAAAATACACTGTGATGGACAGACTAGGGAATGGTGACCAATATTTGGTACTGTCGAGATGGTATATGATGTCATGACATGTTTTGGCCATTAAAAATAATCTGTTGATTATACTCATGAGTTATGGTACAGGGACAACCAAACGGGAAGCGTTTGAAATGCATGGAAAAACAGGAAGTGTTTTTTATATTGATTATGCATTTACGCTTTATCTTCATATTGTGTTGAATATGAATGATTATTATTGCTCATGATTGGGGGTTGTCCTTGTAGGTACCTTTTTGGCATGATAGAAGGGCTTGAACGGGGTGAGGTCGTGAGCTTTGTGAAGCATTCTTTTGAGGATGAAAGGACAGGATTATTTCGTATAGTGCCTACTCTAGGAGTAGTTTGAACTATAGCTAAACACATTCATTGATGGAAATGTAATTAATCCTTTTGGTAGTCCTTATTTTTGGCATGTAAATGCTTAAGCTCATAGACTCCACTTGTTTATTATACTCTGATCATTGTTATTAGCTCTATTATGCCTTCTTTCCGCACTTAAGGATTAGGGTCCTTACATTAGTGGTATCAGAGCAGTGGTTAGAGAACCCGGGAACGAGTGAAGGGTAGCCTTAGCATGTTTGGCTAGGTGCTTACATCTGAAGCATGTTTATGCATGTGGTGCATATTGGTGTATATTTGGTTATACTAACATGCTTATATCACTCCTGTTATCTAACGACATGATATATATATTGCTTTGGATTGTTGTTAACATTTGTGTTACAGCATGGCTGCTAACGAGGAAGTTGGCGACGTTGGTAGTGTGAATGCGAGTATTGGACAGGCTAATCCTCTACCTCCACCGGCTGTAGGAATGGAACCAGTGGTCCAGTTATTGCTACCGGGTGAGATTAGCTTGACTCAGTTTCTGTCTTATCATCCGCCCCGGTTTGAGGGGACAGAGTCCGGAGAAGAGGCTGAAGAGTGGCTGGAGAGACTTGAGCAGATCTTTGTATCAGCTCCTTGTGCTATTACTGCTTGGCTGAGGCTGGCGGAGTTCCAGTTGGCTAAGAAACCATTGATGTGGTGGAGGAGCACAGTGATGGAGATGAGAGCACTAGGTGCTGTGATTGATTGGACGCTCTTCAGGACCAGGTTCTTGAACCGATACTTCTCCGCGGCAGCAAGACAGACAAAGGAGGATGAATTTACCAGTTTGAGGCAGGGGAACATGACAGTGGCGGACTATGCCACACGGTACTCTTCGTTGTTGAGGTACGTTCCCCACATTGCCACCAGTGGGCACGCTAAGATGAGGAATTTTATGAAAGGGTTGCGACCGGAGCTCTATGACCGGGTTATCACTAATAACCCAACTTCATTTGATGATGCTCTCACAAGAGCGGAGCTTGCTGAGCTAGGAGTAAGAGCTTACGCTATGCCACCACCGGTACCGCAACAGAGGCAGACCAATGATAGTTTGAGGCCTCGGGGTGAGCCATTTAAGCCCCGTGGTGCCTCTTCATCTTCGCGATATGGTGGAAAGAAACACTTTGGACAGAAGCAGGATAACAAGAAGGGTAATTGGTCGGCCAATCGAGGGTCTTCACAAGGGGATAGGACGGGAGAGCCGAGGTGCAACAATTGTGGAGGGCCACATTCTTCAAGCAAGTGCCCTGCCTGTTATATTTGTGGCAAGATGGGCCACATTGCTCGGTATTGCCCCACACGGGGAGGACAGTCAGAGTATCACGGCAGTAGGCCGAGGTTTGAGGATAGGATAGTGCAGCAGAGGCAGCAGTTTGGGCCTCGTCCATCGGGAGGTCAGACAGTGGGACCACCCCAGGGGCAAGTATATGCACTGACCAGGGAGCAAGCTCAGGCAGCTCCAGAGGAGGTGATCGCCGGTACGTGTCATTTATTTACGTACCCTGCTTTTATTTTGATCGATACAGGTGCCTCCCATTCCTTTGTGTCTGTGGGATTTGTGGAAAGACACCATATGCGCACGTCTCATTTGCCCACGCCTCTATTGGTCTCGACACCCACTGGAAGAAACGTCGTTGCTGATCAGTTTTTGGCAGATAGCCTCATTTATTTTGAGGGCAACGAGTTGAGATCAGACTTGATTGTGCTGGGTATGTCAGACTTCGACTGCATCTTGGGTATTGATGTTCTGAACAAATATCAGGCAGTGGTAGATTGCCGGCAGAGAACAGTGAAGTTCAGACCTGAATTGGGCAGTCAGTGGACTTTCTTTGGCAACGGGTCTCGTGCGAAGATTCCGTTGATTTCAGCGATCAAGATGACTCAGTTATTGGAACGTGGACACACGGGCTATCTCATTTATGCCGTGGACACGTCTGGGAAGAGTAAAGAACTCAGAGTTGAGGATGTACCAGTAGTGGCAGAGTTCGCCGATGTATTTCCAGAAGAGATCCCAGGATTCCCACCGGCTAGGGAAGTCGAGTTTGGGATCGAGCTGTTGCCAGGGACATCCGCTATCTCTCGTGCACCTTATAGGATGGCACCAGCAGAATTGAGAGAGTTGAAAGAACAGTTGCAGGATCTCTTGGACAAGGGATATATACGCCTGAGCGTGTCGCCATGGGGCGCACCAGTTCTCTTTGTGAAAAAGAAGGACGGTTCGATGCGGTTGTGTATCGATTACCGGCAACTGAACAAGGCTACAGTGAAGAACAAGTATCCTCTACCAAGGATTGACGACTTGTTTGATCAGTTGCAAGGTACCACGGTGTATAGCAAGATTGATTTGAGGTCCGGGTATCATCAGATTCGGGTCAGAGAGGATGATGTGCAGAAGACAGCATTCCGGACACGATACGGGCATTATGAGTTCCTAGTGATGCCGTTCGGAGTGACGAATGCTCCAGCAGTCTTCATGACTCTGATGAACAGAGTGTTTCAGCAGTATCTTGATCAGTTCGTCATTGTTTTTATTGACGACATCCTTATCTACTCCCGGAGCGAGGAAGATCATGTGAAACACTTGAGGACAGTGCTTCAGATTCTCAGAGAGCATCAGTTGTATGCTAAGCTCAGTAAGTGCGAGTTTTGGCTGAGCAGTGTAGTGTTTCTGGGGCATGTCATTTTGAGCAGCGGGATATCAGTGGACCCCAAGAAGATTGAGGCTGTGATGGAGTGGGCTGCCCCCACTTCTATGCCTGAGATCCGGAGTTTTCTTGGTTTGGCCGGGTATTATCGGTGCTTTGTTGAGGGCTTTTCAAAGATTACCAAGCCGCTGACTCAGTTGACCCAGAAGGGAGTGCCTTTCTTTTGGTCAGAAGCTTGTGAGGAGAGCTTCCAGGAGTTGAAGCACCGGTTGACGACGGCGCCAGTGTTAGTGATTCCAACGGAGAACTCCAGATTTGTTCTGTATACTGACGCATCACTGCAGGGCCTTGGGTGTGTTCTGATGCAAGATAAGCATGTGGTAGCTTATGCATCGAGGCAGTTGAAGCCGCATGAGACCAGATATCCAGTTCATGACTTGGAATTGGTGGCTATCATCTTTGCCCTGAAGATCTGGAGGCATTATTTGTATGGTACTTCGTTTACCATCTACACGGATCACAAGAGCCTCAAGTTTTTATTCACTCAGGCAGAGCTGAACATGAGGCAGAGGAGGTGGATGGACCTACTCAAGGACTATGATTGCGAGATAGAGTACTATCCCGGGAAGGCCAATTTGACTGCAGACGCTTTGAGCCGGAAAGTGAGGAGTTCTTCTGAGGACGTCATTCATTTGTCTGCTATGATGACCTCCTATTGTCATCTGGGCTATGACTTCGACATTGATGCATCGCCTGTGTATGTATCGACTCTGTTAGCCGAGCCAGACATCTATGAGGATATCAGGAGAGCTCAGAGGTCAGACGATGAGGTTCAGAGGTGGTTATCTTTAGTACATCTTGGTCAACCAACGAAGTTCAGAGTGGCCGATGACGGATCTTTGAGATTGGGTGACCGTTGGGTGGTTCCGAGTACGCCGGAGTTGCGTAAAGGGATCTTGGAGCGAGCTCACAGTAGCAGACTTAGCATCCACCCAGGCGGGAAGAAGATGTACAGAGATTTGCGTGGTCATTTTTGGTGGAAAAGGATGAAATCAGATGTCGTCGCTTTTGTGAAGAGGTGTTTGATCTGCCAGCAGGTTAAGGCAGAGAGGCAGAGACCTGGCGGCGAGTTGAGAAGCTTGGAGATACCGAAGTGGAAGTGGGAGCACATTTCCATGGACTTCGTGACTCATTTGCCGAGGAGTGCTTCAGGCTTCGATGCTATTTGGGTGATTGTGGATCGATTGACCAAGGTGGCTCATTTTATCCCCTATAGCATGACTTTCACATTTTTGAGGATGGCGCAGTTGTATATTAGAGATGTGGTGAGATTGCATGGGATCCCCGTTTCGATAGTGTCAGATCGAGATCCGCGATTCACATCTCATTTCTGGGAAGGTCTTCAGTCAGCCTTGGGAACTGAAGTCCGATTGAGCACTGCTTATCATCCTCAGACGGATGGCCAGACCGAGCGCACTATTCAGACGCTCGAGGACATGTTAAGAGCTTGTGTTTTGGAGTTCGATGCCTCTTGGCAGGATTCTGTGCCTTTGGTAGAGTTTTCGTATAACAATAGCTACCAGGCGAGTATTCAGATGGCTCCGTTTGAAGCTCTTTATGGCAGACGGTGTAGATCACCCTTGTGTTGGGATGATTTGGACCGCAAATCGGTCGGAGGACCGGAGTTGATTCGGGAAATGGAAGAAAAGATAAAGACGATAAGGCAGAAAATGAAAGCGGCCCAGGACAGACAGGCTGCTTATACAAATAAACGGCGGAGACCGTTGGAGTTTCAGTTGGGAGATAAGGTCTTTTTGAAGATCTCGCCTTTCAGAGGCGTTGTGCGATTTGGGATGCGCGGGAAACTGTCTCCGAGGTATGTTGGACCGTACGAGATCTTGCAGCGCATCGGCACTTTAGCTTACCGACTGGCCTTGCCGCCTTCTTTATCTGGTATACATGATGTGTTTCATGTATCTATGCTGCGGAAGTATGAGCCGGATCCGTCGCATGTGTTACAGCCTTCCGAAGTTCAGTTAGAGTCCGATTTATCTTATGTGGAACGGCCTGTTAGAATTCTAGACAGAGCAGACCGTAGACTTCGGAGTAAAGTGATACCTATGATCAAGGTTCAGTGGGATCGCAGGGGTGTCGAGGAGGCTACGTGGGAGACATAGCAGCATATGGTGCAGCACTACCCGGAACTATTCTCTGGTATGTGTTTATGTTTAGTCTCCTTTTGGGGTAAGTGCATGTGATTTCGAGGACGAAATCTTATAAGTAGGGGAGTATTGTGATGTCCCCGAAATGGTTAATTGCAATTTGGTGCATTAATTGTGATTATATGATTAATTATGGTAGTCATTAATTATGTGTTGGAATTTATTTACCTTATGGAAATGCTTAGTCACATGTTAGAGTGACCCGGGGTAGCATTTCAGGGTGCATGTGGTGCATGTTGGGTAAATATTATTGGAAGCATGATTTATTTGCCTTTGGTAGCAATTTATTAGAAATCATGTGTTTAAATGGTATTTGGTGCATTTTGAGTAAATGCTTTGAAAAATATCATGTTGGGGTGTTTTATACACCATGGAATTGTTGGTATGCTTTTTAATTAAACCCAACCCTTTTATCCCCAACCCCACTTTACCAAATCACTATCACTTTACCAAATCAAAACCCACAAACCCTTTCCCTTCTTCCATTTTCGAGCTTGAGCTTAGGGTTGAAGAGAAAACCTTCCAAAAGTCTTGATTTGTGAAGATTATTGGGTGATTTGAGGTCCCCAAGCGGTATGGATGCCTCATTATCATTTTTATTGTGTTTGGGTTAGTTTTGGAAGGGTTTTTAATGATTTTGAAATGGGTTTGTGTGGGTTGTTGTGATTTTGGTTAAAGGTTGAATTTATACTTGTTTTGAAGTACGTTTTGGTGGTTCATGTTGATATTTATGTTGTTGGTTGGTTGGTTTGAGTATTGGGTTGGATTGGAAGGTTTTGGTATGCAAAAATGGTGAAAAATCGCGAGTCTGTGCGAGGCGATCGACCGCCTGAAATGGGGCGATCGATCGCCGCAAGGCAGTACCAAAATTTCGGGTTAGGCGATCGATCGCCTGTTATGAGGCGACCGATCGCCGAGAGGCAGTAGGTTTTTCAAAGGAATGGCGATCGATCGCCATGTTTGGGGCGACCGATCGCCGCTGTGTAAATTTTGAGGCGATCGATCGCCTATGGGAAGCGATCGATCGCCGCCTGTGGAATTTTGGAAAATGGTTTATTTTGTCAAATTTTTGGTATTTGGCTATTATTTGGCTTCTAATATGGGGTTGTGTGATTGTGTAGAACCATCCCAGGTAGCAACACAACCGAGGAATTGAAGCCGGACCAATTCCACTTTTGGAAAGGTACGTAGTGGACGTACGGCACCCAACGGTAACATGTATTTTATATACTCATTATTTATGCATTGTGGATGCGAGTATATATGTGGTATTGCATTGTGGATGCATATACATGTTGATTTATGCCATATGTGGTATTACATTGTGGATGCATATACATGGTAATTTATGCATATTGATGTTAGATGCATATGATGATTATTGGATGCACATCCCATGAGTCGTGGTCATCCTTTGATGATTTTAATGCTTGCCGCTTTTGTATTGGTTCCGCTAAATGTGAAGCGAGGGGTGGGAGCGCCGCATGTCACATTTGAGCGTGGTTATCATATAGGACGAGGAAAGGGTATTTGCCGCTCAATGAGAGGCGAGGGGTGGGAGTCCCGCAGTCCATTGAAGCGAGGTTATCCTATGCCGTCTATATGTAAATAAGCGAGGGGCATTAAAATACACTGTGATGGACAGACTAGGGAATGGTGACCAATATTTGGTACTGTCGAGATGGTATATGATGTCATGACATGTTTTGGCCATTAAAAATAATCTGTTGATTATACTCATGAGTTATGGTACAGGGACAACCAAACGGGAAGCGTTTGAAATGCATGGAAAACATGAAGTGTTTTTTATATTGATTATGCATTTACGCTTTATCTTCATATTGTGTTGAATATGAATGATTATTATTGCTCATGATTGGGGGTTGTCCTTGTAGGTACCTTTTTGGCATGATAGAAGGGCTTGAACGGGGTGAGGTCGTGAGCTTTGTGAAGCATTCTTTTGAGGATGAAAGGACAGGATTATTTCGTATAGTGCCTACTCTAGGAGTAGTTTGAACTATAGCTAAACACATTCATTGATGGAAATGTAATTAATCCTTTTGGTAGTCCTTATTTTTGGCATGTAAATGCTTAAGCTCATAGACTCCACTTGTTTATTATACTCTGATCATTGTTATTAGCTCTATTATGCCTTCTTTCCGCACTTAAGGATTAGGGTCCTTACATTTACGCAACTCCGGCGTACTCGGAACCACCCAACGGTCACCCAATCTCAAGGATCCGTCATCTGCCACCCTGAACTTCGTTGGCTGACCAAGATGTACTAAAGATAACCACCTCAGAACCTCATCATCTGACCTCCGAGCTCTCCGGATACTCTCATAAATGTCTGGCTCGGCTAACAGAGTCGATACATACACAGGCGATGCATCTATGTCGAAATCATAGCCCAGATGGCAATAGGAGGTCATCATAGCAGACAAATGGATGACGTCCTCAGCAGAACTCCTCACTTTCCGGCTCAAAGCATCTGCTGTCAAATTAGCTTTCCCGGGATGGTACTCTATCTCACAATCATAGTCCTTGAGTAGGTCCATCCACCTCCTCTGCCTCATGTTCAGCTCTGCCTGAGTGAATAAAAATTTGAGGCTCTTGTGGTCTGTGTATATGGTGAATGAAGTACCATATAAGTAATGTCTCCAGATCTTCAGGGCGAAGATGATAGCCGCCAATTCCAAGTCATGAACTGGATATCTGGTCTCATGCGGCTTCAACTGCCTCGATGCATAAGCTACCACATGCTTATCTTGCATCAGAACACACCCAAGGCCCTGCAGTGATGCGTCAGTATACAGAACAAATCTGGAGTTCTCCGTCGGAATCACTAACACTGGCGCCGTCGTCAACCGGTGCTTCAACTCCTGGAAGCTCTCCTCACAAGCTTCTGACCAAAAGAAAGGCACTCCTTTCTGAGTCAACTGAGTCAGCGGCTTGGCAATCTTTGAAAAGCCCTCGACAAAGCGCCGATATTACCCGGCCAAACCCAGAAAACTCCGGATCTCAGGCACAGAAGTGGGGGCAGCCCACTCCATCACGGCCTCAATCTTCTTGGGATCCACAGATATCCCGCTGTTCGATATGACGTGCCCCAGAAACACTACACTGCTCAGCCAAAATTCACACTTACTGAGCTTAGCATACAACTGATGCTCTCTGAGAATCTGAAGCACTGTCCTCAAGTGTTTCACATGCTCTTCCTCACTCCGGGAGTAGATAAGAATATCGTCAATAAACACAATGACGAACTGATCAAGATACTGCTGAAACACTCTGTTCATCAGACTCATGAAGACTGCTGGAGCATTTGTCACGCCGAACGGCATCACTAGGAACTCATAATGTCCATATCGGGTCCGGAATGCTGTCTTCTGCACATCTTCTTCTCTGACCCGAATCTGATGATACCCGGATCTCAAATCAATCTTGCTATACACCCTGGTACCTTGCAACTGATCAAACAAGTCATCTATCCTTGGAAGAGGATACTTGTTCTTCACTGTAGCCTTATTCAGTTGCCGGTAATCGATACACAACCGCATCGAACCGTCCTTCTTCTTCACAAAGAGAACTGGTGCGCCCCATGGCGACACGCTCGGGCGTATATATCCCTTGTCCAAGAGATCCTGTAACTGTTCTTTCAACTCTCTCAACTCTGCCGGTGCCATCCTATAAGGTGCACGAGAGATAGCGGATGTTCCTGGCAACAGCTCGATCCCAAACTCGACTTCCCTAGCCGGTGGGAATCCTGGGATCTCTTCTGGGAATACCTCAGCGAACTCGGCTACTACCGGTACATCCTCAACTCTTAGTTCCTTATCCTTCCCAGACGTGTCCACGGCATAAATGAGATAGCCCGTGTGGCCACATTCCAACAGCTGAGTCATCTTAATCGCTGAAATCAACGGAATCTTCGCACGAGACCCGTTGCCATAGAAGGTCCACTGACTGCCCAACTCAGGTCTAAACTTCACTGTCCTCTGCCGGCAATCTACCACTGCCTGATATCTGTTCAGAACATCAATACCCAAGATGCAGTCGAAGTCTGACATACCCAGCACAATCAAGTCTGATCTCAATTCGTTGCCCTCAAAATAAATGAGGCAGTCTGCCATAAACTGATCAGCAACTACATTTCTTCCAGTGGGTGTCGAGACAAGGAGAGGCGTGGGTAAAGAAGACGTGTGCATATGGTGTCTTTCCACGAAACCCACCGATACAAAAGAATGGGAGGCACCTGTATCGATCAAAATAAAAGCAGGGTACGTAAATAAATGACACGTACCAGCGATCACCTCCTCTGGGGCTGCCTGGGCCTGCTCCCTGGTCAGTGCATATACTTGCCCCTGGGGTGGTCCTACTGTCTGACCTCCCGATGGTTGAGGCCCAAACTGCTGCCTCTGCTGCACTGTCCTATCCTCAAACCTCGGCCTGTTGCCCTGATACTCTGACTGTCCTCCCCGAGTGGGGCAATACCGAGCTATGTGGCCCATCTTGCCACAGATATAACATGCAGGACACTTGTTTGAAGAATGTGGCCCTCCACAATTGTTGCACTTTGGCTCTCCCGGCCTATCCCCTTGTGAAGATCCTCTATTGGCGGACCAATTGCCTTTCTTGTTATCCTGCTTCTGACCAAAATGTTTCTTTCCACCATATCGCGAAGATGAAGAGGCACCACGGGGTTTAAATGGCTCACCCCGAGGCCTCAAACTGTCATTGGTCTGCCTCTGTTGCGGTACCGGTGGTGGCATAGCGTAAGCTCCTACTCCTAGCTCAGCAAGCTCCGCTCTTGTGAGAGCATCATCAAAAGAAGTCGGGTTATTGGTGATAACCCGATCATAGAGCTCCGGTCGCAATCCCTTCATAAAATTCCTCATCTTAGCGTGCCCACTGGTGGCAATGTGGGGAACGTACCTCAGCAATGAAGAGTACCGTGTGGCATAGTCTGCCACTGTCATGTTCCCCTGTCTCAGACTTGTAAATTCATCCTCCTTTGTCTGTCTTGCTGCTGCGGAGAAGTACCGGTTCAAAAACCTAGTCCTGAAGAGTGTCCAGTCAATCACAGCACCCAGTGCTCTCATTTCCATTACTGTGCTCCTCCACCACATCAGAGGTTTCTTGGCTAATTGAAACTCCGCTAGCCTCAGCCAAGCTGTCACAGCACAAGGAGCCGATACAAAGATCTGCTCAAGTCTTTCCAACCACTCTTCAGCCTCTTCTCCGGACTCTGTCCCCTCAAACCGGGGCGGATGATAAGATAGAAATTGCGTCAAGCTAATCTCACCCGGCAGCAATAACTGAACCACGGGTTCCATGCCTACGGCCGGTGGAGGTAGAGGATTTGCCTGTCCGATACTTGCATTAACACTCCCAACATCTCCGACTTCCTCATTAGCAGCCATGCTGTAACACAAATGTTAACAACAATCCAAAGCAATATATATGTCATGTCGTTAGATAACAGGAGTGATATAAGCATGTTAGTATAACAAAATATACATCAATATGCACCACATGCATAAACATGCTTCAAATGTAAGCACCTAGCCTATCATGCTAAGGCTACCCTTCACTCGTTCCCGGGTTCTCTAACCACTGCTCTGATACCACTAATGTAAGGACCCTAATCCTTAAGTGCGGAATTAAGGCATAATAGAGCTAATATAAACAAATCAGAGTCTAAAAGAACTTGTTGAGTCTATGAGCTTAAGCATTACATGCCAAAAAATAAGGACTACCAAAAAGGATTAATTACATTCCAATCAAAAGAATGTGTGCAACTATAGTTTTATACTACTCCTAGAGTAGATACTATCCAAAATAATCCTGTCGTTTCATCCTCAAAAGAATGCTCGTCAAGCTCACCACCTCAACCCGTTCAAGCCCTTCTATCATGCCAAAAAGGTACCTACAAGGACAACCCCCAAACATGAGCAATAATAATCATTCATATTTGACACAATATGAAGATAAAGCGTAAATGCATAATCATAATAAAACACTTCTCGTTTTCCCATGCATTTCAAACGCTTCCCGTTTGGTTGTCCCTGTACCATAACTCACGAGTATAATCAACAGATTATTTTTAATGGTCTAAACATGTCATGACATATACCAACTGATCAATAACCAATACTGATCCCCAATCCCTAGTCTGTCCATCACAATGTATTTTAATGCCCCTCGCTTATTTACATATGAGCGGCATAGGATAACCTCGCTTCAACGGACTGCGGGACTCCCACCCCTCGCCTCTCGTTGAGCGGCAAATACCCTTTCCTCGCCCCATATGATAACCACGCTCAAATGTGACATGCGGCGCTCCCACCCCTCGCTTCACATTTAGCGGAACAAAACCAAATAGCGGCAAGCATTAAAATCATCAAGGGATGACCACGACTCCTGGGATGTGCACCAATAATCATATGCATCTATAAACATCATGCATAACCTGTATTTTCATCCACAATGCAATACCACATATATATCCGCATCCACAATGCATAAACAATGAGTATATAAGATACATGTACCGTTGGGGTGCCCGTACGTCCACTACGTACCTTTCCAAGAGTGGAATTGGTCCGGCTTCAATTCCTCGGTTGTGTTGCTACCTGGGATGGTTCTACACAATCACACAACTCCATATTAGAAGCCAAATAATAGCCAAATACCAAAAATTTGACAAAATAAACCATTTTCCAAAATTCCACAGGCGGCGATCGATCGCTTCCCATAGGCGATCGATCGCCTCAAAATTTACACAGCGGCGATCGGTCGCCCCAAACATGGCGATCGATCGCCATTCCTTTGAAAGACCTACTGCCTCTCGGCGATCGGTCGCCTCATAACAGGCGATCGATCGCCTAACCCGTAAGTTTGGTACTGCCTTGCGGCGATCGATCGTCCCATTTCAGGCGGTCGATCGCCTCGCACAGACTCGCGATTTTTCACCATTTTTGCATACCAAAACCTTCCAATCCAACCCAATACTCAAACCAACCAACCAACAACATAAATATCAACATGAACCACCAAAACATACTTCAAAACAAGTATAAATCCAACCTTTAAACAAACCCACAACAACCCAACAAAACTCATTTTAAAACCATTCAAAACCAACCCAAAATTAAACAAAACACAACAAAATTAACCATGAGGTATCCATACCTCTTGGGGACCTCAAATCACCCAATATACTCCACAAAACAAGATTTTGCAAGGGCTTCTCTTCACCCCAAGGCTGGAACTCGAAAATGAGGGGAAGGGTTTGTGTGGGAAATGATTTGGTAAAGTAAAAGTGATTTGGATGAGGTGGGGTTGGGTATAAAAGTGTTGGGTTTAAGAAAATGCATACCAAAATAATTCTATGGTGTATAAAACACCCCAACATGATATTTTTCAAAGCATTTACTCAAAATGCACCAAATACCAATTAAACACATGATTTCCAATAATATTTACCCAACATGCACCACATGCAATTAACCATTTCGGGGATATCACACATATGGCAACAAAAGTGGGTTTCAACACCTACAATACACCAATGACTCTCATAACCTTTAGCAATTCTACCTCTAATTGCATGCAACATAGAATGAAAGAGAGAAAGGCTCATGCCTTTATATACAACCCATAAACAAGTATAATCGTGCTCACATGCGAGCATCATAAATATGTGTATAACCATCATGGGTATATATATATATATAGGTACTCTATACGATACCGTGCTCCATCAAGCCCTGGTACCACGATCCTGAGAGTACATCCAATCAACAGCTCGAGCTCATCTCCAAAGCCATCGATGTACCTGTTCACCTGCCCCCAACAGAGACAGCCCCCAACGGGGTGAGCATACCAATTCCACAATTTCATAATCATAATGACATAATACATAATTTACGAAAATGTAAATATTGTGGAACATATGTGACACTTCCTGGATGGTATCATCCTCATCCTAGCGTACCCCTGTAATAACCCTGTTCTCAAAACAGATAAATCATCAAATCCTGAATATGCAGTTAATCATCATATTGGTTAACCCTAACCAGTTTCGAATTAACAACATTTCATAACATCTTTCTTTATCTAGCAATTATCATAATTCTAGATATCATATTGAGATTTCCTTAACTTCCGATACTAGTTAATCACTTCTCTGATTAACTACGTCTCTGTTCCTATTCATTACCAATAGGGAATAAAATACAGATATCCTAGATATCTAATCAATACCACATTTTCATTTCTTACTTCAAAGTAGCGCATACTACTGGTGTTCGCTCCGTAGCGACCACACCCATCATTTGCTCGCTTCATAGCGGCACCAAGCATTTCACCATGTGAATCAAAATAACGTAACCAAGTCCCGGTGCCATCATAGTAAAACATTTCATGTATTTTAAATCATGCATCGTACTTATAAAACATCATTTAAGCTATGCTCGTACGCTAAACGTACCTTAAATCCTCGAAGTCCGAGCCAAACCTTGCTCGAGTTCCATGCCCCGAGGAACGATGTGCTAACACAATAAATAATTCACAATTATTTACGAACATGTAACACATGCTCAAGCACATCCATAACCCTCAAAATATTGTCAACACACGACAATAAATCATTTAAGAGACCCGGGGCAGGGTACATGCAGGGAGGGAAATAAATGAGACAATGTCGAAATTTGTTCAAGAATACCCTACAAAAATCGAACCCTAATCTCACAATTTCGAACCCAATTAAATACCATAATTCATCTAAAATGTGAATTAAGCTATCCAAGCAAGAATCAACACCCCTTGCCAAAAACCCCCAATTTTCGAACTCAAACCCCTTAAATTCGAACCCAAACAAGCCCTTAAATTCGAACCCTTATAATTCTTCAAATTCGAACACAATAATGGCTGGGAAATACACGAAAATGACGAAAAAGGGGTAAAGGAGGTTACCCAAACGAAAATCGGAAGCAAAACGTTCGAAATCGATGAACCCAAGCTTTTGTGGATCGACGCTCATCTGCAAAATCCGACTTCAAAACGCGACGAAACTTCGAATTGACGGAGGGGATAGCTGCGCCTCGACGAGACGAAGCCGGTGATAGGTCGCACGCGCCGAACGGCGGCCGGACGGCGGCGAGCGAGGCGTTTTCGTGCGCGGGGCTGGGGGGAAGTCGGGAATCGGCGGGAGAGAGAGAGGGAGGCGGGTTGGGGCTAAAATGGGATTTTTAATAAAAATCTCGGGTTCAACTTGTATTTATAGCAAAATACCCCGAAATACTAATAGCCCCACAAATACATCGTGATTCATTAAAAATCATCTGTTTTCAAAAACTCTCTCTCTAACCCCAAAACCCCCTTTCGGGTGCTCACACAAGCACCCGAGATTCCGAGACACATTAAAAACCCAACTCTTAGGTTTTACACCGTAATGTGAATACGATCTCATCCTCGGGATCTAACGATCCCAACTACCCAAATAAACGAGTCCGGAAGGCCCAACACCTCGATTAAACTCCAATTGCCACGTAAAACAACTTTAGGGGTTATTAACACTCCGGGATTAACATCTCCAATCCCAGGTCATCACATGGCGTCTCTGACGACGCCATCAGGTTAAGACTTTTCCCCTTTTCATTACGAGACAAAGCTAAGGCATGGTTGAATTCTCTACCTGCAGGTTCTATAACAACATGGGAGGGGATGACAAAGGCGTTTTTGTCAAAGTACTTTCCCCCTTCCAAGACGGCAAAGATGCGGAACGATATCACGACTTTTGGTCAGTTTGACCCCGAGACTCTATATGAAGCGTGGGATCGTTTTAAAGAGTTGTTGAGGAGATGCCCACACCATGGTCTACCCATTGGCTGCAGGTACAAACGTTCTATAACGGTTTATTTTCTTCTAACCGTTCCATGATTGATGCAGCATCTGGGGGATCCATAATGAGGAAGACGCCGGAAGAAGCATATAGCTTGTTGGAGGAAATGGCGTGCAACAGTTATCAGTGGCAATCAGAGAGGAGCACGCCACAGAAGCCAATCGGAGTCCATCAAGTGGACGAGATCACTGCTCTTTCGGCTCAATTAGAAGCCATGAACCGGAAGATTGACAGCATGGGAGCAGCAGCAATGCAAGCTCAAGCGATCTTCTGTGAGCTGTGTGGAAGCGGTCATCCTAGCATCGAGTGCCAGGCAGGTAACCCATTCTTGCAAACTAATGAAGTGGTGAATTTTGTAGGTAACAGGCCACCCAACAGTCCGTACTCAAACTCATACAACCCGGGGTGGAGAAATCATAACAATTTTAGGTGGTCCAACAAAGAGAAAGTGTTAACTCCACAGCTACAACCGGGAGGATCGAATAAGCTGAGTATGGAAGAGTTAATAGCCAAGTTCATAGCATCAACTGAATCCAGGATGACAACCCAGGATGCAGCAATAAAGAACTTGGAAGTGCAAGTGGGTAAGCTCGCATCATTAATTTCAGGAAAAACGCAGGGCACAATCTCAATTGGAACAGTGAAGAATCAAAATGAGCAAGCAAAGGCCATTGAGTTAAGAAGTGGAAAGGAGCTAAGACCGCAAGCTGAAGCTGAAGAGAGTCATGGAGAGACATCTGAAGGAAAGGATATGACTGAGAAAAAGGCAACAGAGAAAGGTAAGAATTCTAACACTACACCGACCACACACATTGATAGGATAGTAATTCCTCCCCCATTTCCCGCAGCATTGAAAAAAGCTAAGATGGACGCAGAATGTAAGGACCCCGTGCCCTTAACCCGTTATTAGTGCATTAAGCCATACCATGAGTGCATATAATCCTACCATCAGGGGAAAAACCCTATGCAAGTGCAACACCGTATGCTACCCAGAAAATTTCTTGCATTCAATTCCCAATATTCAAATTCCCCCTACCATTATTATTCACATAACATGCACCCACATAATACACTAATATGCTCTTAGTTCATTTAGCAATTTCCACAATTAATTGCATGCAACCATAATGAACAGAAAGAGGCCATAGCCCATTTATACATCCCATATACACGTAAGGTGTACTCAATGAATAAACGTGTATTTGATGCATAAAACACTATACCGGATACCGCTACTGGTACTTCTATCCTGGAAGCACCTTCCCAGCACAACTCGATCTCAACACTGGATCTGAGCGTCCATCCAGCCAGCTCTGGTACCTCGATCCTGGAAGTACCTCTAACCAAAAGCCCGAGCTCGACTCCAAAGCCGCTACACCTGTGTTACCTGCCCCAACAGAGACAGCCCCCACACGGGGTGAGCATACCAATACCACCAATCACAAAATAATAGTATTGCAATTCATAATTTACAGAATGTAAATGCCATAATTTAAATGATACTCCCTGGATGGCAATACCCTCATCCGGGATCCCCCTGTATTGTCCCTGTTCTCAAAATAACCAAACTCATCAAATTCCCAAAGCCAGTTAATCGTCACATAGATTAACTAATACCGTTCTATTATACCAGTTCCATGATCAAAGGGATAAGAACATAATGTAAAAGACTATAGATATCGCATATATCTAACCAACAATTCCATGTTCTTATATCATTGCTCGCTCCACAATAGCGGCATACTAAACCTCGCGCACGCTCAACAATAGCGGCGTCATAACCGATGGTCGCCCAATGGCGACCGCATCCCGAATCATTGCTCGCTCGAAGGCGGCACTGTATGATTCCCAATATATATATATATATATCCATTGAAGGCAAAGACCGTTTACCATGCATATCATTATCCATTTGAAGTAAATATAGTGCACCATGCATCTCAATATTTATCCAATGTAATTACCACATGCCAGACCACATGCCAGATATTGTAATGTCCATATAATACAATTACCATACACCATGTATTCCAATGCCCATTTAATACCATTATCACAAACCATGCATATTACAGTTGCAATACTATAATAGGCTAATGCTCGTACGTCCCACGTACCTTAAGTCTCCGTAGTCCAAGCCAAACCTTCCTTGAGTCCCATGCCTAGAGAAATATGTGCTAAAACACATAAACGACTCAAAATCAAGAATAAGCATGCGATCACGTGCCCACGCACGTTCAAGACTCCCAATCATATCGTCAATCCATGACGATTACCAAAATAAAAGCCCCCCGGCTAAGCATGCATACTACCCAAAATATTCCATTTTATATGATTAACAGATAGCCAAAAACCCAACCAAAAATTCCGTTTAATAAGCTTGGTTCCAATCAAACCATTTTAAAAGCCTAACATTCTCATTGGAATGTGAACAACACTCCGGAAGTCGGCCCTTTGGACCTCGGTTCCAAAATCCCAACATTTTCCAACATATTCGAAAATCCATGCAGGTGAACAGTGCCGCGATCGATCGCCCATCAGGCGCGATCGATCGCGCAAGCCTACTGCCCGAAAAAATCAATCCGCGATCGATCGCCACATCTCGCGATCGATCGCTGAGACCCTCGCGATCGATCGCCCCCTTTTCGCGATCGATCGCCGATACTGTACATCTTCTACAAATTCCAGTAGCATGTCGCGATCGATCGGCGCCTCGCCAAGATCGATCGCGGACTGCGATTTTTCGAAAAACTCGAGTTCTAATGGTGTTTTTCACACCCAACTCCAAACCAACACCCCATACCACCTCAATGCCTCAAATACAACAATTAAACTCCATGAAAACACTGAAATCAACATTTTGGATTTTAACCCAAAACCCCCAAATGCCATAACCAACCCAAAACTCAACCACACAACACAAAACCACAATCAAATTGAAGCCAAAAGAGAGGAGAAGAATATTACCTATCTTTCTTCAAGAAATCCGGCCCCCATAATCGAGTTCTAACGATTTTGCTTCAACCAAAGGGAAGGGGAAGGGTTTGGGGCGAAGGTGGCGTGAGAGGGGGAGGAGAGGAGAGAAATGGATTCCAAATGACGGAATCCCGAGTCCAACGGGTATATATAGCAAAATACCCCAACACACCAAAACCTCCGCAAATACATCATGATTCATTAAAAATCATCTGTTTTCAAAAACTCACCCTCCAACATCAAATCCCCAGACTGGCCCCAACACAAGGCACCCCGGACTCCAAGTCCCACTAAAAACCCAAATCATAGGCTTTCCACCAAAATGAGAATACAATCTCAACCTCGGGATCCAACGATCCCAAATGCCCGATTTACCAACCTCGGGAGATGCCAAACCGCAATTAATTCCTAATTGCCACAATTAAAAATCCATCAAGGATTAATACAACACCGGGATTACCACCATAATTTCCGGACATCACAATTATCCCCTACTAATAAAATTTCGTCCCCGAAATTGCACCGGTGTACTCCACGTAACACCAGGACTACACCAACAAAACAAAGCCAAGACCCCGATTCTGAACCACCTTAGAATCGAATTAACAACTGCGAGAATACCAGTCTCGCACTAAGACCTAAAATAGAGCAACCGCCAAAACCAATACAACCCGAAAGATAACAACATACCTCGACGTGAATCGTCCCAGAAGTCAGTCCACCATGACTGAAACTCAACCAAACCTTCATTAATCTCGACATAGATATCTCTCCATGATATCTCCATTACTTGTCCACGATGCTTAACACGCATCGTTATGATGAGGACTACTAGCATACGACAGTATACTCACAGAAAATCCGGTTCCGCTTCCCAGCCCATCTCCTCCAAAGGAGTAGTTGCACCACTTGCAACCCGGACCGGGTTACCCACGGTCACTGATCCACACAAAACACATCACCGAGGATGTTTACACCGGTGTGTTCCAAGAAATCATATCTTGGTCCCGACACACCCTCAAGACTCCACAAAGTCTCAAGTTCCACAGAGGTCACGCAAAACAATCACTTGCATCCCCGCCACGCGTGTCAACCACGACACCAAACAAATCCGAGTCCTGGCCACCCCTTGTCTATCCTGGGATTTTACAATCCTAAAACAGGGAGGCTATCGAATTAACCAGCAAGAACTACCATGGTTTCAAAACACAACAATCCCTCCTCCGGGGAAGTCAAACAACCCTCACGATCATTCATCAGAATGCATCGTGCCAGCGAGATTACCGATCTCGAGGTCCCACAATCTCACACCGGAGATTCACCAAACCAAGCATACAACTCGACGTTCAACAATGAACAAAATAACATTGGCATTCGTATACACTCACGGCATACATGCCCAAACACCAATCACAACATGCATACACAATGCAATAGACTCGGGTATCTCCAATCACACCCAAATCCCAAAACCAACTGTCAAACCCCGATTATTCTCGCCCCACGGAGAATGATGGTTGACAAACCAAAACCAAAGGGTGTGATTTCAACATCACCACCACACGAACCAAAATAACGAATCTCCCCAAAAGATTCAACCGGTAGGAATCACAATACCGTCTTCCTCTCAAGGAAGAAGTCATGAATCCATGATCCTCCAATCCTCGAATTACCGTTCGGAAAACCTGGTATATTAATACCAAAACATATCCCGGAACCCAAAAATATACAATTGGTTAGAGTAGTGCATCAATACTACCATTACCCAATCCAAAAATCCGTATACGCCAGGTATACACCTTCCAACGATGCTCTGTACTAATACCATAGTACTCCAAAATCGAGCATCTCCCCGAAGACGTCTCCTCAAACGTCTCACCGAGGTAAGAAATCCATTACTCGGTCCAACATCAGTAATGCTTACCATGGCTGACTTACAATCAAACCACGACCGATGCAAGCTGTCTCCAAGACAGTACAATCCAAATCTCTCCAAGAGATAAAAAAAAAAAATCAATATAGTAGTGTCACCCCACTAACTATATCTCACAAACCATTGTGACTCCCATTGCATGCCATATGCAAGGATGCTCAACTAGAGCTAACCACGACTTGTTGACACTCACGTTGGTAATACCAACAAACTTGAGCTGTCCCAGCACAAGTCCCTCAAAACAATGACGTATAACGTCCCCGTGAGGTATTCCCTACCTCAAACACCATGCCACATAGAGACTACAAGAGTCTACCATAACCCTCATCGTATCACCATACGATTCACCAAACTCGAATCCAACGAGCATTATAATAGCTACCACAAGCACACTAAAGCACTGCAACAATACCTGGCTAGTGATTCGCTGGTCCCATAGGCTTATACCAACCTATTAACGCGACACACATTCCATCCCGGTATACCATACCGCCCAAACCATTAGAGTTGTGGGTCATTGCCCAACATATCTCTAAAACACCAAAGCACACTGGACAACCCGGCGTCCACGCTCAATTATCATGCAATCCTAATCCATTAGGACTTCTTCCACGCCCTTAGGGTGGGTGTAACCATGTTTACTCCTCATCACAATAACAAGCGAGTAGTTTCCTCAATGACTACTCTTACCACCATTCACTTGGCCTTAGCCATCCCAGCGAGCATACCCAAGGGTATCATTGCTCGTCAATAATATACCTCCATAATACGATGCGTACTCTCACCGGTACAATGCATCAATGATCCATCGAGCAAACCTGCTCGGCAAAAGGTCTCGTCAACTAAATACCCAGACCCTACCATGTGCCCACCATCGGCACTCAAACCATACTACCATATACATAAACATGAATGTATAAATCACCAAAATGACGCCAAGCGTCCACATAGTTATCCCAAATAACATCGTCGAACATATGACGGTACCTGTCGATACACGACATCCATAATCTCATCGTCAAACACATGACGGTAAATAATAATACACCATAATCACCATACTGATAACAAAAGTAATATGCCATACCTCATCGCTATCGAGATAGCGGAATACCTGTATCCATCGTCCACCAGCGGTACATAAGCAGCACCCATCGCTCGTAGGCGGCATAATCCAGTGCTACACACATAGCGGTATAACCCATCGCTATCGAATCAGCGGCATGATCCCTCGCCATGGAGTCAGCGGCATAAAATGTCGCTATAGATATCCGGCGGTATAAACCATCGCCAATAGAATACCCGGCGTAACCGTCGCCAATAAAATACCCGGCGTAACCATCGCCAATAAAATACCCGGCGTAACCATCGCCAACAAAATACCCGGCGTAACCATCGCCAATAAAATACCCGGCGTAACCATCGCCAATAAAATACCCGGCGGAACCATCGCCAACAAAATACCCGGCGTAACCATCGCCAATAAAATACCCGGCGTAACCATCGCCAACAAAATACCCGGCGTAACCATTGCCAATAAAATACCCGGATAATCGCGGACTCAAGAGGTACTCACACTCATGTAGTACTTTGTTCCCGATCACATCGCTACGTCATGACAACGGCATCATCGCTTCGACGTGACAGCGGCATGTATCATCGCTTCGACACGACAGCGGCATCATCGTTTCGACATGACGGTGGTACCATCGCTTCGACGTGACAGCGGTATTTACCATCATTCCGGCATGACAGCGGAAATACCCTTCGCTTCGACGTATTAGCGGCATAATATCCCTCGCAATAATAATATGACAGCGGCATTTTCCTTCGCTTCGACATATTTGCGGCAAATATTCTTCATCGCTATAATACGACAGCGGCAAGTATTCATATCGCTACGCCATGCATGCAACCGTAATGCATAACCCGTATTTCAATAATTGTTTCGGCACGACAGCGGCATCATCGCTTCGACGTGACAGCGGCATTTACCATCGCTTCGACACGACAGCGGCATCATCGCTTCGACGTGCATGCAACCGTAATGCATAATCCGTATTCCCATAAACATCGCCATGAGTGTATTTTTAATGCACCTCGCTCCAACATATAGCGGCAAAGCATCAAAATCATCACTCCGATGTATATCTATGCAACCGTAATGCATAGTCCATGTCTCATAAGACCCTGCAACCACCATGGTTAGCAACACATATGCCAATGATGAACACATATCATAAACGCACATAAGCAATCATGCATAAGTATGTGCTTCTCATTCCCAATAACATGTTCCTAGGCCCTCAACAGCCCCAAAGAGCTAACCACTGCTCTGATACCACTAATGTAAGGACCCCGTGCCCTTAACCCGTTATTAGTGCATTAAGCCATACCATGAGTGCATATAATCCTACCATCAGGGGAAAAACCCTATGCAAGTGCAACACCGTATGCTACCCAGAAAATTTCTTGCATTCAATTCCCAATATTCAAATTCCCCCTACCATTATTATTCACATAACATGCACCCACATAATACACTAATATGCTCTTAGTTCATTTAGCAATTTCCACAATTAATTGCATGCAACCATAATGAACAGAAAGAGGCCATAGCCCATTTATACATCCCATATACACGTAAGGTGTACTCAATGAATAAACGTGTATTTGATGCATAAAACACTATACCGGATACCGCTACTGGTACTTCTATCCTGGAAGCACCTTCCCAGCACAACTCGATCTCAACACTGGATCTGAGCGTCCATCCAGCCAGCTCTGGTACCTCGATCCTGGAAGTACCTCTAACCAAAAGCCCGAGCTCGACTCCAAAGCCGCTACACCTGTGTTACCTGCCCCAACAGAGACAGCCCCCACACGGGGTGAGCATACCAATACCACCAATCACAAAATAATAGTATTGCAATTCATAATTTACAGAATGTAAATGCCATAATTTAAATGATACTCCCTGGATGGCAATACCCTCATCCGGGATCCCCCTGTATTGTCCCTGTTCTCAAAATAACCAAACTCATCAAATTCCCAAAGCCAGTTAATCGTCACATAGATTAACTAATACCGTTCTATTATACCAGTTCCATGATCAAAGGGATAAGAACATAATGTAAAAGACTATAGATATCGCATATATCTAACCAACAATTCCATGTTCTTATATCATTGCTCGCTCCACAATAGCGGCATACTAAACCTCGCGCACGCTCAACAATAGCGGCGTCATAACCGATGGTCGCCCAATGGCGACCGCATCCCGAATCATTGCTCGCTCGAAGGCGGCACTGTATGATTCCCAATATATATATATATATATCCATTGAAGGCAAAGACCGTTTACCATGCATATCATTATCCATTTGAAGTAAATATAGTGCACCATGCATCTCAATATTTATCCAATGTAATTACCACATGCCAGACCACATGCCAGATATTGTAATGTCCATATAATACAATTACCATACACCATGTATTCCAATGCCCATTTAATACCATTATCACAAACCATGCATATTACAGTTGCAATACTATAATAGGCTAATGCTCGTACGTCCCACGTACCTTAAGTCTCCGTAGTCCAAGCCAAACCTTCCTTGAGTCCCATGCCTAGAGAAATATGTGCTAAAACACATAAACGACTCAAAATCAAGAATAAGCATGCGATCACGTGCCCACGCACGTTCAAGACTCCCAATCATATCGTCAATCCATGACGATTACCAAAATAAAAGCCCCCCGGCTAAGCATGCATACTACCCAAAATATTCCATTTTATATGATTAACAGATAGCCAAAAACCCAACCAAAAATTCCGTTTAATAAGCTTGGTTCCAATCAAACCATTTTAAAAGCCTAACATTCTCATTGGAATGTGAACAACACTCCGGAAGTCGGCCCTTTGGACCTCGGTTCCAAAATCCCAACATTTTCCAACATATTCGAAAATCCATGCAGGTGAACAGTGCCGCGATCGATCGCCCATCAGGCGCGATCGATCGCGCAAGCCTACTGCCCGAAAAAATCAATCCGCGATCGATCGCCACATCTCGCGATCGATCGCTGAGACCCTCGCGATCGATCGCCCCCTTTTCGCGATCGATCGCCGATACTGTACATCTTCTACAAATTCCAGTAGCATGTCGCGATCGATCGGCGCCTCGCCAAGATCGATCGCGGACTGCGATTTTTCGAAAAAACTCGAGTTCTAATGGTGTTTTTCACACCCAACTCCAAACCAACACCCCATACCACCTCAATGCCTCAAATACAACAATTAAACTCCATGAAAACACTGAAATCAACATTTTGGATTTTAACCCAAAACCCCCAAATGCCATAACCAACCCAAAACTCAACCACACAACACAAAACCACAATCAAATTGAAGCCAAAAGAGAGGAGAAGAATATTACCTATCTTTCTTCAAGAAATCCGGCCCCCATAATCGAGTTCTAACGATTTTGCTTCAACCAAAGGGAAGGGGAAGGGTTTGGGGCGAAGGTGGCGTGAGAGGGGGAGGAGAGGAGAGAAATGGATTCCAAATGACGGAATCCCGAGTCCAACGGGTATATATAGCAAAATACCCCAACACACCAAAACCTCCGCAAATACATCATGATTCATTAAAAATCATCTGTTTTCAAAAACTCACCCTCCAACATCAAATCCCCAGACTGGCCCCAACACAAGGCACCCCGGACTCCAAGTCCCACTAAAAACCCAAATCATAGGCTTTCCACCAAAATGAGAATACAATCTCAACCTCGGGATCCAACGATCCCAAATGCCCGATTTACCAACCTCGGGAGATGCCAAACCGCAATTAATTCCTAATTGCCACAATTAAAAATCCATCAAGGATTAATACAACACCGGGATTACCACCATAATTTCCGGACATCACACAGAATTTGGTAAATTTCTTGAAGTTTTTAAGAAATTACATATTAATATTCCATTTGCTGATGCTTTACTTCAAATGCCTAGTTATGCTAAGTTTTTGAAGGAAATCTTGTCAAATAAGCGAAAGTTGGGCGAATATGAGACGGTAAGTTTGACGGAGGAGTGCTCAGCAATTGTGCAAAATAAAATGCCTCCAAAGTTAAAAGACCCAGGGAGTTTTACTATACCGTGCACTATAGGATCAGTATCTTTTACAAAGTCATTGTGTGATTTGGGTGCTAGCATAAATTTAATGCCATTTTCTATTTTCAGGAAGTTGGGGCTAGGAGAGCCAAAACCTACTAAGGTTTCACTACAATTAGCAGATCGATCCATCACTTACCCCAGGGGTATCATCGAAGACGTTTTGGTCAAAGTGGATAAATTCATCTTTCCCGTTGATTTTCTGGTACTTGATATGGAAGCAGATTCAGAGACCCCATTGATTTTGGGTCGACCATTCTTAGCAACGGGAAAAGCAATAATCGATGTACAACAAGGGAAGTTGGTCCTCCGAGTAGGGGAGGATCAAGTTACTTTTAATGTTTTCAAAGCGCTTAAACATCCACACAACGAAAACATGTGTTTCAGTATAGATATTATTGATATTTTGACAGATGATTTGCTGCAAGATACATTCAAGGATAACATGGAAGCATGTTTAGTAGAAGCTGATGAGCAACATTGCAAAGAAGACATTGAGAGTATAGCTTTTATGAACAACACCAGCCCATACATGAAGCGAGCCACTGAGAATCTTGGAGAGTTGGGAAAAAAAGATATTAAACCTCAAAAGCCATCAATTGAAGAGTCACCTAATCTTGAACTCAAACCTCTGCCATCACATCTTAAGTATATTTTCCTAGATGCTGAAAAATCTTTACCAATCATTATTTCTTCGTCTTTGACAGGTGATAATGAGGAAAAGCTTCTGAAAGTCCTTCAGGAGCACAAGAAAGCATTTGGATGGAAGATATCAGATATCAAAGGAATTAGCCCATCGGTATGCATGCATAAAATTCTTATGGAGGACACATTCAAGGCCGTGGTTCAACCTCAACGTCGTCTTAATCCAAAAATGCAAGAGGTAGTCAAAGCTGAGGTGATTAAGCTTATGGACGCAGGTATTATCTATCCTATTTCTGATAGCTCATGGGTAAGTCCTATTCAATGTGTACCAAAGAAGGGAGGTATTATTGTTGTCCCTAATGAGAATAATGAGTTAATACCCACAAGAACAGTCACAGGGTGGAGAGTGTGTATTGATTATAGGAGGTTAAATGATTCCACTCGTAAAGACCATTTCCCCCTTCCCTTCATTGATCAGATGGTAGAAAGGTTAGCAGGGTATGATTTTTATTGCTTTCTAGATGGATATTCGGGATATAACCAAATTGCTATTACGCCTGAGGATCAAGAGAAGACCACCTTCACTTGTCCTTATGGCACATTTGCATTCCGACGAATGCCATTTGGATTATGTAATGCACCTGCTACCTTTCAAAGATGTATGGTGGCTATATTTCATGACATGATAGAGAAGTTCCTAGAAGTATTCATGGATGATTTTTCTGTGTTTGGTTCTTCTTTTGATATATGTTTAGCTAACTTGACTTTGGTATTGGCAAGGTGTGAAGAAACAAATCTTGTACTAAATTGGGAGAAGTGTCACTTTCTGGTCCAAGAAGGAATAGTCTTGGGACACAAGATATCTGAAAAGGGTATTGAAGTGGATCGGGCTAAAATTCAAGTGATACAACAATTACCACCGCCGACAACAGTGAAAGGAATCCGAAGTTTTTTAGGACATGCAGGATTTTATCGACGTTTCATTAAGGACTTTTCAAAAATTTCTAAACCTTTATCTCATTTGTTAACTAAAGATGCATCTTATGAATTCGATTCTGATTGTATGCAGGCGTTCGAGGCACTCAAAGAGAAATTGGTAACTGCACCAGTATTGGTCGCACCTGATTGGGAGTTACCTTTTGAACTAATGTGTGACGCCAGTGACACTGCGGTAGGAGCAGTCTTAGGTCAAAGGAGGAACAAGGTATTTCATACAATTTACTATGCTAGTCGCACTTTGAATGAAGCACAACTTAACTATAACACCACTGAAAAAGAGCTTCTAGCCATAGTTTTTGCTTTTGATAAATTTCACTCCTACCTATGTCTTGCTAAAGTTATTGTGTACACTGACCACGCTGCACTTAAGTACTTACTTGCAAAGAAAGATGCCAAACCACGCTTGATTAGGTGGATTTTATTATTGCAAGAATTTGACTTAGAGATAAGAGATAAGAAAGGTGTTGAAAATGTGGTTGCAGATCATTTATCGCGAATTGAGAACATGACTGATACAATTGACAATGAGGTAGTTGAGATTAATGAGAATTTCCCTGATGAGCAATTATTTAGTGCTGAATTGTTACCTTGGTATGCACAGTATGCAAACTATATTGTTAGTGGTATCCTCCCACAAAATCTGACTTTTTATCAAAAGAAAAAATTCTTTTCTGAGGTTAAACATCTGTTGTGGGAGGAACCATACTTGTTTAAAGTCTGTGCAGACAACATCATAAGGCGTTGTGTCCCCAAGGAGGAGATACAGGATATTTTGCAGAAATGTCATGATGGGGATGCTGGTGGACATTTTGGAGCTACGAAAACAGCGGCTAAGGTACTTGCTTCTGGATTTTATTGGCCAACGCTGTATAAGGACACATTCAGGTATGTCTCTTCATGTGATATATGTCAGAGGGTCGGAAATATTTCTAGGAGGAATGAATTACCATTGATCAATATGCTTGAATGTGAAATTTTTGATGTGTGGGGAATAGATTTCATGGGACCTTTCCCAAGCTCTTGTTCAAATAAATACATACTTGTTGCAGTAGATTATGTGTCAAAGTGGGTAGAGGCGGAAGCTTTGCGCACTAATGATGCTCGAGTGGTTGTGCAATTTTTGAAAAGAAAATTTTTTACTCGTTTTGGCACCCCTCGAGCAATCATTAGTGATGGTGGCACCCATTTTCGTAACAAACAATTTGAAAAACTTTTGAGTAAATATGGTGTCACCCACAAAGTGTCTTCACCTTATCATCCACAAACCAGTGGGCAAGTGGAGGTTTCAAATCGAGAGTTGAAGAGGATCTTAGAAAAGACAGTGACTCTAAGCCGAAAGGATTGGTCCTTACGCTTAGATGATGCACTATGGGCGTATAGAACTGCTTTTAAGACACCCATTGGCACATCACCTTATAAGTTGGTATTTGGTAAGGCATGTCACCTCCCTGTTGAACTTGAACATAAAGCATATTGGGCTATTAAATGGTTGAACTTTGACTGTCAGGCTGTAGGTGAGAAGCGTCTTCTACAATTGAATGAGATGGAAGAATTCAGGAATCAAGCATATGAGAATGCCAAGATTTACAAAGAGAAAACTAAGAAGTGGCATGATTCGCGTATACAACAAAGGAATTCAAGGTAGGAGATGCTGTACTCTTGTTCAACTCCAGATTGCGACTCTTCCCAGGCAAACTACGCTCTCGTTGGTCCGGACCATTCACCATTGAAAAAATCTATCCCTCTGGTGCAATTGAAGTTACTGATCCTAGCAGGGGAACATTTACAGTGAATGGGCAGCGCTTAAAGCATTACCACATGAGCAATGAAGTCCAAACGGTTACCTCTATAGTCTATCTTGACGACTAAGAAAGAGGAGATTCTGTGCGTGTATTTACATGTTTCTGTGTGTGTCCGAAAATGCCCCACATAACATATTTATTTTTTTTGAATCCTAACCCGGTTTTGTACATCGAAGTGTCACCGGTGCACTGATATATTATTTTCAGACAACGATTGGGATTTATGCACACCCCAAAAACCCAAAACTTAAATTCTTCATTTTAATTAACTTATCTCTAAAATATTATCGGAGTATATTTTACAATCTCAAAATATTTTAGGATCCGATTAATTTGCCAGATGACCTTCACTTGGTCAATTCCACTTCTAATTAATCCTAAAATTAATTATCAATAAAATTCAAATCATATTTAGTCCAACAAATGATTAATAATAATCTGGACATCACAGATGCCACAGGGTAAGATGCCCATATGCATGAATATGAATCAGGGACAACAAAAAGAAGTTAATGAATAACCAGTATATTTACTTAACCAATATTTCATGCATTTACTGTGATGTTTTTTTTATGATGTTAAGTAAGATTGTATATGCTCATGATGTGTTGTCCCTGTAGGTACACTTTTGGACTAAAGGACTAAGGGTCGGGTTGAGGCAGTGAGCTACGAGGAACACAGGAATGTTTAGGTTTCAAGTTATGATTAGGTCGTGTAACAACCAGAACCTTAAGATGTTATTAATGCATGATTAGTCATTCTTATGTCATTATAGCACTGTTAGGATAGCAAGGCCCTACATTAGTGGTATCAGAGAAGTGGTTAGATAACCCGGGAATTAGTGAAGGGTAGCCTTAGCAATAAGTTAGCTAGGTGCTTACTTTTGAACATGTTTTATATGTATGTTGCATATGAAGTAGAAAATGATATGCTAACATGTTTAATTATCTAACGATGTACTTTATGAACTGCTTTTGGGTATTGTTGTTAACCTTTGTGTTGCAGCATGGCAGCGAATATAGAAGTGGGTGACGCTATTAGTGTAAATGCATGTGCTGGGCGTACGAACCCACTGCCACCGCCAGCCTTGGGCGAAGAGCCTTCGGAACAGCAATTATTACCCGGGGAGTTGAGCTTGGATCAATTTATGATGTATGTTCGAAGGAACTGAAACAGGGGAAAAGGCTGAGGAATGGTTAGAGAGGATTGAGCAGATATTTGTGGCAGCGCCTTGTGCAAAGACGGCATGGATCAGATTAGCAGAATTTCAGCTGGCTAAGAAGGCATCGATGTGGTGGAAGACCACAGTGATAGAGCAAGAGGCTCAGGGTCAGGAGATCAATTGGAAACTGTTCAGGACGCGGTTTCTGGCCCGTTATTTCTCAGCTGCTGCGAGACAGGCTAAAGAGGATGAGTTTACCAACCTCAAGCAAGGTACCATGCCTGTATCAGATTATGCTCTACATTACTGTTCCTTACTTCTGTATGTACCTCATATTGCTGCAAGCACTCAAGCGAAGATGAGGAACTTCATGAAGGGCTTGAGGCCGGAACTGTATGACAGGGTAATTACCTATGGCCCTGCCTGTTTTGATGATGCACTTTCACGAGCCGAGCTAGCCGAACTGGGAGTTGGCACATATCCTGATGCAGTGCCACCTCCATCACCCCCTCAGAAATCTACTTCTGACAAATTGAGGTCGAGGGGTGATCAGTTCAAACCAAGGGGGAACACAACGACTTCGAGGTTCAGTGGCAAGAGGCCTGAGAATCGTTGGAAAGGGAACCGTAGGAATGATGCCCCATCCGGAAGAGGACAGTCTCAGGGAGACAGATGTGGAAGAGTTCAGTGCACTCTTTGTGGGCAACCACATTTGGCAAAAGACTGCGTGGGATGCTATGTCTGTGGCGACATAGGCCACTTTGCTCGGCAGTGTCCCAACAGGGGAAGAAAGCAGAACTCTACGGGGAGGCCTGCGGACAGAGCGGCACAGCACAGACCACCTTTTGCACCGAGGCAGTATGGAGGTCAGCCACGGGACCACCTCAGGGACAGGTGTATGCTTTGACGAGGGAGCAGGCTACAGCGGCTCCGGAGGAGGTGATAGCGGGTACGTGTCTTTTATTTACGCACCCTGCTCTTATATTGATAGACACAGGTGCGTCACACTCTTTTGTGTCGACGAGTTTTGTGGAAAGGCACCACATATGCACTTCTCCGTCGCCCATGCCTCTTATAGTCTCGACCCCCGCTGGAAGAAGTTTGACTACAGATCAGATTGTTTTTTATGGCCTCATTTATTTTGAGGATAACGAGTTAAGGTCAGATTTGATTGTTCTGGGGATGTCAGACTTTGACTGTATTGTAGGCATTGATGTTCTGAACAGGTATCAGGCAGTCGTTGATAGGCTTAGATTTTGAGTGTTTTTAACTGTAAATTCTTCCTACTTTCCGTTCTTTTTCCTGGATGATATTATCCTTTTTGGTGTTTATTCGTTTGTTTCAGGAAAATAGATCGGAAGTGGAAGAAATGAGCCAATATGAAGATAACGGGCGAAATCGAGGCGAGAAAGAACTGAAAGTTACGAGATTTACTCTCGATCGATCGAGCCAGGAAGAAAGTGAGAATCAGAATTTTTGAAGGCTCGATCGATCGAGCGAGGCAGTAACTTCGGAGCTGATTTTTTCAAATTCTCGATCGATCGGTGGAAAATCTCGATCGATCGAGCGAGACAGTGAGTTTCAAAAGCTGGCATGAACAGTGCGCCGATCGATCGAGAAAACCTTCCGATCGATCGAGACGCAAAATCCTGAAGATTTTATTTTCCTTTTTTATCGTTCTGGATTCATTTCAAGGGGAGAACATATCAGAGCATGATACCAGACAAGATTTCTAACCCTAGCCGCCGCCCAGCCGCCGCCAAGGAGATCCATTCTTCCGGTTCTTCGTCCGAGTCAAAGCCAATCTATTCCGGAGTGCAAGGAAGGAACAAGAGAAGAAATCACGGTGCAACGCACGGATTCATCCAGCGTTTATCGTATTTCTGAACTTTAATTTATTTGATTTTCAATTTCATTTGATGTTTTAGAGGTCGAGAGACAATAAAACTCTTATGTATTTGATTTGAATTAAATTTAGTTTATATTATTGAGTTTTAGTTTCGTTGTGTTTGATTATTGATTCATTGGTACTTGAGTGCATTGATTGTTATTGTTCATAAATTAATTGCATGTGTAGATCAAAGTCTAGCTAGCTTTGATTGAATTTGAGGGTTACAGCCGAGACCGAGAGATAACGTTGTAACACGCTCCCTTAATTTATGATGTATGTCACGATTGAGATCGAGAGATGATATCGCATATGTGAGAACTTGGAATCGAGAGATTTAGAGTTATAAGGTTTTGATAATCTATGCAACCTTGAATTAGTAAATAGGTGCACGAGAGTGACTTATTCTAGTTTATCGTTAGTTTCTTTACAGCTCGAGAGAGTATATCGAATAATATCGAGAACCTTTCACCTTTAAAATCAATTGGTTGATAATTTGAGAATTCCATTGAATCATTAGAGATAACATAGTTGAACGACGAGCTCGGTAATTTTCTCGAGTAACTTACCTTTGCATTTCCGGAACCATTCTTTTCATTATTCCTAGTTTAATCTTTATTCTTTAGCTTAATTTAGCTTTAGTTAATCAAACTTCTTTTATCGTAGGCTAAATATAATTTTATTAATCTTATTTGGTACTTACGTTAGTCCCTGTGGATTTGACAACCTGTACTTAATTTTCACTATACTAAAACTTGACACCGTGCACTTGCGGTAGAATCGCTTCAAACCATTCTTTGAAATATCTTTTGTTTAAAAATAAAGCGGTCAGTCGTGAACTGCAGGCAGAGGACTGTCCGATTCAAGTCTGATATGGGAGTCCAGTGGACATTCTTTGGGGATGGTTCTCGTCCAAAGATTCCGTTGATATCTGCTGCCAAGATGGCACAGTTATTGGAACGAGGCCATACAGGATATCTTATTTATGCTGTTGATATTACGGAAAAGAAATAAAAAGTAAAAGTTGAGGATGTGCCTGTAGTGGCGGAGTTTCCTGATGTCTTTCCGGAGGAGATTCCCGGATTCCCACGGACGAGAGAGGTCGAGTTTGGGATTGAGTTACTACCGGGACGTCTGCTATTTCTCGTGCCCCGTATAGGATGGCACCAACAGAGCTAAGAGAGTTAAAGATTAAGTTGCAAGAGCTCCTTGATAAAGGCTACATACGCCCTAGCGTGTCACCCTGGGGTGCGCCTGTCTTATTTGTTAAGAAGAAGGATGGATCGATGCGTCTATGCATTGACTATAGGCAACTGAACAAAGCCACAGTAAGAATAAGTATCCGCTCCCAAGGATTGATGATTTGTTTGACCAGCTGCAGGGTACGAGGATCTACAGTAAGATCGATCTGAGGTCGGGGTACCATCATATTCGAGTAAGGGAAGATGATGTTCAGAAGACAGCTTTCAGGACTAGATATGGGCACTATGAATTCTTAGTCATGCCTTTAGGGGTGACAAATGCCCCAGCTGTTTTCATGAGTCTGATGAACAGAGTGTTCCAGCCATTTTTGGATCAGTTCGTTATAGTCTTCATTGACGACATACTTATCTACTTCCAGACTGAATAAGAACACGCGGAGCACTTGAGGACAGTACTCCAGATCCTCAGGGATCATCAGCTATATGCAAAGCTCAGCAAGTGCGAGTTCTGGTTGAGCAGCGTGGTATTCTTAGGCCATGTCCTATCTAGCAGTGGGATATCTGTGGATCCCACGAAGATTGAGGCTGTGATGGAGTGGGCTGCACCCACTTTTGTACCTGAGATACGGAGTTTTCTCGGTTTGGCAGGATATTACCGACGTTTCGTCGAGGGTTTTTCAAAGATCGCCAAACCCCTGACACAGCTGACTCAGAAGGGAGTCCCCTTCTTTTGGTCTGAGGCTTGTGAGGAAAGTTTCCAAAACTGAAGCGTCGCTTGACCACAGCGCCTGTGTTGGTAATTCCGTCTGAGAATAAAAGATTCGCCTTGTATACGAATGCATCACTACAGGGTTTGGGCTGTGTGTTGATGCAAGATAAACACGTGGTGGCTTATGCTTCGAGGCAGTTGAAGCCTCATGAGACCAGATACCCACTTGGAGCTGGCGGCTATCATCTTCGCCTTAAAGATTTGGCGGCATTATCTTTATGGTACTTCATTTACCATCTTTACGGACCATAAGAGCCTGAAGTTCTTATTCACTCAGGCAGAGTTGAATATGAGGCAAAGAGTTGGATGGATTTACTCAAAGACTATGACTGTGAGATTGAGTATCATCCCGGTAAAGCGAACTTAATAGCAGACGCCTTAAGTCGAAAGGTGAAGAGTACTGCAGAGGATGTCATGTGTTTGTCGGCTTTGATGACTTCTTATTGCCATCTGGGCTATGATTTCAATATAGACACGTCGCCTGTGCGAGTGTCGACCTTATTGGCAGAGCCAGATATATTTGAGGCAATCATGAAGGCCCAGAGGTCGGATGATGAGGTTCAGAGATGGACGTCGTTGGTACTTCAGGGTCAGCCATCCAAGTTCAGAGTGGCTGAGGATGATTCATTGAGACTGGGCAACCGATGGGTAGTCCCAGATACACCAGAGTTGCGTAGAGGAATATTGGAGCGAGCTCACAGTAGTCGGTTCAGTATCCACCCAGGGGGAAAGAAGATGTACAAAGACCTATGCGGTCAATTCTGGTGGAGATGCATGAAGCGTGAGGTGAATGCTTTTGTTAAAAGATGTTTGATCTACAAGCAGGTAAAGGCAGAGAGGCAGAGGCCTGGTGGCGAGCTGAAGAGCTTAGAGGTACCTGAATGGAAGTGGGAGCATATATCTATGGACTTCGTGACCCACTTGCCAAGGACGGCCTCAGGATTTGATGCGATCTGGGTGATCGTGGATAGGCTGACGAAGGTGGCTCACTTCATCCCTTACAGTATGTCATATACATACTTGAAGATGGCCCAGATGTATATACGGGATGTGGTAAGGTTGCATGGTATTCCAGTCTCGATATTGTCTGACAGAGACCCAAGGTTCACTTCACATTTCTGGGTGGGTCTCCAGACGGCTTTGGGCACGGAAGTGAGACTGAGTACAGCCTATCACCCTCAGACAGATGGCCAAACAGAGCGTACTATTCAGATGCTCGAGGACATGTTGAGGGCATGTATTTTGGAGTTTGATACTCCGTAGCAGGATTCAGTGCCGCTGGTGGAGTTCTCCTATAACAACAGTTATCAGGCGAGCATTCAAATGGCTTCTTTTGAAGCTCTGTATGGACGACGATGTAGATCACCGCTGTATTGGGAGGACTTGACTAGCAAATCAGTCGGAGGACCGGATATGATTAAGGACATGGAAGAAAATATTAAGATGATACTCCAAAAGATGAAAGCGGCCCAAGATAGGCAAGCAGCCTATGCCAATAAGCGGCGACGACCGCTGGAATTCCAGTTAGGAGACAGGATCTTCTTAAAGAACTCGCCCTTCAGGGGTGTGGTTCGTTTTGAGATGCGGGGAAAGTTATCTCCGAGGTATGTCGGGCCATGTGAAGTGTTGCAGCGAATCGGTACATTGGCTTATCGTTTGGCTCTACCGCCATCTTTATCTGGCATACACGATGTTTTCCATGTCTCTATGTTAAGGAAGTATGAGCCAGATCCGTCACATGTCTTACAGCCTACTGAAGTACAGTTAGACTCAGATGTGTCCTACGTAGAACGACCAATCAGAATTCTGGATCGAGAGGATCGCAGACTACGAAGCGAAGTTATACCGATGGTCAAAGTTCAGTGGGATCGTCGGGGTGTCGAGGAGGCTACGTGGGAGATGGAACGGCATATGGTGCAGCACTATCCGGAACTATTCTCTGGTATGTTTTTATGTTTAGTTTCGATATGGTGATGCATGTGGATTTCGAGGATGAAATCTTATAAGTAGGGGAGTAATGTAATACCCCCGAAATGTTATTTGATTATGTGCCATGATGATAATTTATGATATGTTTAAGGGTTGTGGTGTTTAAATTGGGGGTTATATTTATGTTAGGATGATATGATTTAGGGGGCATGTTGGGTGTTTTAAAGGATGTATTAATTTAAATGAAGTTATAAAATATCGAGTGAGGATATTTTAATACATCGTACTAAATACCGGGACACAATTAAACACCACAAGGCACCCCTACCCACACCACCCCCACCCAATCGGTCACCACCACCCTTCCCCAAGTGCAACCTCTCCCCACTTGGCAACCCATGCCCCAACTTGGTCCAACCCATGCCTCATCATACCATTCCACCCCCACATCCCTTCTCTTCCTTCCTCCTCTCCATTCACGTTTCTGGCAAGCAGCTTTAGGGCAAGGAAGAGCTTGGTAAAGGTGCTCAAAAAGAGGAGCAAAAAGAGAGGGAACCATCCCAGGTACCAGCACAATCAAGGAGATAAAGTCTGTTGACTCCTCCTCTTTTTAAAAAGGTACGTAAGAGACGTACGGGCATCGGACGGTAAAACACATCTTTACACTACGACTATGCTTTTATTGCATGAGTATTCATGATGAAATGATGATGTTTATAAGATGTTTATTTATACACATGATGTTATTATGTGGTAAGATGCCCATATGGTAAGAGGCCATACGATGTTATTATGTGGTAAGATGCCACGGGTAAGATGCCCATATGGTAAGAGGCCATACGATGTTATTATGTGGTAAGATGCCACGGGTAAGATGCCCATATGGTAAGAGGTCATACGATGTTATATTTGGTAAGATGCCCATATGGTAAGAGGCCATACAATGTTATGATGTGGTAAGATGCCATAGGGTAAGATGCCCATATGCATGAATATGAATCAGGGACAACAAAAAGAAGTTAATGAATAACCAGTATATTTACTTAACCAATATTTCATGCATTTACTGTGATGTTTTTTTTATGATGTTAAGTAAGATTGTATATGCTCATGATGTGTTGTCCCTGTGGGTACACTTTTGGACTAAAGGACTAAGGGTAGGGTTGAGGCAGTGAGCTACGAGGAACACATGAATGTTTTGGTTTCCAGTTATGATTAGTATCTACTCTAGGAGTAGTGTAAATCTAAATGTTGACATTCTTTTGCGAATGTAATGAATTATTTTTGAATTTTTGTATTTTGGCCTGTAATCCTGTTAGCTCATGTAACAACCAGAACCTTAAGATGTTATTAATACATGATTAGTCCTTCTTATGTCATTATAGCACTGTTAGGATAGCGAGGCCCTACATTGTCTCTGTTGGGGCTGTTATTAGGTACATCAATGGCTTGAAGTTGAGCTCGAGCTGTGGATTTGAGGAGCTTCCAGGATCGAGGTACCAGCGACGGTATTGAGCATGATACTTTATACATTAGATACACGCATACTTATTCGATGCTCGCATGTGAGCAGTATTATGTGTATATGGATTGTATAAAGAAGGCAATTGCCTTTATCTTTTCATTATGTGTTGCATGCAATTAATTATGAATTGCAAAATGAATTGAGAGCATGTTAGTGTATGTATAAAGGTGCATGTTATGTTTATGGATTATGTTGGGGGAAAGTTTAGACATTATACGATTAATGTAAATGAATATTATAGATGGTATTTTCATGCTAGAGTTGCATGTAATCTCTTTCCCCTTGATAACATGATTGTATGCACTAATTACAAGGGTTAATACACTAATAACGGGTTAAGGGCACGGGGGTACTTACATACTTTATCTCACAAGTTCAGCAGAAGTCATCCGCACTATTAGTAGTGTCTGCTGACTTGCTATCAATTGAGAACCTACTGCAGTACTTAACAGTCTGCTATAAGAAGAAGAATCGAAATTGAGTCTAGTGTTTATTCAATCTCCCCCTTTCTAAACACTACTCCGATCCTAACCTTCTGTTCTGGCTCTGACGAGAGCAACTCTGTTAAGTTCTGTTTCAGTATTGGTATCAGGTTCTACTCCGTTATGATATGTTTGAAAATTAAGATTATCCGTTATATGTTTTGTCTCATTTGATTGGTCTTTCATTTGCTAAGTGTTTCCCAAAACGCTTACCTCTTACCTCCACTCCCCGGATAAAAGTGAATAAAAAATCGAGAGGATCAAAACCAGTTTTTGAGATGGCGAATTAGATGTTATTCAAGATTCTGTTTTCGTTGATTTAGTTAAACTTCCGCTGACGTATTTTAATTTTAGATCAGTTTTGTAAGTTTTAAATTCCAAGTTGTAAGAAATAATTATTTTATGGAATAAAAGACTTGTTTTTATTTATATTTTGTACTGTGAGGAATGGTGTGATGACCAAGGATTATAGATGTTAATCCCGGAGTGTTAATAACCCCTAAAGTTGTTTTACGTGACGATTTGGAGTTTAATCGCGGTGTTGGGCCTTCTAGGCTCGTTTATTTGGGTAGTTGGGATCGTTGGATCCCGAGGTTGAGATTGTATTATCATTTCGGAGAAAAACCTATGAGTTGGGTTTTTAGTGTGACTCGGGATCTGGGGTGCTTTGTGTGGGCACCGGTGGGGGGTTTTGGAGTTAGAGAGAGAGTTTTTGAAAACAGATGATTTTTAATGAATCATGATGTATTTGTGGGGCTATTAGTATTTCGGGGTTTTTTGCTATAAATACCAGTTGAACCCGAGATTTTAATTTTAAAAATCATTTTCTTCCTCCAGCCGTCTCTCTCTCTCTCCCCGTCGGCTCCCCGATTTCCCCAACCCCCGCGCGTAAAAGCGCTGCGCCCGCCGCCGTCCGGCCGCCATCCGGCGCGTCCGACCCGCCGTTGGCTTCGTCTCGTCCAGGCGCAGCTTTCCACACTGGCAATTCGAAGTTTCGTCGCGTTTTGCGTTCGGATTTTGCAGAAAAGCGCAGATGCCCAAATTCTAGGGTTCTTCGTTTTTTAGCGATTTTCCTTCCGATCTTCGTATGGGTAACCTTCCTTACCCCTTTTCATGCTTCTCATGTAATTCCCTGCCTTTTTGTGTTGATTGGTTCGAAATATTTCCCTAATTTCGTAGGGTTTGGGGTTCGAATTTGGGGGTTTTGGCAGGGGGTTGTGATTCTTGTTATGGGTCGTTTATTACATGTTTTAGATGTATTATGGTGCTTAGTTTGGGTTCGAATTGTGAGGTTAAGGGTTCGAAAATTTGAAGGGTGTTCTTGAACAATTTTCGATAATGTCTCATTCGTTTTCCCTCCCTGCATGTGCCCTGCCCCGGGTCTTTTAAATGGTTAATTGTCGTGTGTTGACAATATTTTTAAGGGTTATGGATGTGAGACCCCGTTATCACAACAAGTTATTAAGGTGCAATTTAGAGAACTTAAACATTCATGTGAATATATCAGAGTAACGTGTCGTGTTGATTTAACCTGAGCTTTAGAGATTACAGTACCAAAATGTTTCAAAAAGGAATAACACAATTCCTACGAAGGCACTACATTATAGTCTTACTCTACCCAGTAGAAGCTATACAAAATTTCTCTAACATGCTAATCCTGTAGCACTCCTTACCGCTCAGCAAATCAACCCCGACCATGGTTCTCGTCAACAAAAGCACCTACAAAGACAACCCCAACACGTGAGCATAAAACAATTCATATTCAACATAATATGAAAAGTAAGGCATAAATGCGCAATCCTAAATACAAGCACTTCCTGTATTTCCTGCATTTATAACGCCCAATGGTTGTCCCTGTACCATAGTTCATAATAAAACACATTATATGAATGTATGGCTTTACAAATGAATGTCATGACATTTCCTCTTTTAATTTCTTGAGTCAGTCATCATCAGTTATTTTAATGCTTTCTTAACCTCAAACAAGCGGTATCGCATACACGCTTCATCATACTAGCGGTATCTCTTCCTCGCTTAGTATGGTATACCTCGCCTCCATGTGCCAGCGAGTCTCCCCCCTCCCGCTCCACATGCGCAGCGGTGAAGCATAAGCATTAAAACCTTAACTGTGATCGCCCTGACTCGTGGAATACACCTCTTTATCCCACATCACAATATGCAACAACAATGCATAATATGCAACACAATGCATAATAACATGTATCATAATCTTAATGCATCACATTGCATTCATCATGCGTCACACAGACAAACATAATTACATGTTACCGTTGGGATGCCCGTACGTCGCTTACGTACCTTTCCAAAATGTGGTGTGTTGCAGGACTCTATCCCCTGCGCTGTGTAGCTACCTGTGAAGGCTCTACACCAGTGTGCAACACAATATTAGATGTCTCATTACAATCCAATATCAAAACTTTAACAAAATATAACAAATTATATTTTTCTACATTCTGGGTCTCTCGATCGATCGGGCCGATCGATCGAGAAGACGCCTAAAATCAAAACCAAGATTCTGCCCCGCTCGATCGATCGAGATGAAATATCGATCGATCGAGATGCTCTGTTCGAGAAATGCCAACCCAGAATTCTCGAACACCTAAAATCACACCCTTAAATCCAACATGTAAGACATACAACATGCCCAAATAAACATGCTAGTAGTTACAACACACTACCCTGAGTGTATTCATACCAAAATTACACCCCAAACATAAGCCCATATGCATAAACGACGACCATTTACACAAGTACTCGACCATCTTTTCGGAAACAGGGCAACACATTTTATTTCCAGATTTCCTGAGTACTTCATTTCATGCTATAATAACTATCACATATAACGTAAAGCATGCTCGAACAAACATGCCAAGGGCTTTACAAAACTACCATGCATAAACTCAAATCGAAGGTTCACCACAAACCCTTCTAACATGCATGATTCCAACTCCTCAAAATCACTCCCTAACCATATTTTCCCAGAAAAACAGGGCATACACCTACCCAGATTTCTTACCACCCTTCTTTACATGCTTATTTCCTCAACATAAAACATGCAACATGCTCAAGGAAAAATACAGAGAGCCTCACAATAACACCATAAAAGCATTTAAATCAAAGGTTTCAAGAAACCTAAGCTAACATGCCGTTTTCTCGCCACCTAAAAACATGTACTCAAACAAGTTTAAAACAAAAACAGAGCATGGTTTCTCACCCTACTTTGCTCCGATTTTTAAAAGCTTTCCAGGCGATGAAAAGGGACAAGCTCCTCAGAATTTTACTTAGCTGAAGCTGGTGAAGATATGGGAGAGAAGGCTCGAGAATTTGGATGGGTGAGAGTGGTGGAATGATTGGGCCAAGTGGTGAACAAAGTCAGCTATGCAGTGTGATTGGTATGGGTTGGGGGGGGGGGGGTGGTTGGGTGTTGGGTGGTATGATGTGTTATGTTTTGGTCCCGGTATTTAGCACGATGTATAAAAATATCCTCACATGATATTTATAGTATTTTCTCAATAAAATACTTCAATTCCCGTTAACATGCTTTACCCAAAACAAACAACACACACCCCAAATAAACAAGCCACGACCCCCAAAATCTCAACATATATCACATGCACCCTGAAATGAAACTCCCCAATAATACTAACCCAAACCCATGAATTAACACCCAAATCATTATAATTAACTCAATGATTAACATCACAATAATCATTTCGGGGATATCACAATACTCCCCTACTTATAGGATTTCGTCCCCGAAATCAAACATGCTTACCAACATGAAGTAACCAATACATAAAAGCATACCAGAAAACAGCTCTGGATAGTGCTGCACCATGTGTCGCTCTGTCTCCCACGTGGCCTCCTCGACACCCCTACGATCCCACTGAACCTTGATCATAGGAATAACCTTGTTCCGAAGTCTGCGGTCTGCCCTATCCAAAATCCTGATAGGCCGCTCAACATAAGAAACATCGGACTCAATCTGCACCTCTGAAGGCTGCAACACATGTGAAGGATCCGGCTCATACTTCCTCAGCATAGACACATGAAATACGTCGTGTATACCTGACAGAGAAGGCGGTAACGCCAAACGGTACGCCAGAGTACCAACACGCTGTAAGATCTCATACGGCCCCACGTATCTAGGAGACAACTTCCCCCGCATACCAAACCGTACTACGCCTCTGAAAGGTGAGATCTTCAGAAAAACTATGTCGCCCAACTGAAACTCCAACGGCCTACGCCGCTGATTGGCATATGTTGCCTGTCTGTCCTGAGCTGCCTTCATCTTTCTCTTGATGACCTTAACTTTCTCTTCCATTTCCTGAACCAACTCTGGTCCTCCAACCGACTTACGGTCCAAGTCATCCCAACACAAGGGTGACCTACAACGCCTACCATAGAGGGCCTCGAAAGGAGCCATCTGTATACTTGCCTGGTAGCTGTTGTTGTAAGAGAACTCCACCAAGGCTATCGAGTCCTGCCATGATATGTCAAACTCTAGCACACAAGCTCTCAACATATCCTCGAGCGTCTGTATCGTACGCTCGGTCTGTCCGTCCGTCTGAGGGTGATAGGCTGTGCTCAGCCTCAACTCTGTACCTAGAGCTTTCTGCAGACCCTCCCAAAAGTGAGATGTGAACCGTGGATCTCGATCGGACACTATCGAAACAGGGATCCCGTGTAGTCTCACCACATCTCTGACATATAACTGTGCCATCCTCAAGTGCGTATATGTCATACAGTAGGGAATGAAGTGAGCCACTTTAGTCAATCTATCCACGACTACCCAGATGGCATCAAAACCCGAAACAGTCCTTGGTAAGTGGGTCACGAAATCCATAGACACGTGCTGCCACTTCCACTCGGGTATCTCCAAACTCCTCAGTTCACCTCCAGGCCTCTGCCTCTCAGCCTTCACCTGCTGACAAATCAAACAACTCTTGACAAATGAGGTGACATCTTGTTTCATATGTCTCCACCAGAACTGGCTGCGCAGATCCTTATACATCTTCTTCCCGCCTGGGTGGACACTCATCCTACTGCAATGAGCTCGCCGTAATAAACCCTGACGCAACTCAGGTGCATCTGGAACCACCCATCTATCACCAAGTCTCAGAGAACCGTCCTCAGCCACTCTGAATCTCGATGGCTGACTTGAATGAACCACTAACATCCATCTCTGAACCTCTACATCGGTCCCCTGGGCCTTTCTGATGTGATCATAAATAACAGGCTCCGCTAGCAAGGTCGAAACCTGTACTGGTGAAGAAGATACGTCATAATCAAATCCCAAATGGCAGTAGGAGCCCAACATAGCTGATAAACACATGGCATCCTCTGCAGTGCTCCGCACTTTCCGACTCAGGGCGTCGGCTGTCAGATTTCCTTTCCCGGGATGGTATAGGATTTCACAATCATAATCCTTCAGCAGGTCCATCCATCTCCTCTGCCTCATGTTCAACTCAGCCTGTGTAAACAAGAACTTCAGGCTCTTGTGATCAGTGAAGATGGTAAATGAGGTACCGTATAAGTAGTGTCGCCATATCTTCAAGGCGAACACTATAGCTGCCAACTCCAGATCATGGACTGGATACCTCGTCTCATGTGGCTTCAACTGTCTCGAAGCATAAGCCACTACATGTCTGTCCTGCATCAGTACGCACCCTAATCCCTGAAGCGATGCGTCGGTATAAATAACAAATCCTTTGTTCTCCTTGGGAATCACTAGAACTGGTGCAGTAGTCAGCCTGTGCTTCAATTCCCTGAAACTCTGCTCACAAGCCTCTGTCCAACAGAATGGGACTCCCTTCTGAGTCAGCTGTGTAAGTGGCTTGGCGACCTTTGAGAAACCCTCGACGAAACGTCGATAATAGCCAGCCAGACCAAGAAAACTTCGAATCTCACTGACTGAAGTAGGGGCAGACCAGTCCATAATTGCCTCTATCTTCCTCGGGTCTACTGATATCTCCTCTCGTGATATGATATGATCCAAGAATGCAACACTGCTCAGCCAAAACTCACACTTGCTGAGTTTGGCGTACAACTGATGATCCCTGAGGATCTGGAGCACTATCCTCAGATGATTGGCATGATCCTCCTCATTCCTTGAATTGACCAGGATGTCATCAATGAACACGATTACAAACTGATCGAGGTACTCCTGAAATACCCTGTTCATCAAGCTCATAAAAGTAGCAGGGGCATTCGTCACCCCGAATGGCATCACCAAGAACTCATAGTGTCCATACCGAGTTCTAAAAGCCGTCTTTTGGACATCACTAGCTCTAACCCGCACTTGATGATAGCCTGACCTCAAGTCTATCTTGGAGTACACCTCTGTACCCTGAAGCTGGTCGAACAGATCATCAATCCTCGGAAGTGGATATCTGTTCTTTACTGTGACCTTGTTCAATTGCCTATAGTCAATGTACAGACGCATTGATCCATCCTTCTTTTTCACGAATAAAACTGGTGCACCCCAAGGCGATACACTAGGACGAATGTATCCCTTGTCGAGAAGCTCCTGTAACTGTACCTTCAGTTCCCTCAGCTCTGCCGGTGCCATCCTGTAAGGAGCACGGGATATAGCAGAAGTCCCTGGCAGCAACTCAATAGCAAATTCCACATCCCTGACAGGCGGAAATCCCGGAATCTCATCTGGGAACACATCAATGAACTCCGCCACAATCGGAATGTCCTCAGCTCTTACTTCCTTTTCCTTAGTTACATCCACAGCATAAATGATGTAACCTGTGTGGCCGCGCTCCAATAATCGCGCCATCTTAACCGCTGATATTACCGGAATCTTTGGACGAGAGTCGTCCCCCTAAAAGATCCACTGAAACCCCTGATCAGACAGAAAACGTACAATCCTCTGCCGGCAGTCTACCACAGCTCGGTATCTGCTCAACACATCTATGCCGATAATACATTCAAAGTCTGCCATCTCTAACTGAATCAGATCGGCCCTCAGATCATTGCCCTCAAAATAAATGAGGCAATCAGAAAATAGCCGATCCGCAATCACATGCTTCCCCGTGGGTGTCGAGACCATAAGAGGCATGGGTAACAGAGACGAGCACAAACGGTGTCCCTCCACAAAAGCAGTAGATACAAAAGAATGGGAAGCACCTGTATCTATCAATATAAGTGCAGGGTACGTAAATAAATGGCACGTACCAGCAATGACCTCCTCTGGGGCTGCCTCAGCCTGCTCCCTGGTCAGCGCATACACCTGCCCCTGCGGCGGTCCTGCCGTCTGACCTCCCTGTGGTCGTGGTGCAAACTGCTGTCTCTGTGGTGCCCTCCCAGCATCAAACATCGGCCTATTCGGCCCTGAGACTGTCTGACCTGCCTGATTGGGGCAACCTCGAGCAAAGTGGCCCACCTTGCCACAGACATAGCAACCCGGACAGTCCCGTGACAAGTGCCATCCTCCACAGTTGCTACACTTGCTTCCCACAGTCTTGCTCCCCTGTGTGGGTCCCTTATTATTCTGTTTCTGACCCTGAGACTTCTTCCCACTAAATTTGGAAGATGATGAGGCTCCACGAGCCTTGAACTGATCCCCTCGTGGCCTCAGACTATCAGTAGCAGGCCTCTGTGGTGGTACAGAAGGGGGTACAACATCCTTGTACGCGTCCACCGCAATCTCCGCTAACTCTGCCCGTGTCAGGGCGTCATCAAATGAACTGGGGTTGTTGGAGATAACCCTATCAAATAGTTCTGGCCTTAATCCCTTCAGAAAGTTCCTCATCTTTGCATGGCTGCTGACAGCAATATGAGGTACATACCTTAGCAGTGAGGAATACTGCATAGCATAGTCCGACACTGACATGCTACCCTGCTTCAAACTGTTGAACTCATCCTCTTGTCTGGCAGCTGCAGAGAAATACCGGTTAAGGAACCGGGTCCGGAATACAGTCCAGTCAACTGCCATAACTAGAGCTCTCAGCTCCATCACCGTGGTCTTTGTGATGACCAGGGATTATAGGTGTTAATCCCGTAGTGTTAATAATCCCTAAAGTGGTTTTACGTGGCGATTTGGAATTTAATCGAGGTGTTGGGCCTTCTGGGCTCGTTTATTTGGGTAGTTGGGATCGTTGGATCCCGAGGTTGAGATTGTATTCTCATTTGGGTGAAAAACCTAAGAGTTGGGTTTTTATTGTGTCTCGGGATCTCGGGTGCTGTGTGAGCACCGGTAGGGGATTTTTTAGTTAGAGAGAGAGTTTTTGAAAACAGATGATTTTTAATGAATCATGATGTATTTGTGGGGATATTAGTATTTCGGGGTATTTTTGCTATAAATACCAATTGAACCCAAAATTTTAAAGGAAATTTCATTTCAACCCCTTCATTTCCTCTCTCCTCTCCCGCGACCCCTTCCCCGTCTGCAACAGCCGCCGCGCGCAAAAGCGGTGCGCCCGCCGCCGTCCGGCCGCCGTTCGGCGCGTGCGACCTGCCGCCGGCTTCGTCTCGACGAGGCGCTCCTTTCCCCTCCATCAATTCGAAGTTTCATCGCGTGTGGAAGTCGGATTTCGCTGGAATGCGCCGATCCCCAATTTCTAGGGTTCTTCGATTTTTCGTCCGATTTCTTCCGATTTCGTTTGGGTAACCTTCCTAACCCCCTTTTTCATGCTTGTGATGTGATTCCCTGCCTAATTGTGATTTATTGGCTCGAATTTATTTCGAATTTCGTGAGGATTGGTTCGAATTTTGTGATGTGTGCGTGAATGGGTTCGAAAATTGTAATCTTTGGCAGGGGTGTGGCGATTCTTGTTATGGGTCGTTTATTACATGCTTTAGTTGTATAAGGATGCTTCTTGTGTTCGAATTTTAGGGGTTTGGATTTCGAATTTGGGGGTTTGGCATGTGGGATGATTATTCATGCTATGGATTGATTAATTCATATGTGAGATGAATTATGGTGTTTAATGGGTTCGATTTGTGTTGTGAAGGTTCGAGAATTTGTGGGGTATTCTTGAGCGATTTTCGATATTGGTTTATTGTCTTGTGTTGACAATATTTTTGAGGGATATGGGTGTGCTTGAGCATGAGTTGCATGTTCGTAATTAATTGTGAATTAATTTATCGTGTTAGCACATCGTTCCTCGGAGCATGGAACTCGAGCAAGGTTTGGCTCGGACTTCGGAGATTTAAGGTACGTGCGACGTACGAGCATTACCTTATGTGATAGCAATTGTGAAATGAATAATGTGTTGTAATTGCATTAGATGGTTGTGGGTATGGCTATATATACATATATGTGTTGATATGACTATGGATCGACCTAGTCTTGATATCGCTGCCACAAGTGTGCGCAATACTAGAGTAGTATGACCTTATAAGAGGTATGGGGTACTGGGTTTATGTGACTATTGAAAGACATGTGAGATGTCTAAGTATAAATGAGAACTTGTAAAATAAAGGGTAGGGCATTTGAGATGCCTGAGAATGATCGTGGGATCATGTATTCGTTGAAAGACATGTGAGATGTCTAAGTGAAATAGAGAATGTGTAAAATAAATGCTAGGCATTTGAGCTATCTGTGATTGGTAGCAAAGTTGAAAATCAGTATTAGATATCGAGATATCTATGTTTGCATGTATAATGAATTTGGAATCGTTAATTATTGATATTTGAGAATCAGGCATGCTATGAGTTAAATCAATGTGTTGATTTACTGATTTATGAGATTTTATGAGTTTGATGATTGTGAGAACAGGGACAGTACATGGAATCCCGGATGAGGATGTTGCCAACCAGGGAGTATCATTTAAATTCATTAATATTTACTTGTGTTGTAAATTATGAATTTCATTATTGTGATTATGAGATTTTGTGTATTGGTATGCTCACCCCGTTGGGGGCTGTCTCTGTTGGGGCAGGTGAACAGGTGCATCGATGGCTGTGGAGCTGGGCTCGAGCTGTTGATTGGATGTACTCACAGGATCATGGTACCAGGGCTTGATGGAGCACGGTATCGTATAGAGTACTTATATACACCCAAGATTTATATACGCATTTGTGATGCTCGCATGTGAGCACGAATATTCTTGTATATGGGTTGTATATAAAGGCATGAGCCTTCCTCTCTTTCATTATGTGTTTCATGCAATTGTGGTAGAATTGCTAATGATATGAGAGTCGTTAGTGTATTATGTGGGTATTGAGACCCATTTATGTCGTCATATGTGTGGTGTCTTCCCTGGCTGGGAATTTACTTTGTGTTCTATATTCTGTTGAGTATTGTGTATTCCCTGGCCGGGAATTATATTATGTGATGTGCTTGTGTTTTGGGATAGCTCAATTTATGGGGAGACTCTGCCCAAATTTTTATAAAAACCCACAATGCAAAAGGGCACCAAGGGGTGGTAAAGGGCGAACATGTGAGTATAATTGTGGGTAGAGATGATCTTAATGTTGTATATTAAAGAAATTTTGTAGTTGCCATTCAATGGTAAAGTATCATCTGAGCTTCCCGATTGGCTTTTTATTGAAAGCATGTGCCACACATAGTGGTTAATACACTAATTAAGGGTTAAGGGCTTGGGGTCCTTACATTAGTGGTATCAGAGCAGTGGTTGCTCTTTGGGGCTGTTAAGGGCCTAAGAAGTTATTGATAGCACATACTTATGCATGATGGCATTAATGTTGTATGACACGACTAGTTGTTTATGTGCTTTTTCTAATATGAAAAGTAGTGTTGCTAATCAGTGTGATTGCAGGAATCGTGTGGAACACGATAGGATGGCATTAATTGTGATGTCTGGCACTCCGTGTGTTATGTGCCAAGGAATCTGATTTTGTAAGAGAATCAGGTAAAGGGATATTTCCGAGGTAACATGTCTTGGTATACGTATTGACTTGCAAGTGGTTGCATTTATGCATTGGATGATTGCTGCATAGCGTATATGGCTATTGTTGCTAACCATGATGGTTGCAGGTTACAGGAAATATGGAGTACGTAAGCGACGTACGGGTATCCCAACGGTAACATGTATTCATGTTTGTCTGTGTGACACATGATGAATGCAATGTGATGCATTACGGTTATGATACATGTTATTATGCATTGTTGTTGCATATTATGCATTGTTGTTGCATATTGTGATGTGGAATAAAGAGGTGTATTCCACGAGTCAGGGCGATCACAGTTAAGGTTTTAATGCTTACGCTTTATCGCTGCGCATGTGGAGCGGGAGAGGGGAGGCTCGCTGGCACATGGAGGCGAGGTATACCATACTGAGCGAGGAAGAGATACCGCTAGTATGAAGAAGCGAGTATGCGATACCGCTTGTTTTGAGATTATGAGAGCGTGGAAGCATTAAAATAACTGATGATGACTGACTCAAGAGAGGATGATGATGCATTCCATTGTGATGACACGGATGATAGCGGTGATGTGTCCCGCTGTGTCGATTTATATTCATTCCATTGTGATGACACGGATGATAGCGGTGATGTGTCCCGCTGTGTCGATTTATATTCATTCCATTGTGATGACACGGATGATAGCGGTGAGGTGTCCCGCTGTGTCAATTTATATTCATTCCATTGTGATGACACGGATGATAGCGGTGATGTGTCCCGCTGTGTCGATTTATATTCATTCCATTGTGATGACACGGATGATAGCGGTGATGTGTTCCGCTGTGTCGATTTGTATTTATAGCGACAGTTCATTCCGCTATATTGATTGGCGAGGGTTCATTCCGCCAGGTGTATTTATAGCGACGGTTCATTCTGCTATATTGATTGGCGAGGGTTCATTCCGCCAGGTGTATTTATAGCGACGGTTCATTCCGCTATATTGATTGGCGATGGTTTATACCGCCGGACACGGATGATAGCGGTGATGTGTTCCGCTGTGTCGATGATGATGATTCACCTCTTTGTGATTATTGGTGATGATTCGTGCCGCCGTATATATAGATAGCGATGCCTCTTTCCGCTATTATGTGGACGATGATTCATGCTCAGGTGTATAGCGAGGTTTCATGCCACTTATTATATGACGAGGTGTCATGCCGTCGATTCTATAGCGAGGGATTGTGCCGCTATGTACTCAGCACAGGATTTTGCCGCCTTCGAGCGATGGGTGCTGATTACGCACTATTATTGAGCGACGGAGACAGGTATGCCGCTATATTGTTAGCGATGAGGTATGAGATATTGCTATTCTATTAGCTTTATTGTATCTGGCATGCGTTGATATACATGTTTTATTATGCCTATTTTACTAGCATGATAGTGGATGACATGTATCGTCACTAGTTGACAATGCCTTAGATGCCATGAGTTGGCATGTATCGTCACAGGATGACGATGACGATGGTGTAGGAGATGTCTTATTAGACATGCATCATTGTTACGATGATCGATGCGTTGAGTATACGTATTCAGTGGTATGCCTTGGGTGCCAGTACCGAGCACAAGGTGGTGTGTGCGGCACCGATTGACGTGACCCTTATACCGAGCGGGTTGCTCGAGGAATGGTTGGATGCGCTGTACAGGTGATTGTACCGCAGCTACGTTGGGGTGATCATTTTACGAGTGGTGATACCCTTGAGGTATGCTCGTTGGAATGGCTCTTGGCCATGTGTTTTGACGACAGGAGTAATCATGAGGAAATTACTCGCTTTCTGTCGATGTGACATGTGGTAGACATGGTCACACCACCCATGAGGGTGTAGGATGAGTCCTAAGGGAGTAGGATCAGGTTATGTTAAGTACATAGGGACATTGGAGTGTCCAGGGTGTATCGGCATTAGAGGAACGTTGGGTGCAGACCCACTACTCTATTGATATTCTTCCCCCGGTATGGTGTGCCGTACGGAAGCATCCGTCTTGTTGGTAGGTTTGAGGTAAACCTAAAGAGGCAGAGACTAGGTTGTCTGCCGCGTGTGTGTAGCACCATGATGGGCTTGCTAGAGCTGTTATAATGCTCGTTGGAACCAATTTTGGCAAATCGTAAGGTGATACGATGGGGATTGTGGTGGACTCTAGTAGTCACCATGTCATTTGAGGTTGAGGTTGTGCATGCCTCACTGAAACGTGTATACGTTTATGTTTAATCTTGGTGAGACTTGTCTGGGACAGCTCATGATGTTGGAGTACCAACAAGAGAGTCATCAAGTCGTTGTTGACTCGATCTGAAGGAATTCGTGTATTTGGGATGCAATGGGTGTTATTGTATCCAGTTTTTCCGAACAGTGGTTCGAGACTTGTGGATCTCGAGTTCGATGGCACTTCCCTTGTGAGGAAGGAGGTAGTATTATACCTATTGGGAATCTTTGAAAGATTTGGTAAGTTGGTGCTTGTGGTGTCGATTTTGAGAATCACGCCGTGTTGTTGATCGTCGATTATCATCCTCCACTGGGTAGGGAATGACTTAGGATTGACGGTTGTGTTTGCGGCTTAAGGGTATGTTGTAGATACCTGAGCCAAGTGCATTGAGTATGCATGTGGTGTTCGTGCTGAGGCAGGTATACCGATGAGTATACGGATGCCAGTTGTTGATTTCCTTCCTGTCAAGCATAGAGTTATGCTATTTTTGGATGGTTAAATCTCTGATGAGAGATATGGAACACCTTGAGATTGGGAATCTCCATGGCACGATATTTATGAAGAACAATCGTGAAGTTAGTTGACTCCCTTGAAGAGGGATTATCTTGTGAGGGTTAAGGTACTTCATTTTTGGTGTTCCCCTCAGAGTTATGCGATAGCCTTCCCAAGTTTGGATTGTTTAATCCTAGGATTATCAAGGGATGGCAGGAATTTTGGATTTGTTGGGTGTCGCTGACGACCCAAGTGTTGAGGATGCAATGGGTTTACTGCATGCCCTTTCAGAATTTGAAACTCTGTGGGGTCTCGATTGTTTATTACGACCAGGATGTGGTTCTTGGGATATCCAGAGGTGGACATCTTGTGAGATGTCTTTTGTGTGGATCGGTGGCCGTGAGTTGCCCGATCCGAGTTGCAGAGGGTGCAACTGCTCCTTGGATGGAGGTGGTCTGTATAGCGGGAAACCAGGTTTGGTATGTGTACACCGTGGTATACTAGTATTTCCCTCGTAACGATGTATGTTAGACATCGTGAGTCTTGATAGAGATGTCATGGAATGATATCTACGATAGGATCAGGAGTGGTTCGAATCCTTACAGTTTCAGTTGACTAACTGCTTTTTGGATTATTAGCGTTGAGCTGTGCTGACGCTCTTTGACGTTATGATGGATTTGGAAATCTATTCCACTCCAGAGTTTGACACGAGGTCAACTTTCTCAAGTTGAGGAGTCATTCAGGATGCGTTCTTACTAGTTGTATTAGAACGAAGGATGACTGTCTGATCTACAGTCATAAGTATTGGTTGTTTTGCAGTCATGAGAGGGACTGACTTTTGGGATGACCCGCATCGAGGTTATGGCTTCATGTTGTTGTGTAGCCTGGGTGTTATGTGATACACCGGTGCTAATTTCGAGGACGAAATTCTTTTAGTGGGGGATATTGTGATGACCAGGGATTATAGGTGTTAATCGTAGTGTTAATAATCCCTAAAGTGGTTTTACGTGGCGATTTGGAATTTAATCGAGGTGTTGGGCCTTCTGGGCTCGTTTATTTGGGTAGTTGGGATCGTTGGATCCCGAGGTTGAGATTGTATTCTCATTTGGGTGAAAAACCTAAGAGTTGGGTTTTTGTTGTGTCTCGGGATCTCGGGTGCTGTGTGAGCACCGGTAGGGGATTTTTGAGTTAGAGAGAGAGTTTTTGAAAACAGATGATTTTTAATGAATCATGATGTATTTGTGGGGATATTAGTATTTCGGGGTATTTTTGCTATAAATACCAATTGAACCCAAAATTTTAAAGGAAATTTCATTTCAACCCCTTCATTTCCTCTCTCCTCTCCCGCGACCCCTTCCCCGTCTGCAACAGCCGCCGCGCGCAAAAGCGGTGCGCCTGCCGCCGTCCGGCCGCCGTTCGGCGCGTGCGACCTGCCGCCGGCTTCGTCTCGACGAGGCGCTCCTTTCCCCTCCATCAATTCGAAGTTTCATCGCGTGTGGAAGTCGGATTTCGCTGGAATGCGCCGATCCCCAATTTCTAGGGTTCTTCGATTTTTCGTCCGATTTCTTCCGATTTCGTTTGGGTAACCTTCCTAACCCCCTTTTTCATGCTTGTGATGTGATTCCCTGCCTAATTGTGATTTATTGGCTCGAATTTATTTCGAATTTCGTGAGGATTGGTTCGAATTTTGTGATGTGTGCGTGAATGGGTTCGAAAATTGTAATCTTTGGCAGGGGTGTGGCGATTCTTGTTATGGGTCGTTTATTACATGCTTTAGTTGTATAAGGATGCTTCTTGTGTTCGAATTTTAGGGGTTTGGATTTCGAATTTGGGGGTTTGGCATGTGGGATGATTATTCATGCTATGGATTGATTAATTCATATGTGAGATGAATTATGGTGTTTAATGGGTTCGATTTGTGTTGTGAAGGTTCGAGAATTTGTGGGGTATTCTTGAGCGATTTTCGATATTGGTTTATTGTCTTGTGTTGACAATATTTTTGAGGGATATGGGTGTGCTTGAGCATGAGTTGCATGTTCGTAATTAATTGTGAATTAATTTATCGTGTTAGCACATCGTTCCTCGGAGCATGGAACTCGAGCAAGGTTTGGCTCGGACTTCGGAGATTTAAGGTACGTGCGACGTACGAGCATTACCTTATGTGATAGCAATTGTGAAATGAATAATGTGTTGTAATTGCATTAGATGGTTGTGGGTATGGCTATATATACATATATGTGTTGATATGACTATGGATCGACCTAGTCTTCATATCGCTGCCACAAGTGTGCGCAATACTAGAGTAGTATGACCTTATAAGAGGTATGGGGTACTGGGTTTATGTGACTATTGAAAGACATGTGAGATGTCTAAGTATAAATGAGAACTTGTAAAATAAAGGGTAGGGCATTTGAGATGCCTGAGAATGATCGTGGGATCATGTATTCGTTGAAAGACATGTGAGATGTCTAAGTGAAATAGAGAATGTGTAAAATAAATGCTAGGCATTTGAGCTATCTGTGATTGGTAGCAAAGTTGAAAATCAGTATTAGATATCGAGATATCTATGTTTGCATGTATAATGAATTTGGAATCGTTAATTATTGATATTTGAGAATCAGGCATGCTATGAGTTAAATCAATGTGTTGATTTACTGATTTATGAGATTTGATGAGTTTGATGATTGTGAGAACAGGGACAGTACATGGAATCCCGGATGAGGATGTTGCCATCCAGGGAGTATCATTTAAATTCATTAATATTTACTTGTGTTGTAAATTATGAATTTCATTATTGTGATTATGAGATTTTGTGTATTGGTATGCTCACCCCGTTGGGGGCTGTCTCTGTTGGGGCAGGTGAACAGGTGCATCGATGGCTGTGGAGCTGGGCTCGAGCTGTTGATTGGATGTACTCACAGGATCATGGTACCAGGGCTTGATGGAGCACGGTATCGTATAGAGTACTTATATACACCCAAGATTTATATACGCATTTATGATGCTCGCATGTGAGCACGAATATTCTTGTATATGGGTTGTATATAAAGGCATGAGCCTTCCTCTCTTTCATTATGTGTTGCATGCAATTGTGGTAGAATTGCTAATGATATGAGAGTCGTTAGTGTATTATGTGGGTATTGAGACCCATTTATGTCGTCATATGTGTGGTGTCTTCCCTGGCTGGGAATTTACTTTGTGTTCTATATTCTGTTGAGTATTGTGTATTCCCTGGCCGGGAATTATATTATGTGATGTGCTTGTGTTTTGGGATAGCTCAATTTATGGGGAGACTCTGCCCAAATTTTTATAAAAACCCACAATGCAAAAGGGCACCAAGGGGTGGTAAAGGGCGAACATGTGAGTCTAATTGTGGGTAGAGATGATCTTAATGTTGTATATTAAAGAAATTTTGTAGTTGCCATTCAATGGTAAAGTATCATCTGAGCTTCCCGATTGGCTTTTTATTGAAAGCATGTGCCACACATAGTGGTTAATACACTAATTAAGGGTTAAGGGCTTGGGGTCCTTACAGTCTTCCACCACATAGCAGGCTTCTTAGCCATCTGAAACTCGGCTAACCTTAGCCAGGCCGTGCGTGCACAGGGTGCAGTCAGAAGTATCTGCTCTATACGTTCCAACCACCCCTCAGCTACTTCACCAGACTCAATCCCTTCAAACATGGGCGGATGGAAACTCAGAAACTGCTTCAAACTGAGCTCCCCTGGCAGTAACATCTGTACACTGGGCTCCACGCCCACAGCAGGTGGTGGTAGAGGATTCGGCGGAGCAATACTGGCATTCCTACTGTCCATATCCCCTATCTCCTCATTGGGGTTCTCCGGATTAATCTCAGCCATGCTGTAATACAAGAGTTAACAAAATACCAAAAGCAGTTCATAATATAAGCCGTTAGATAACAAGAGTATCATACTCAAAGCATGTTAGTATAACACTTATACAACCATATGCATCACATGCATAAGCATGCCCAAATGAATACCTAGCCAACTTGTCTCTAAAGGCTACCCTTCACTCTTCCCTGGTTATCTAACCTGGCTCTGATACCACTAAATGTGAGACCCCGTTATCACAACAAGTTATTAAGGTGCAATTTAGAGAACTTAAACATTCATGTGAATATATCAGAGTAACGTGTCGTGTTGATTTAACCTGAGCTTTAGAGATTACAGTACCAAAATGTTTCAAAAAGGAATAACACAATTCCTACGAAGGCACTACATTATAGTCTTACTCTACCCAGTAGAAGCTATACAAAATTTCTCTAACATGCTAATCCTGTAGCACTCCTTACAGCTCAGCAAATCAACCCCGACCCTGGTTCTCGTCAACAAAAGCACCTACAAAGACAACCCCCAACACGTGAGCATAAAACAATTCATATTCAACATAATATGAAAGTAAGGCATAAATGCGCAATCCTAAATACAAGCACTTCCTGTATTTCCTGCATTTATAACGCCCAATGGTTGTCCCTGTACCATAGTTCGTAATAAAACACATTATATGAATGTATGGCTTTACAAATGAATGTCATGACATTTCCTCTTTTAATTTCTTGAGTCAGTCATCATCAGTTATTTTAATGCTTTCTTAACCTCAAACAAGCGGTATCGCATACACGCTTCATCATACTAGCGGTATCTCTTCCTCGCTTAGTATGGTATACCTCGCCTCCATGTGCCAGCGAGTCTCCCCCCTCCCGCTCCACATGCGCAGCGGTAAAGCATAAGCATTAAAACCTTAACTGTGATCGCCCTGACTCGTGGAATACACCTCTTTATCCCACATCACAATATGCAACAACAATGCATAATATGCAACACAACGCATAATAACATGTATCATAATCTTAATGCATCACATTGCATTCATCATGCGTCACACAGACAAACATAATTATATGTTACCGTTGGGATGCCCGTACATCGCTTACGTACCTTTCCAAAATGTGGTGTGTTGCAGGACTCTATCCCCTGCGCTGTGTAGCTACCTGTGAAGGCTCTACACCAGTGTGCAACACAATATTAGATGTCTCATTACAATCCAATATCAAAACTTTAACAAAATATAACAAATTATATTTTTCTACATTCTGGGTCTCTCGATCGATCGGCCCCTCTTCCCGATCGATCGAGAAGACGCCTAAAATCAAAACCAAGATTCTGCCCCGCTCGATCGATCGAGATGAAATATTTATCGATCGAGATGCTCTGTTCGAGAAATGCCAACCCAGAATTCTCGAACACCTAAAATCACACCCTTAAATCCAACATGTAAGACATACAACATGCCCAAATAAACATGCTAGTAGTTACAACACACTACCCTGAGTGTATTCATACCAAAATTACACCCCAAACATAAGCCCATATGCATAAACGACGACCATTTACACAAGTACTCGATCATCTTTTCGGAAACAGGGCAACACATTTTATTTCCAGATTTCCTGAGTACTTCATTTCATGCTATAATAACTATCACATATAACATAAAGCATGCTCGAACAAACATGCCAAGGGCTTTACAAAACTACCATGCATAAACTCAAATCGAAGGTTCACCACAAACCCTTCTAACATGCATGATACCAACTCCTCAAAATCACTCCCTAACCATATTTTCCCAGAAAAACAGGGCATACACCTACCCAGATTTCCGAACACCCTTCTTTACATGCTTATTTCCTCAACATAAAACATGCAACATGCTCAAGGAAATACAGAGAGCCTCACAATAACACCATAAAAGCATTTAAATCAAAGGTTTCAAGAAACCTAAGCTAACATGCCGTTTTCTCGCCACCTAAAAACATGTACTCAAACAAGTTTAAAACAAAAACAGAGCATGGTTTCTCACCCTACTTTGCTCCGATTTTTGAAGGCTTTCCAGGCGATGAAAAGGGACAAGCTCCTCAGAATTTTGCTTAGCTGAAGCTGGTGAAGATATGGGAGAGAAGGCTCGAGAATTTGGATGGCTGAGAGTGGTGGAATGATTGGGCCAAGTGGTGAACAAAGTCAGCTGTGCAGTGTGATTGGTATGGGTTGGGGGGGTGGTTGGGTGTTGGGTGGTATGATGTGTTATGTTTTGGTCCAGGTATTTAGCACGATGTATAAAAATATCCTCACATGATATTTATAGTATTTTCTCAATAAAATACTTCAATTCCCGTTAACATGCTTTACCCAAAACAAACAACACACACCCCAAATAAACAAGCCACGACCCCCAAAATCTCAACATATATCACATGCACCCTGAAATGAAACTCCCCAATAATACTAACCCAAACCCATGAATTGTTGGGATATGCCCTAAGACAAGTCATTAGATGATTGTTTAAGACATACAATGTTTATGGTTTTATGAATGGCAATTCATTATTATATATTATTCTTTTAACTGTGCATTGTGAATTAATATATATGTTAATGTCCTTAGAATAATATTGTATTATTCTTAAAGATGTCCCTAGTCAAGTATTATCATGAAAAGGGATAATGATAATACGTAGAGACTAGTATATGTTGATCGACGAATTGTTCATTGATATGAGATATCAAATCAACATATGGGTACATGTTAGAGAACGATGTACTGGACAGACCCACCATGAGAATGCAACATGGATAGTTATATGATCGTCATATGCAATTCTCATAGTGATAATAATGTATGTAATCCTTACGACTTGTGATCATCAGAGATCCCAACATAAGGAGTTATGTATCTTGATATCGTCAAACGTTACCCGTAACAGGGTAATCTATAAAGGCGACTATTGGATACACTACGAATTATGTAGAGGGATGTTGACTGATCGAGATAGGATTTGTCCCTCCTATATAACAGGAGATGTGTTTGGCCCTTGATCAAGTGAGAACTAAAATGCATGGCCATGCTCGAATGAGTCGATATGAGATATCGAGCTTATTCGTTTATTCTAGTTCTACTTGGGGATCAAGAAATAAAGATTGAATATACGAGTATGACTATTCCATGACTCGTGTTCAATCTAAACACAAAGGACAAAGGGATTAAGTTACATGATTAATATTATCACAAGTTCTAAAGGTTATGTCGAGTCATTGACATTCTCGTAATTTGGGTAGCATCGATGTGTTGCTAGATACCGCTCGATGCTTGCGACATAAAATGAGATTTTATGTCACTGCCAACATTACGAGATCCTATCGGGTCGCACAAAAGATTAGATCGAGAAGGGAAATTAAATTCATGGGATGAATTAAATAATTAAGAGGAGTCTTAATTAATAATCATAAGGATTAATTAAATCATGGGCTTAAGCCCATGAAGCTTTAAGAAAGCCTTTAATTAATCATATATAATTTGTTAACAAGGTTTAATTAGATTAAGACTTGCAAGACAAATTGAATAACAAAAACCCTACACCAAGCAAGAAGCAATTCGGCCGCCTCTCACAAAGACTCTCGGCCTTCACAAAGTCGAAGAGGTTGTGGTGGATTCCGGCCATTCTTTCGATTGTGAATCGAGCTTGCTTCGTGTATTGGTTTAAGAACTTGTCTAGCAACTTGTTCTTAAACTATTCCTTCGTTCGATTCGATCGTGTGGATACCGTTTAGGCAAAACCAATCGAGTTTTGCTAAGTGACTCGGAGAAGGCGTAGGACGTGGTGCAGCTCCGTGGATTCTGCTTCAAACACGCTACAAGGGTAAGACACTTGTAATTCTCTAATCCGATATGAATCCCTATGTATAGATCCGGTGTTAGTAATCCCAAAATTTTATTCCGCTGCGTTGTATGCTCATGGGGTTACTTACAGTGGTATCAGATCCGTGTACAAGGCTCATATCGGATTTATGTGATTAAATTGTGTTAATCATATTAGAGCTTATATTGCATGCTATTTAAAACTGTATTTTCATATATGATATGGATTAAATCAAGTTTGCGAAAATCATCGTATGATATTATATATGATATAATTGACGGATCGAAATATATGATAATTCGTGATCAAATGCGTTAAAATGGCTCACGGCCGAGACCACCTAAGGGCTAGGGTTTCGAACCCTAGTCACCATGGCTCGGCCGCCGCTTGCAAAAGGCTAGGGTTTCGAACCCTAGTCATCATGGCTCATGGCCGCCGCATGTTGCTAGGGTTTCGAACCCTAGCAGCCGTGCATGGGCTCGCCGCCACCGCTCGAACATGGCTCGGCCATGGGCTAGGGTTTCGAACCCTAGGCCCACTATTGGTCCAGCCGTGTGCTTCATGGTTCGAACCATGGTGGTTCGAGTCTTAGTCGCTTTAGTTCGTGGCATGTGATGTCCCGAGCGTACGATATTTTTTCAAAAATTATTTTACAGTTTTAATTAGAATTAAATTTAAAATGTTTAGAATTTAATTAATTAAATGTTAATGCATGCTTTATGTGTTGTTTGAGCATGGTGCGTGGTTATAGCCCTTTGACCTATTAGATAGGATTTGTGGACGTTTGTAATTTATAATACGACCTGCGTGTCGTGCCTTTCTCTATTTCATTCTAAATGTAATCCCTCCCCTATGTTCCCCTCGAATGTGAATCGAGGAATTCTATATCTTGTAAATAGTGTAGTTTATTTTATTGATGGTGATCAATGAAGATGGAGCATCGTGCCGGGATGAGGAGGCCATTCACAAATTGGAGCCAAGGAAGGTGCTTGTGAAGTTACCTTAGGTTGACTCATAGGATTTTCTCATTGGCTTGAGAAAATCTATAGTAGGGGCTATAACCATGTCACGTTTAATTATGTATGTTGATGCATGATTTATCTTATGTTTTAGTTTGATAATAGTATTACACATATATGTAGATATGTATACAACTATATGTAGTGGACATATTTTAAATTACAAATTAATCATGAGATCAATAAATCCCTCTAAAATATTAAGTTTTAGATGCCTTCCAAAATAAAAGTACTCGTCAATAACTTCGATTGTACATGTGTGGGTTTGCCAAAGCAAAGCACCGTGGCAATCTTAGTAAGGCGCGAAAGGATAAAAGTGATATCCGTTATACTTTAATTGGGTACGACTTAACTAGGTTATCTCAATAGGATTGGGAACCTAGAGGCATGGGTTGGATTTTAATTCATTTGATGAATTGAACAAAGCGTTGTTCGTCCAACTATCCAAGAATTATATGTGATATAATTGACAAAGTGTTGTCTACCTAAATAACCGAGTCTTGGGCGATTAGCCAAAGCTAACTCAAGATTAAGTGAAATATGGATCTTGGCCCACTAAAGATTTCGAGGGTTGATATTTTTCAAACAAAATAGTGGGAGTATCATTTAATATAAGACCATGTTAAATGATTAAATCATAAACTTATTTTGCATATTTATATTGTAGATATCCATGGCAACTAACAACGTTACTAGCACTTTATCACTGCGATCGGTCCTTGAGAAGGACAAACTAAATGGGACGAATTTCCTAGACTGGCATAGGAACTTGAGGATAGTCCTCAAACAAGAAAAGAAACAATATGTCCTAGAGGAACCCTTACCCGCTGAGGAACCTCCCCTAACGGCTACAAGAACCGAAAAAGATGCTTACAAGAAGCATCAGAGTGACGCACTTGATGTTGGGTGCCTCATGCTTGCCACCATGAACTCTGAGCTTCAGAAGCAACATGAGGAAATGGAGGCGTTCGATATGATCGAACACTTAAAGCAGTTGTACCAACAGCAAGCTAGACAAGAGAGGTATGACGTCTCTAAAGCGTTATTCCAGTGCAGGATGGTAGAAGGAAGCTTGGTTGGAACTCATGTGCTCAAGATGATTGGGTACATTGAGAATCTGGACAAGCTGGGTTTTCCATTGGACCAAGAGTTGGCCACCGATGTGATCTTGCAATCGTTGCCTGAAAGCTTCAGTCAATTTGTAGTAAATTACAATATGACTGACATGGAAAAGACTCTACCACAGTTGCTTGGTATGTTGAGAACATATGAAGCAAATACTAAGAAGACTAAGGCCACAAATGTCCTTATTGTGAATAAGGGCAAAGGAAGGGCCAAAGCTAAAGGCAACAAGAAAGCAAAGAATCTTTGCTAAATCTAAGCCAAAGTCTCATGCACTGAAACCAAAGGGAGGGATAGCAAAGGAAGGGAACTGTTTCCATTGCGGTGAGACCGGCCATTGGAAAAGAAACTGCAAAGTATATCTGGAGGATCTAAAGAAAGGAAGTGTGACTTCCGCTTCAGGTATTTTTGTTATAGAAGTCAATTTATCTACTTCTTCATCATGGGTATTAGATGCTGGATGTGGATCTCACATTTGTGTAAATGTGCAGGATCTCAAAAGGAGTAGGACATTGGCGAAAGGTGAAGTTGATCTCCGAGTTGGAAATGGAGCAAGAGTTGCTGCATTAGCTTTAGGAATTATCATTTAGCTTTACCTTCTGGTTTATCACTGATTTTAAAAGACTGTTATTTTGTGCCTTCAATTACTAAAAACATTATTTCTATTTCTTGTTTAGACAAGTATGGTTTTTCATTTATAATAAAGGACAATTGTTGTTCTATTTATTTAAATGATATGTTTTATGCTAGTGCACAAATGGTGAATGGTCTTTATGTATTAAATCTTGATATGCCTATCTATAACATAAATACTAAAAGGATTAAAAATAATGATTGTAATCCGACTTATCTCTGGCACTGTCGCTTGGGCCACATAAACGAGAACCGCATATCTAAACTTCATAAGGATGGAGTATTAGATTCATTTGATTTTGAATCATATGAAACATGCGAATCTTGTTTAATGGGAAAGATGACTAAAGCCCCTTTCAAGGGACATGTTGAAAGGGCAAATGTTTTATTGGGACTAATACATAGTGATGTATGTGGACCAATAAGTACACAAGCTAGAGGTGGTTTTCAATACTTCGTTACATTTACTGATGACCTCAGTAGATATGGGTATGTGTACCTAATGAAACATAAACATGAAACCTTTGAAAAGTTCAAAGATTTCAAGAATGAAGTACAAAACCAACTTGGCAAAAGTATCAAAATCCTTCGATCAGATCGAGGAGGAGAATACTTAAGCCAAGAGTTTCATGACTATCTAAAGGAGTGTGGGATAGTCCCACAACTCACTCCTCCGTATACTCCACAATGGAATGGTGTATCCGAGAGGAGAAATCGAACCTTGTTAGACATGGTTAGATCAATGATGAGTCATGCAGATCTTCCGATATCGTTTTGGGGACACGCTCTAGAAACAGCGATTTTCTTACTGAACCGTGTTCCATCTAAATCAGTGGAAAAGACACCATATGAGATATGGACTGGGAAGCGTCCTAGTATGTCTTTTATGAAGATTTGGGGTTGTGAGGCTTTCGTTAGACGTCACGCCACTAACAAACTTGGACCCAAATCTGATAAGTGTTTATTTGTGGGGTATCCTAAGGAAACGAAAGGGTACTATTTCTATTATCCCACCGAGAACAAAGTAGTTGTTGCTCGGACTGGTGTATTTCTTGAAAGAGAATTTATTTCTAGAAAAACCAGTGGGAGAAAAATAGAACTTAGTGAAGTTCAACCACAAGAAAACACTGAACCTGAGATTGAGATGGAAACAGAGCAGGCACCACAAGCTGTTGTGGAAGAAGTACCTGCTCAAGAGACACAAGCCCAGCGTAGGTCTGTAAGAGAACACCGGGAGCCACAGAGATATGGATTTCTTGTGACTCAACAAGGTGACTTACTACTTATTGATGAGGATGAGCCGTCATCTTATCAACAAGCTATTATGGCAATGATTCTGAGAAATGGCAAGAGGCCATGAAATCTGAGATGGAATCCATGTATGCAAACCAAGTATGGACTTTGGTTGATCCACCTGAAGGGGTACGACCCATAGGGTGCAAATGGATTTTCAAGAAAAGACCGATATGGATGGTAACGTACAAACCTATAAAGGTCGGCTGGTTGCAAAAGGATTCAAACAAATTCATGGTATTGACTATGATGAAACCTTTTCACCAGTGGCCATGGTTAAATCCATAAGGATCTTACTTGCAATAGCTGCATTTCATGATTATGAAATCTGGCAGATGGATGTCAAAACAGCTTTCCTTAATGGAAATCTGCTCGAGGATGTGTACATGACACAGCCCGAGGGTTTTGTCGATCCAAAGGATGCTGGAAAGATATGCAAGCTACAACGATCCATTTATGGATTGAAGCAAGCTTCTCGGAGTTGGAATCTTCGTTTTGATGATGCAATCAAAGAGTTTGGTTTTATCAAAAATGAAGATGAACCTTGTGTCTACAAGAAGGTCAGTGGGAGCGTAATCATTTTCCTAGTGTTGTATGTAGATGACATACTTCTTATTGGAAATGATATCCCTGCCTTGCAATCTGTAAAGATTTGGCTATGGAATTGCTTTTCGATGAAAGACTTAGGAGAAGCCACCTATGTATTAGGAATCAAGATCTATAGAGATAGATCGAGAAGGTTTCTTGGTCTAAGTCAAAGTACATACATAGACAAAGTGCTTAAAAGGTTTAGCATGCAAGAATCCAAGAAAGGATTCGTGCCTATGACACATGGTATTTATCTCTCGAAGGAACAGTGTCCTTCAACACCAGATGAGAGACAACGCATGAGTAAGATTCCATACGCGTCAGCTATTGGATCTATCATGTATGCCATGATATGTACTCGTCCCGATGTATCGTATGCTTTGAGCATGACGAGCAGATATCAAGTTGATCCAGGTGAAGGTCACTGGATTGCTGTCAAGAATATCCTGAAGTACTTGAGAAGGACTAAGGATACATTCTTGATTTATGGAGGTGAGGAAGAGCTCAATGTAATGGGTTACACTGATGCTAGCTTCCAAACCGACAAATATGATTTTCGATCGCAATCTGGATATGTGTATTGCCTAAATGGGGGTGCTGTGAGCTGGAAGAGTTCAAAGCAAGAAAAAGTAGCCGATTCTACAACGGAAGCTGAGTATATTGCTGCCTCGGATGCAGCAAAGGAAGCTGTTTGGATGAGGAAGTTCATTTCTGAACTTGGAGTGGTGCCTAGCATTAAAGATCCGATAGAACTCTATTGTGACAACAATGGAGCGATCGCATTGGCTAAGGAACCAAGATCTCACCAAAGATCCAAGCACATACTTAGGCGTTTCCATTTCATTCGAGAAATCGTTGAAAGGGGAGATGTTAAAATATGCAAAGTACCAACAGATGATAATGTATCTGACCCATTGACGAAGCCGCTGTCACAGCAGAAGCATGATCGTCATACTAGATCTCTAGGCATTAGGTATATGTCTGAGTGGTCTTAGTGCAAGTGGGAGATTTGTTGGGATATGCCCTAAGACAAGTCATTAGATGATTGTTTAAGACATACAATGTTTATGGTTTTATGAATGGCAATTCATTATTATATATTATTCTTTTAACTGTGCATTGTGAATTAATATATATGTTAATGTCCTTAGAATAATATTGTATTATTCTTAAAGATGTCCCTAGTCAAGTATTATCATGAAAAGGGATAATGATAATACGTAGAGACTAGTATATGTTGATCGATGAATTGTTCATTGATATGAGATATCAAATCAACATATGGGTACATGTTAGAGAACGATGTACTGGACAGACCCACCATGAGAATGCAACATGGATAGTTATATGATCGTCATATGCAATTCTCATAGTGATAATAATGTATGTAATCCTTACGACTTGTGATCATCAGAGATCCCAACATAAGGAGTTATGTATCTTGATATCGTCAAACGTTACCCGTAACAGGGTAATCTATAAAGGCGACTATTGGATACACTACGAATTATGTAGAGGGATGTTGACTGATCGAGATAGGATCTGTCCCTCCTATATAACAGGAGATGTGTTTGGCCCTTGATCAAGTGAGAACTAAAATGCATGGCCATGCTCGAATGAGTCGATATGAGATATCGAGCTTATTCGTTTATTCTAGTTCTACTTGGGAATCAAGAAATAAAGATTGAATATACGAGTATGACTATTCCATGACTCGTGTTCAATCTAAACACAAAGGACAAAGGGATTAAGTTACATGATTAATATTATCACAAGTTCTAAAGGTTATGTCGAGTCATTGACATTCTCGTAATTTGGGTAGCATCGATGTGTTGCTAGATACCGCTCGATGCTTGCGACATAAATGAGATTTTATGTCACTGCCAACATTACGAGATCCTATCGGGTCGCACAAAAGATTAGATCGAGAAGGGAAATTAAATTCATGGGATGAATTAAATAATTAAGAGGAGTCTTAATTAATAATCATAAGGATTAATTAAATCATGGGCTTAAGCCCATGAAGCTTTAAGAAAGCCTTTAATTAATCATATATAATTTGTTAACAAGGTTTAATTAGATTAAGACTTGCAAGACAAATTGAATAACAAAAACCCTACACCAAGCAAGAAGCAATTCGGCCGTCTCTCACAAAGACTCTCGGCCTTCACAAAGTCGAAGAGGTTGTGGTGGATTCCGGCCATTCTTTCGATTGTGAATCGAGCTTGCTTCGTGTATTGGTTTAAGAACTTGTCTAGCAACTTGTTCTTAAACTATTCCTTCGTTCGATTCGATCGTGTGGATACCGTTGAGGCAAAACCAATCGAGTTTTGCTAAGTGACTCGGAGAAGGCGTAGGACGTGGCGCAGCTCCGTGGATTCTGCTTCAAACACGCTACAAGGGTAAGACACTTGTAATTCTCTAATCCGATATGAATCCCTATGTATAGATCCGGTGTTAGTAATCCCAAAATTTTATTCCGCTGCGTTGTATGCTCATGGGGTCACTTACATGAATTAACACCCAAATCATCATAATTTAACTCAAATGATTAACATCACAATAATCATTTCGGGGATATCACAATGGATGTGCTTGAGCATGGGTTACATGTTCGTAAATAATTGTTAATTATTTATCGTGTTAGCACATCATTCCTCGGGGCATGGAACCCAAGCAAGGTTTGGCTTGGACTACGAGGATTTAAGGTACGTTTAGCGTACGAGCATGTCTTTAATTTATATCTTTGCAAGTGTGATGCATGATATATATATATATATATAGGTGACAACCTATAGGATAAGGGAAATGAAACTTGATTGTTATTTGTTTAACGTGAGGAAATACATGTTGCCGCTATGAAGCGAGCAAATGATGAAATGTGGCATTTGACTAGATATCCAAGATATCTATATTCCATTCCCTATTATTATGAATAGGAACAGAGACGTAAGTTAATCAAGGAGTTGATTAATTGGTAATGGAAGTTAACTCTACATGATATCTAGAATTACGATAATTCTATGATAAAGAAAATGTAATGAGATATTGTTAATTTGAAACTGGCTAGGGTTAACCAATGTGATGATTAACTGTATATTCAGGATTTGATGAGTTATCTGTTTTGAGAACAGGGATATTACAGGGGTACGCTAGGATGAGGATGATACCATCCAGGAAGTGTCACATATGTTCCACAATATTTACATTTTTGTAAATTATGTATTATGTCATTATGATTATGAAATTGTGGAATTGGTATGCTCACCCCGTGTGGGGGCTGTCTCTGTTGGGACAGGTGAACAGGTACATCAATGGTTTTGGAGCTGAGCTCGAGCTGTTGATTGGAGGTACTCCCAGGATCGTGGTACCAGGGCTTGATGGAGCACGGTATCGTATAGTGTACATATATACACATGAGGGTTATATACACATTTATGATGCTCGCATGTGATCACGGTTATACTTGTATATGGGTTGTATATAAAGGCATGAGCCTTTCTCTCTTTCATTCTATGTTGCATGCAATTAAGGGTAGAATTGATAATGATATGAGAGTAATTGGTGTATTATGTGGGTGTTGAAACCCACTTTAGTTGTCTTACTGTGTGGTGTCTTCCCTGGCTGGGAATTTACTTCGTGTTCTGTATTCTGTTGAGTATTGTGTATTCCCTGGCCAGGAATTATATTATGTGATGTGCTTTTGTTTCGGGATAGCTCAATTTATGGGGAGACTCTGCCCAAATTTTTATAAAAGTCCACAATGTAAAAAGTGGTGTAAAGGGGATGGTAATGGGCGAACTTTATGAGTCTATTTGTTGTTAGGATGATGATCTTATAACATTGAGTATTAAAGAAAATTTTGTTTTGCCATTCAATGATAAAGTATCATCTGAGTTTCCCGATCGATTTTTATTGAAAGCATGTGCCACACATATTGATTAATACACTAATCAAGGGTTAAGGGCTTGGGGTCCTTACATTAGTGGTATCAGAGTAGTGGTTGCTCATTGGGGCTGTTAAGGGCCTAGGAAGTTATTGATAGCACATATTTATGCATGATTGCATTAATGTTATACGACATAACTAATTGTTTATGTGCTTTTATGATATGAAAAGTGGTATTGCTAACCATTGTGGTTGCAGGAATCGTGTGGAACACGATAGGATGGCATTAATAGTGATGTCTAGCACTCTATGTGTTACGTACCAAGGAATCTGATTTTGGTAAGAAAATCAGGGAAAAGAAAGATATGATGTATTGTCTGAGGACAGACTGGGTAGACAACCGACAGTGGAATAATTCGGTATGGTCTCAATTATTATTGAATATACTAATGCGTTTGTTCATGTAATGTTCAAGCAAGGAAGGTACGTAAGAAACGTACGAGCATCGGACGGTAAACCATACTTCTATACTATGATTATGCAATGATTGCACAAGTATGTACGATGTTTATGATGAGTAAAGATGATATGATGTTTATGATGATGATTATGATGAATAAGTTTATGATGATGATGTCTATGATGAGTAAAGATGATATGATGTTTATGATGATGATTATGATGAATAAGTTTATAATGGTGATGTTTATATGATGTTTATATAATGATACGATATTATTATGTGGTAAGATGCCACGGGGTAAGATGCCCCACATGGTAAGAGGCCATGCGATGTTATTTGTGGTAAGATGCCACGGGGTAAGATGCCCCACATGGTAAGAGGTCATGCGATGTTATTTGTGGTAAGATGCCACGGGGTAAGATGCCCCACATGGTAAGAGGCCATGCGATGTTATTTGTGGTAAGATGCCACGGGGTAAGATGCCCCACATGGTAAGAGGCCATGCGATGTTATTTGTGGTAAGATGCAACGGGGTAAGATGCCCCACATGGTAAGAGGCCATGCGATGTTATTTGTCATAAGATGCCACGAGGTAAGATGCCCCACATGGTAAGAGGCCATGCGATATTATTATGTGGTAAGATGCCACGGGGTAAGATGCCCATATGGTAAGAGGCCATACGATATTATTATGTGGTAAGATGCCATAAGACGTTATGATACTATGATGTTAATCAATTACGTTAAGATCTAATGATTACGTGCATGAATAATTGAAACAAGGACAATAAAAGTGGGTTGATGTGTTTAACCAGGAAGATTCATGCATTTCTTTATTTATGTACATTTTCTATGATGATTGGCGATGGTTTATACCGCCGGACATGGATGCTCTCGGTGATGTATTCCGCTGTGTCGAGGATGATGATTCATTTCTTTATGATGACACGGATGATAGCGATGGTTCATTCCGCTGTGTCAATGATGATGACTCATTCTTCTATGAGGATTGGCGATGATTCGTGCCGCCAGATATGTTGATAACGATGCCTCGTTCCGCTATTATGTGGACGATGATTCATGCTCAGGTGTATAGCGAGGTTTCATGCCACTTATTATATGACGAGGTATCATGTCGTCGATTCTATAGCGATGGATTGTGCCATTACGTACCCAGCACAGGATTATGCCGCCTTCGAGCGATGAGTGCTGATTACGCAGTATTATCGAGCGACGGAGACAGGTATGCCGCTATCTTGTTAGCGATGAGGTATGAGATATTGCTATTTCATTAGCATAATGGTGGATGGCATACGTTGATGTACATGGACCGTCACGAGTTGACTAGGTTGTTTAGATGTCATTGTTGACATGTATCGTCACTAGTTGACGATGCCTTTGGTGCCATGAGTGGGCATGTATCATCACGGGATGACGATGACGATAGTGTAGGAGATGTCTTATTAGACATGCATCATCGTTACGATGAACAATGCGTTGAGTATACGCATTCAGTTGTATGCCTTGGGTGCTAGTGCCGAGCACAAGGTGGTGTCTACGTCACCGGTCGACGTGACCCTTATACCGAGCGGGTTGCTCGAGAAATGGATGGACGCGTTGTACATGTGATTGTACCGCAGCAATTGTTTGAGATGATCATATTACGAGTGGTGATACCCTTGAGGTATGCTCGTTGGGATGGCTTTTGGCCATATAATTTGACGACAGGAGTAATCATGGAGGAAATTACTCGCTTTCTGTCGATATGACATGTGGTAGACATGGTCACACCACCCTTGAGGGTGTAGAATGGGTCCTAAAAGATTAGGATCAGGTTACGTTAAGTACATAGGGACACCGGAGTGTCCAGGGTGCGGCATTAGAGGAACGTTGGGTACAGACCCACTACTCTATTGATTTTTCTTCCCACGGTATGGTGTGCCGTACGGAGACGTCCGTCTTGTTGGTAGGTTTTGTTGGGATATGCCCTAAGACAAGTCATTAGATGATTGTTTAAGACATACAATGTTTATGGATTTATGAATGGCAATTCATTATTATATATTATTCTTTTAACTGTGCATTGTGAATTAATATATATGTTAATGTCCTTAGAATAATATTGTATTATTCTTAAAGATGTCCCTAGTCAAGTATTATCATGAATAGGGATAATGATAATACGTAGAGACTAGTATATGTTGATCGATGAATTGTTCATTGATATGAGATATCAAATCAACATATGGGTACATGTTAGAGAACGATGTACTGGACAGACCCACCATGAGAATGCAACATGGATAGTTATATGATCGTCATATGCAATTCTCATAGTGATAATAATGTATGTAATCCTTACGACTTGTGATCATCAGAGATCCCAACATAAGGAGTTATGTATCTTGATATCGTCAAACGTTACCCGTAACAGGGTAAACTATAAAGGCGACTATTGGATACACTACGAATTATGTAGAGGGATGTTGACTGATCGAGATAGGATTTGTCCCTCCTATATAACAGGAGATGTGTTTGGCCCTTGATCAAGTGAGAACTAAAATGCATGGCCATGCTCGAATGAGTCGATATGAGATATCGAGCTTATTCGTTTATTCTAGTTCTACTTGGGGATCAAGAAATAAAGATTGAATATACGAGTATGACTATTCCATGACTCGTGTTCAATCTAAACACAAAGGACAAAGGGATTAAGTTACATGATTAATATTATCACAAGTTCTAAAGGTTATGTCGAGTCATTGACATTCTCGTAATATGGGTAGCATCGATGTGTTGCTAGATACCGCTCGATGCTTGCGACATAAAATGAGATTTTATGTCACTGCCAACATTACGAGATCCTATCGGGTCGCACAAAAGATTAAATCGAGAAGGGAAATTAAATTCATGGGATGAATTAAATAATTAAGAGGAGTCTTAATTAATAATCATAAGGATTAATTAAATCATGGGCTTAAGCCCATGAAGCTTTGAGAAAGCCTTTAATTAATGATTATTAAGTGTTTAATTGTAAGACAACTTGAATAACACTTCATAACAAAAACCTAGCAACCAAAGAAGGTCTCTCGGCCACCTTGTGAAAGTCACACACGACCGCCTCTCAATCTTGCTCTCGGTTTCTTGATAGCCGAAGAGGAAGAGTGATATTGTGCCAATTTTGATTGTGAATCAAAGTGTGTTTTGGTTCCGGTTTAATATCTTGTCTAGCAACTTGATATTAAACTATCCCTTCACCCGATTTGATCGTGTGGATACCGTTGAGGCAAAACCAATCGAGTTTTGCTTAGTGACTCGGAGAAGGCGTAGGATGTGGTGCAGCTCCGTGGATTCGGCTTCAAACACGCTACAAGGGTAAGACACTTGTAATTCTCTAATCCGATATGAATCCCTATGTATAGATCGCTGGTTTGTAATCCCAAAATTTTATTCCGCTGCGCTGTATGCTCATGGGGTTACTTACAGTGGTATCAGAGCCGTGTACAAGGCTCATATCGGATTTATGTGGTTAAATAGTTTAATCATGTTAGAATTAATATTGCATGCTATTTAAAACTGTTTAAATTCATATTTGATATGAAATTAATTTTAGTTTATGAAAATCATCGTATAATTGTATTTGATATAATTGGCGAATAATTGTATACGATACATGAAAGCGTAAAATCGAGGTGTTAGCTCACCATGGCTCACGGCCGAAGCCACCAAAGGGCTAGTGTTTCGAACCCTAGTCCCATGGCTCACGGCCGACGTCACCAAAGGGCTAGGGTTTCGAACCCTAGTCCCATGGCTCACGGCCGCCGCACAAGCTAAGGGTTTCGAACCCATTGGCTCGTGCATGGCCGAGCAGCCGCCGCTTAAGGGCTAGGGTTCGGACCCTGGCTCGAGCGTGGGCCGAGCCGCCGGAAAAAAAATTAGGGTTTTTGAACCCATTGGCTCGTGACGGCTAGCTCATGACGGCTAGGGTTTCGAACCCTAGCAGCCGTGCATGGGCTCGGCCGCCGCCGCTAAATGGTTCGGCCATGGGCTAGGGTTTCGAACCCTAGGCCCATAATTGATCCATGTTGGCTCGAACCATGGTGGTTCGTAGCTAAGTCGAATTAAGTTCGTGGCATATGATGTCCCGAGCGTACGATAATTTTTCAAAAATTATTTTACAGTTTTAATTAGAATTAAATTTAAATTGTTTAGAATTTAATTAATTAAATGTTAATGCATGCTTTATGTGTTGTTTGAGCATGGTGCGTGGTTATAGCCCTTTGACCTATTAGATAGGATTTGTGAATGATTGTAATTTATAATACGACCTGCGAGTCGTGCCTTTCTCTATTTTATTCTAAATGTAATCCCTCCCCTATGTTCCCCTCGAATGTGAATCGAGGAATTCTATATCTTGTAATTAGTATAGTTTATTTTATTGATGGTGATCAATGAAGATGGAGCATCGTGCCGGGATGAGGAGGCCATTCACAAATTGGAGCCAAAGGAAGGAGCTTATGAAGTTACCTTAGGTTGACTCATAGGAGTTTCTCATTGGCTTGAGAAACTCATTAGTAGGGGCTATAACCATGTCACGTTTTAATTATGTATGTTGATGCATTATTTATCTTATGTTTTAGTTTGATAATAGTATTACACATATATGTAGATATGTATACAACTATATGTAGTGGACATATTTTAAATTATCAAATTAATCATGAGATCAATAAATCCCTCTAAAATATTAAGTTTTAGATGCCTTCCAAAATAAAAGTACTCGTCAATAACTTCGATTGTACATGTGTGGGTTTGCCAAAGCAAAGCACCGTGGCAATCTTAGTAAGGCGCAAAAGGATAAAAGTGATATCCGTTATACTTTAATTGGGTACGACTTAACTAGGTTATCTCAATAGGATTGAGAACCTAGAGGCATGGGTTGGATTTTAATTCATTTGATGAATTGAACAAAGCGTTGTTCGTCCAACTATCCAAGAATTATATGTGATGTAATTGACAAAGTGTTGTCTACCTAAATAACCGAGTCTTGGGCGATTAGCCAAAGCTAACTCAAGATTAGGCGAAATATGGATCTTGGCCCACTAAAAGATTTCGAGGGTTGATATTTTTCAAACAAAATAGTGGGAGTATCATTTAATATAAGACCATGTTATATGATTTAAATCATAAACTTATTTTGCATATTTATATTGTAGATATCCATGGCAACTAACAACGTTACTAGCACTTTATCACTGCGATCGGTCCTTGAGAAGGACAAATTAGATGGGACGAATTTCCTAGACTGGCATAGGAACTTGAGGATAGTCCTCAAACAAGAAAAGAAACAATATGTCCTAGAGGAACCCTTACCCGCTGAGGAACCTCCCCTAACGGCTACAAGAACCGAAAAAGATGCTTACAAGAAGCATCAGAGTGATGCACTTGATGTTGGGTGCCTCATGCTTGCCACCATGAACTCTGAGCTTCAGAAGCAACATGAGGAAATGGAGGCGTTCGATATGATCGAACACTTAAAGCAGTTGTACCAACAGCAAGCTAGACAAGAGAGGTATGACGTCTCTAAAGCGTAATTCCAGTGCAGGATGGTAGAGGGAAGCTTAGTTGGAACTCATGTGCTCAAGATGATTGGGTACATTGAGAATCTGGACAAGCTGGGTTTTCCATTGGACCAAGAGTTGGCCACCGATGTAATCTTGCAATCGTTGCCAGAGAGCTTCAGTCAATTTGTAGTAAATTACAATATGACTGATATGGAAAAGACTCTGCCCCAGTTGCTTGGTATGTTGAGAACATATGAAGCAAATACTAAGAAGACTAAGGCCACAAATGTCCTTATTGTGAATAAGGGCAAAGGAAGGGCCAAAGCTAAAGTCAACAAGAAAGCAAAGAAGGTCTTTGCTAAATCTAAGCCAAAGTCTTCTGCACTAAAGCCAAAGGGAGGGATAGCAAAGGAAGGGAATTGTTTCCATTGCGGTGAGACCGGCCATTGGAAAAGAAACTGCAAAGTATATCTGGAGGATCTAAAGAAAGGAAGTGTGACTTCCGCTTCAGGTATTTTTGTTATAGAAGTCAATTTATCTACTTCTTCATCATGGGTATTAGATACTGGATGTGGATCTCACATTTGTGTAAATGTGCAGGATCTCAAAAGGAGTAGGACATTGGCAAAAGGTGAAGTTGATCTCCGAGTTGGAAATGGAGCAAGAGTTGCTGCATTAGCTATAGGAGATTATCATTTAGCTTTACCTTCTGGTTTATCACTGATTTTAAAAGACTGTTATTTTGTGCCTTCAATTACTAAAAACATTATTTCTATTTCTTGTTTAGACAAGTATGGTTTTTCATTTATAATAAAGGACAATTGTTGTTCTATTTATTTAAATGATATGTTTTATGCTAGTGCACAAATGGTGAATGGTCTTTATGTATTAAATCTTGATATGCCTATCTATAACATAAATACTAAAAGGATTAAAAATAATGATTGTAATCCGACTTATCTCTGGCACTGTCGCTTGGGCCACATAAACGAGAACCGTATATCTAAACTTCATAAGGATGGAGTATTAGATTCATTTGATTTTGAATCATATGAAACATGCGAATCTTGTTTAATGGGCAAGATGACAAAAGCCCCTTTCAAGGGACATGTTGAAAGGGCAAATGTTTTATTGGGACTAATACATAGTGATGTATGTGGACCAATAAGTACGCAAGCTAGAGGTGGTTTTCAATACTTCGTTACATTTACTGATGACCTCAGTAGATATGGGTATGTGTACCTAATGAAACATAAGCATGAAACCTTTGAAAAGTTCAAAGATTTCAAGAATGAAGTACAAAACCAACTTGGCAAAAGTATCAAAATCCTTCGATCAGATCGAGGAGGAGAATACTTAAGCCAAGAGTTTCATGACTATCTAAAGGAGTGTGGGATAGTCCCACAACTCACTCCTCCGTATACTCCACAATGGAATGGTGTATCCGAGAGGAGAAATCGAACCTTGTTAGACATGGTTAGATCAATGATGAGTCATGCAGATCTTCCGATATCATTTTGGGGACACGCTCTAGAAACAGCAATTTTCTTACTGAACCGTGTTCCATCTAAATCAGTGGAAAAGACACCATATGAGATATGGACTGGGAAGCGTCCTAGTATGTCTTTTATGAAGATTTGGGGTTGTGAGGCTTTCGTTAGACGTCACGCCACTAACAAACTTGGACCCAAATCTGATAAGTGTTTATTTGTGGGGTATCCTAAGGAAACGAAAGGGTACTATTTCTATTATCCCACCGAGAACAAAGTAGTTGTTGCTCGGACTGGTGTATTTCTTGAAAGAGAATTTATTTCTAGAAAAACCAGTGGGAGAAAAATAGAACTTAGTGAAGTACAACCACAAGAAAACACTGAACCTGAGATTGAGATGGAAACAGAGCAGGCACCACAAGCTGTTGTGGAAGAAGTACCTGCTCAAGAGACACAAGCCCAGCGTAGGTCTGTAAGAGAACACCGGGAGCCACAGAGATATGGATTTCTTGTGACTCAACAAGGTGACTTACTACTTATTGATGAGGATGAGCCGTCATCTTATCAACAAGCTATAATGGGCAATGATTCTGAGAAATGGCAAGAGGCCATGAAATCTGAGATGGAATCCATGTATGCAAACCAAGTATGGACTTTGGTTGATCCACCTGAAGGGGTACGACCCATAGGGTGCAAATGGATTTTTAAGAAAAAGACCGATATGTATGGTAACGTACAAACCTATAAAGGTCGGCTGGTTGCAAAAGGATTCAAACAAATTCATGGTATTGACTATGATGAAACCTTTTCACCAGTGGCCATGGTTAAATCCATAAGGATCTTACTTGCAATAGCAGCATTTCATGATTATGAAATCTGGCAGATGGATGTCAAAACAGCTTTCCTTAATGGAAATCTGCTCGAGGATGTGTACATGACACAGCCCGAGGGTTTTGTCGATCCAAAGGATGCTGGAAAGATATGCAAGCTACAACGATCCATTTATGGATTGAAGCAAGCTTCTCGGAGTTGGAATCTTCGTTTTGATGATGCAATCAAAGAGTTTGGTTTTATCAAAAATGAAGATGAACCTTGTGTCTACAAGAAGGTCAGTGGGAGCGTAATCATTTTCCTAGTGTTGTATGTAGATGACATACTTCTTATTGGAAATGATATCCCTGCCTTGCAATCTGTAAAGATTTGGCTGGGGAACTGCTTTTCGATGAAAGACTTAGGAGAAGCCACCTATGTATTAGGAATCAAGATCTATAGAGATAGATCGAGAAGGCTTCTTGGTCTAAGTCAAAGTACATCATAGACAAAGTGCTTAAAAGGTTTAGCATGCATGAATCCAGATGAGAGACAACGCATGAGTAAGATTCCATACGCGTCAGCTATTGGATCTATCATGTATGCCATGATATGTACTCGTCCCGATGTATCGTTTGCTTTGAGCATGACGAGCAGATATCAAGTTGATCCAGGTGAAGGTCACTGGATTGCTGTCAAGAATATCCTAAAGTACTTGAGAAGGACTAAGGATACATTCTTGATTTATGGAGGTGAGGAAGAGCTCAATGTAATGGGTTACACTGATGCTAGCTTCCAAACCGACAAAGATGATTTTCGATCGCAATCTGGATATGTGTATTGCCTGAATGGAGGTGCTGTGAGCTGGAAGAGTTCAAAGCAAGAAACAGTAGCCGATTCTACAACGGAAGCTGAGTATATTGCTGCCTCGGATGCAGCAAAGGAAGCTGTTTGGATGAGGAAGTTCATTTCTGAACTGGGAGTGGTGCCTAGCATTAAAGATCCGATAGAACTCTATTGTGACAACAATGGAGCGATCGCATTGGCTAAGGAACCAAGATCTCACCAAAGATCCAAGCACATACTTAGGCGTTTCCATTTCATTCAAGAAATCGTTGAAAGGGGAGATGTTAAAATATGCAAAGTACCAACAGATGATAATGTATCTGACCCATTGACGAAGCCGCTGTCACAGCAGAAGCATGATCGTCATACTAGATCTCTAGGCATTAGGTATATGTCTGAGTGGTCTTAGTGCAAGTGGGAGATTTGTTGGGATATGCCCTAAGACAAGTCATTAGATGATTGTTTAAGACATACAATGTTTATGGATTTATGAATGGCAATTCATTATTATATATTATTCTTTTAACTGTGCATTGTGAATTAATATATATGTTAATGTCCTTAGAATAATATTGTATTATTCTTAAAGATGTCCCTAGTCAAGTATTATCATGAATAGGGATAATGATAATACGTAGAGACTAGTATATGTTGATCGATGAATTGTTCATTGATATGAGATATCAAATCAACATATGGGTACATGTTAGAGAACGATGTACTGGACAGACCCACCATGAGAATGCAACATGGATAGTTATATGATCGTCATATGCAATTCTCATAGTGATAATAATGTATGTAATCCTTACGACTTGTGATCATCAGAGATCCCAACATAAGGAGTTATGTATCTTGATATCGTCAAACGTTACCCGTAACAGGGTAAACTATAAAGGCGACTATTGGATACACTACCAATTATGTAGAGGGATGTTGACTGATCGAGATAGGATTTGTCCCTCCTATATAACAGGAGATGTGTTTGGCCCTTGATCAAGTGAGAACTAAAATGCATGGCCATGCTCGAATGAGTCGATATGAGATATCGAGCTTATTCGTTTATTCTAGTTCTACTTGGGGATCAAGAAATAAAGATTGAATATAGTATGACTATTCCATGACTCGTGTTCAATCTAAACACAAAGGACAAAGGGATTAAGTTACATGATTAATATTATCACAAGTTCTAAAGGTTATGTCGAGTCATTGACATTCTCGTAATTTGGGTAGCATCGATGTGTTGCTAGATACCGCTCGATGCTTGCGACATAAAATGAGATTTTATGTCACTGCCAACATTACGAGATCCTATCGGGTCGCACAAAAGATTAAATCGAGAAGGGAAATTAAATTCATGGGATGAATTAAATAATTAAGAGGAGTCTTAATTAATAATCATAAGGATTAATTAAATCATGGGCTTAAGCCCATGAAGCTTTGAGAAAGCCTTTAATTAATGATTATTAAGTGTTTAATTGTAAGACAACTTGAATAACACTTCATAACAAAAACCTAGCAACCAAAGAAGGTCTCTCGGCCACCTTGTGAAAGTCACACACGGCCGCCTCTCAATCTTGCTCTCGGTTTCTTGATAGCCGAAGAGGAAGAGTGATATTGTGCCAATTTTGATTGTGAATCAAAGTGTGTTTTGGTTCCGGTTTAATATCTTGTCTAGCAACTTGATATTAAACTATCCCTTCACCCGATTTGATCGTGTGGATACCGTTGAGGCAAAACCAATCGAGTTTTGCTTAGTGACTCGGAGAAGGCGTAGGACGTGGTGCAGCTCCGTGGATTCGGCTTCAAACACGCTACAAGGGTAAGACACTTGTCTGCCGCGTGTGTGCAGCACCATGATGGGCTTGCTAGAGCTGTTATACTGCTTGTTGGGACCAATTTTGGCAAATCGTAAGGTGATACGATGTGGATTGTGGTGGACTCTAGTAGTGACCACGTCATTTGAAGTTGAGGTTGTGTATGTCTCACTGAAACGTGTATACGTTTATGTTTAATCTTGGTGAGACTTGTCTGGGACAGCTCATGATGTTGAAGTACCAACAAGAGAGTCATCAAGTCGTTGTTGACTCGATCTGGGGAATCCGTGCATTTGGGATGCAATGGGTGTTATTGTATCCTGTTTTTCCAAACAGTGGTTCGAGACTAGTGGATCTCGAGTTCGATGGCACTTCCCTTGTGAGGAAGGAGGTAGTATTATACCTATTTAGGAATCTTTGAAAGATTCGGTAAGTTGGTGCATGTGGTGTTGATTTTGAGAATCACTCCGTGTTGTCAATCGTCGATTATCATTCTCCACTGGGTAGGGAGTGACTCAGAATTGACAGTTGTGTTTGGGGCTTAAGGGTATGTTGTAGATACCCGAGCCAAGTGCATTGAGTATGCATGTGATGTCTGTGCTTAGGCAGGTATACCGGTGAGTATATAGATGCCAAATATTGATTTCTTTCTTGTCAAGCATAGAGTTATGCTATTTTTTTTGGATGGTTAAATCTCTGATGAGAGATATGAAACACCTTGAGATTGGGAATCTCCATGGCACGATAATTATGAGGAATAATCGTGAAGTTAGTTGACTCCCTTTGAGGAGGGATTATTTTGTGTGGGTTAAGGTATTTCCTTGTTGGTGTTTTCCTCCGAGTTATGCGATAGCCTTCCCAAGTTTGGATTGTTAAATCCTAGGATTATCAAGGGATGGCAGGAATTCGGATTGGTTGGGTGTCGCTGTCGTCACAAGCGTTGAGGATGCAATGGGTTTATTGCATGTCCTTTCAGAATTTTAAACTCTGTAGAGTCTCGATTGTTATTTATGATCAGGATGTGATTCTTGGAACATCCGGAGGTGGACATCTTGTGAGATGTCTTTTGCGTGAATCTGTGGCCGTGAGTTGCCCAAATTGAGTTGCAATGATGCGACTGCTCCTTCGATGGAAAAGGTTTGAAAGTGGAAACCAGGATTGGTATGTGTACACCGTGGTATACTAGTGTTTTCCCTCATAACTATGTATGTTAGACATCGTGAGTCATGATAGAGATGTCTTTGAATGATATCTACGATGGAATCGGGAGCGATTCGAATCCTTGCAGTTTCAGTTGACTAACTGCTTTTGGATTATTAGCGTTGAGATGTGCTGACGCTCTTTGACGTTATGATGGATTTGGAAGTCTATTCCACTCCAGAGTTTGACACGAGGTCAACGTTCTCACGGTTGAGGTGTCATTCAGGATGCGTTCTTACTAGTTGTATTAGAACTAAGGATGACTGTCCGATCTACAGTCGTAAGTATTGGTTGTTTTGCAGTCATGAGAGACTGACTTTTGGAATGAACCGCATCGAGGTACGTTTTGCCTCTTGGGTGATATGTTGGTTTTGGTAAGTCGTTCTGTTTCAGAGTTTGATGTGAGGTAGGTATCCTCGCGTTTTTTTTTTAAGAAGATTCTGATATGGTCAATGTGAGACCCCGTTATTAATCAAGATATTAAGGTGCGATAAGAGAACTAATCATTCATGTGCATATATCAGAGTAGTAGTGTCGTGTTGATTAACCTGAGCTTAAGAGATTACAGTACCAAAAGTTTAAAAGGAATTACACATATTCCTACAAAAGGTACTACACTATAGTCTTACTCTACTCCTTGTAGAAGCTATACAAAAAATTTTCTCTAACATGCTAATCCTGTAGCACTCCTTATAGCTCAGCATTTCAACCCCGACCCTGGTTCTCATCATCAAAAGCACCTACAAAGACAACCCCCAACACATGAGCATACCGTGATTCATATTCAACATAATATGAAAGTAAAGCGTAAATGCACAATCATAAATACAAAGCACTTCCTCTATTTCCAGCATTTATAACGCCCATTGGTTGTCCCTGTACCATAACTCATAATAAAACACATTATATGAAATTATGGATCCTTTAATAATGTCATGACATATCACCTCTTTCTTTACATAGCTTTTGAGTCATATATCAACAGTTATGTTAATGCTTCATGCTTCCACAACTCATAATGAGCGGTACAATCTTCCCCGCTTCATTACTACATAAACTCATAATGAGCGGTACAATCCTCCCCGCTTCATTACTACAGAATCTCATAATGAGCGGTACAATCCTCCCCGCTTCATTACTACAGAACATCATAATGAGCGGTACAATCCTCCCCGCTTCATTACTACAGAACCAGCATAAGCATTAAACATACACTGTGATCTCTCTTGACTCGTGGAATACACCTCTTTATTCCACATCACAATATGCAACAACAATGCATAATATGCAACAACAATGCATAATAACATGTATCATACTCTTAATGCATCACATTGCATTCATCATGTGTCAAAAAGACAAACATAAAGTACATGTTACCGTTGGGATGCCCGTACGTCGCTTACGTACCTTTCCAAAATGTAGTGTGTTGTGGGACTCTATCCCCTGCGCTGTGTAGCTGTCTGTGAAGGCTCTACACCAGTGTACAACACAATATTAGATGTCTCATTACAATCCAATATCAAATTTAAACAAATTCCACATTTAAAAAAAAAAAAGGCACTACCGATCGATCGGCCCTCATCACCGATCGATCGGTGAACTGTTCAAATTATGTAAAATGCTACGGCTTTTGCCGATCTATCGGTGTTCTTCACCGATCGATCGGTCGCTCTGTTTCAACCCAGGTTTTCCAGAATTCCCTAACACCGATATTCATACCCTTCAATCCAACATATAAGACATACAACATGTCAAAACCAACATGCTAGCAGTTACAATACACTACTCAGAGTGTATTCATGTCAAATTTACACCCCAAACATAAACCCACATGCATCAACGCCATCCATTTACATAAGTACTCAACCAACTTTTCCGGAAACAGAACAACATATTTCATTACCAGATTTATTGAGCACCTCATTTCATGCTATTAAAACTACAACATATCTCATAAAGCATGCTTGAACAAAAACGTCCTGAGCTTTACAAAACTACCATGCATGTACTCAAATCGAGGGCTCACCAAAACACCAACTAACATGCATGATATCACCTCCTCAATATTAGTCCCAATCCATATTTTTCCAGAAAAACAGGGCAAATATCTACCCAGATTTTCGAACACCTTATTTCACATGCTTTAATCCTTCACATAAAACATGTAACATGCACATGGAAAAATACTGAGAGCTTCATAATAACACCATGTAAGCGTTTAAATCGAAGGTTTTAAGAAACCTAAGCTAACATGCCAAAATCACACCACTTAAAAGCAAGAACTTAACAAGCTTAAAAACAAAAACAGAGCATGGTTTCTCACCCTACTTTGCTCCGATTTTTGAGAGGATTCCAAGGAATGAAAATGGCAAGGCTCCTCACGGTTTTGCTCAGCAGGTGTTAGAGGTTATTTGGGAGAGAAGGCTCGAGATTTGGGAAGGGAGAAGGAGGCTGAATAATTGAGCCATGTGGGGTGACTAATCAGCTTATGCATAGTTGATTGGTATGGGTTGGGGGGGGTGGTTGGGTGTTGGGTGGTATGATGTGTTATGTTGTGGTCCCGGTATTTAGCACGATGTATTAAAATATCCTCACATGATATTTATAGTATTTTCTCAATAAAATACTTCAATTCCCATTTAAACATGCTTCACCAAAACAAATAACACACACCCTAAATAAACATGCCACGACCCCAAAATCCCAACATATATCACATGCACCCTGAAATGTATCTCCTCAATAATATTAATTCAATCCCATGAATTAACACCCAAATCATCATAATTTAAATTAATGATTAAAATCACATAATCATTTCGGGGATATCACAGTCAAGAATCGAGGTTATGGCTCCATGTTGTTGTGTAGCCTGGGTGTTACGTGATACACCGGTGCTAATTTCGAGGACGAAATTCTTTTAGTGGGGGATATTGTGATGACCAGGGATTATAGATGTTAATCCCGGAGTGTTAATAACCCCTAAAGTTGTTTTACGTGGCGATTTGGAGTTTAATCGCAGTGTTGGGCCTTCTGGGCTCGTTTATTTGGGTAGTTGGGATCGTTGGATCCCGAGGTTGAAATTGTATTATCATTTCGGAGAAAAACTTATGAGTTGGGTTTTTAGTGTGACTCGGGATCTGGGGTGCTTTGTGTTGGCACCGGTAGGGTGTTTTGGAGTTAGAGAGAGAATTTTTGAAAACAGATGATTTTTAATGAATCATGATGTATTTGTGGGGCTATTAGTATTTTGCGGTATTTTTGCTATAAATACCAGTTGAACCCGAGATTTTAATTTTAAAAATCATTTTCTTCCTCCAGCCGTCTCTCTCTCTCTCCCCGTCGGCTCCCCGATTTCCCCCAACCCCTGCGCGTAAAAGCGCTGCGCGCGCCGCCGTACGGCCGCCATCCGGCGCGTCCGACCCGCCGTTGGCTTCGTCTCGTCCAGGCGCAGCTTTCTACACCAGCAATTCGAAGTTTCGTCTCGTTTTGCGTTCGGATTTTGCAGAACAGCGCAGATGCCCAAATTCTAGGGTTCTTCGTTTTTGAGCGATTTTCCTTCCGATCTTCGTATGGGTCCTTCCTTACCCCTTTTTCATGCTTCTCATGTAATTCCCTGCCTTTTTGTGTTGATTGGTTCGAAATATTTCCCTAATTTCGTAGGGTTTGGGGTTCAAATTTGGGGGTTTCGGCAGGGGGGTGGTGATTCTTGTTATGGGTCGTTTATTACATGTTTTAGATGTATTATGGTGCTTAGTTTGGGTTCGAATTGTTAGGTTAAGGGTTCGAAAATTTGAAGGGTGTTCTTGAACAATTTTCGATAATGTCTCATTCGTTTTCCCTCCCTGCATGCCCCGGGTCTTTTAAATGGTTAATTGTCGTGTGTTGACAATATTTTTGAGGGTTATGGATGTGCTTGAGCATGGGTTACATGTTTGTAAATAATTGTGAATTATTTATCGTGTTCGCACATCATTCCTCGGGGCATGGAAACCAAGCAAGGGTTGGCTTGGACTACGAGGATTTAAGGTACGTTTAGCGTACGAGCATGTCTTTAATTTATATCATTGCAAGTGTGATGCATGATATATATATATAGGTGACAACCTATAGGATAAGGGAAATGAAACTTGATTGTTATTTGTTTAACGTGAGGAAATACATGTTGCCGCTATGAAGCGATGTAAGGACCCCAAGCCCTTAACCCTTGATTAGTGTATTAATCAATTTGTGTGGCACATGCTTTCAATAAAAATCGATCGGGAAACTCAGATGATGCTTTATCATTGAATGGCAAATACAAAATTTTCTTTAATACTCAATGTTATAAGATCATCAACCTAACAACAAATCGACTCATAAAGTTCGCCCATAACCATCCCCTTTACACCACTTTTTACATTGTGGACCTTTATAAAAATTTGGGCAGAGTCCCCATAAATTGAGCTATCCCGAAACAAAAGCACATCACATAATATAAATCCCGGCCAGGGAGTACACAATACTCAACAGAATATAGGACACGAAGTAAATTCCCAGCCAGGGAAGACACCACACAATAAGACAAATAAAGTGGGTTTCAACACCCACATAATACACCAATGACTCTCATATCATTAGCAATTCTACCCTTAATTGCATGCATATAGAATGAAAGAGAGGAAGGCTCATGCCTTTATATACAACCCATATACAAGTATAACCGTGCTCACATGCGAGCATCATAAATGTGTATATAACCCTCGGGTGTATATAAGTACCCTATACGATACCGTGCTCCATCAAGCCCTGGTACCACGATCCTGGGAGTAAATCCAATCAACAGCTCGAGCTCAACTCCAAAGCCATCGATGTACCTGTTCACCTGCCCCAACAGAGACAGCCCCCAACGGGGTGAGCATACCAATACACAAAATCCCATAATCACAATAATGAAATTCATAATTTAAAACAAAAGTAAATTCTAATGAATTTTAATGATACTCCATGGATGGCAACGTCCTCATCCGGGATTCCGTGTACTGTCCCTTTTCTCACAATCATCAAACTCATCAAATCTCAAAAATCAGTAAATCAACACTTTGATTTAACTCATCGCATGCCTAATTCTCGAATATCAATATATAGTGATTCCAAATTCATTATACAGGCAAATATGGATATCTCAACAACAAATACTGATTTCTCAACCTCGCTATCAATCACAGATAGCTCAAATGCCTAGCATTTATTTTACCAATTCTCCATTATACTTAGACATCTCGCATGTCTTATAATGAATACATGATTTCACGATCATTCTCAGGCATCTCAATGCCCTACAATGGTCATATACATCCCGTACCCCATATACCTTGTAAGAGTTATCCTACTCTAGTATCACGCACGCTTGTGGCGGCGATATCAAGATTTGGTCGTTCCTTGGCTATATCAACATATATATAACCATACGCACAATTATTCAATGCAATCAAAATACATTATGCATTTCACAAATGCTCTCATATAATGGAATGCTCATACGTCGCACGTACCTTAAATCTCCGAAGTCCGAGCCAAACCTTGCTCGAGTTCCATGCCCCGAGGAACGATGTGCTAACACGATAAATAATTCACAATTATTTACGAACATGTAACCCATGCTCAAGCACATCCATAACCCTCAAAATATTGCCAACACACGACAATTAACCATTTAAAAGACCCGGGGCAGGGCACATGCAGGGTGGGAAACGGATGAGACATTATCGAAAATTGTTCAAGAACACCCTTCAAATTTTCGAACCCTTAACCTCACAATTCGAACCCAAACTAAGCACCATAATACATCTAAAACTATGTAATAAACGACCCATAACAAGAATCACCACCCCCCTGCCAAAACCCCCAAATTCGAACCCCAACCTCACGGAATTAGGGCAAATTTTTTAACCATACATCACCAAAATACAGGGAATTACATGAGAAGCATGAAAAAGGGGTAAGGAAGGTTACCCATACGAAGATCGGAAGGAAAATCGCTCAAAAACGAAGAACCCTAGAATTTTGGGCGTCTGCGTTAATCTAGAATTCCGAACGCAAATCGCGATGAAACTTTGAATTGCCGGTGTGGAAAGCTGCGCCTGGAAGAGACGAAGCCAACGGCGGGTCGGACGCGCCGGATGGCGGCCGGACGGCGGCGGGCGCAGTGCTTTTACGCGCGGGGGTTGGGGGCGGCGGGAAAGGGCCGACGCGAGGAGAGAGAGAGACGGGCTGGAGGAGCTGAAATAAATTTTAAAATTAAAATCTCGGGTTCAACTGGTATTTATAGCAAAAATACCCTCAAAATACTAATAGCCCCACAAATACATCATGATTCATTAAAAATCATCTGTTTTCAAAAATTCTCTCTCTAACTCCAAAACCCCCTACCGGTGCCCACACAAAGCACCCCAGATACCGAGTCACACTAAAAACCCAACTCATAGGTTTTTCACCCAAATGAGAATACAATCTCAACCTCGGGATCCAACGATCCCAACTACCCAAATAAACGATCCCATAAGGCCCAACACCACGATTAAACTCCAAATCGCCACGTAAAACAACTTTAGGGGTTATTAACACTCCGGGATTAACATCTATAATCCCTGGTCATCACAATATCCCCCACTAAAAGAATTTCGTCCTCGAAATTAGCACCGGTGTATCACGTAACTGTAATGCCTCGATTTGTTTAATACACGTGTGATATGATTATGGTGTAATCATATCACTTGACGATATGATAATGGGGGTTCGAGTGGAACCAAGAATGAATTGATTTATATATGAAATGAAATATGAGAAGGCATGAAACATGGTGTGTAATACATTCATACTATAAACATGTGAATTATGGATTAAGTGTTGAAAGTGCATCAACATGTGCATATGAGTTTGCATTTGAGTATGCATGTAACTTTCATGTGCATTAGAGTTGCATTTGAATTTGGAGTGCATTGCATGTACATGTTAGTTAGCATGTAATTACCTTTAAATGGTATGATAGCAAGGGACTTAAGGAACTAAAGATCCTATATCAAGTGGATTAAGGGGATGAAATCACATACAACACCTTTTACACCTACTAAAACACTACACAAGCTCCTCTCCATTTCTTTCAAGGAGTTGTTGGTTTGAGCTTGGATTTCACTTGTAACTTGAGCTAGGAGGGGGTGTGAAGTGGAATTGTACCATCTTGGTAAGAAATTCATAGTGGTATACTTGAATTATGTCATTCATGTTGATATATGTGAAGGGAAAGCTCAAGTGTGCATGTGTACAATCATATATGTTTCTATGCTTTGAATTGGAAGCTATGATGTTAGAATTATGTTCATATGTTCCTAGGGATTTCAAGAAACATGTTGAAGTGGTTTAATATGAGGTGTAGGAGAAGAACCATAGAGATAAACTTGAAAATCGCCATTGTCAAAACTTTCTGGACATCGGCGATCGATCGCGAGCTTTGTGGCGATCGATCGCCGATGCAGGGTAAATTTTAAGGCGGTGAAAGTTTGTGGCGATCGATCGCCAAGTTGTTGCGATCGATCGCGAGGGGACAGAGAGTTTTGGCGATCGATCGGTGCTGATGGCGATCGATCGCCAGTGTTAATATTTTGAAAAATCAAATATTTTGTGGAATTTGATTTTAATGCCTATGATAACATGATATATTGTTGGCATTGTTGTAGCACCATCACAGGGGACAGGACAACGAGGCACTTAGCTATTGACAACTGCTTTATCTCGTTTGTGTCGCAGTACAGGTACGTGTTGACGTACGGAGTATAGATATGATATGATGATGCTATTATGGTTGTGGTGTCATATGATTGGTAGTATCATATGCATGTGCATACATAGATTTCATATGATTGGTATGGATGCCTTGATAGATATGTGTATATGCTTTGGTACGATCATTGTCTTGATAGATATACCTGGTGGGGTATATGCTTTGACTGCCATGATAGATATGCTAGTGTTGGGCATATGCTTTGACTGGGATCGGTGCCTGGATAGATATGCTAGTGTGGGGCATATGCTTGGGCTGGGATCGTTGCCACGATAGATATACTACATATGCTTTGGCTTGAGAGATATACGCCTGGTGTGGGTATATACTCTGGTTATTATCACAGATGAGTATGGTACTATGATATGTGCTGCTAATATGAAGATGTGATGTGGTTTCACTGACATATTGAGCTGAATAGGCATATCATATGGGACTCGTGATAATAGGGAACTTGTTGAGACATGTCATGACATAATGCATTTGTGGATGCATGATACAGAACATTCACGTTGTCTGATTTATTGAGCTTTATCATTGATATTGATATTGTGTTTTGATATTGCACTGAGATAGTTGTTATCTATACTCACGTTGTGAATGTTTCTGTAGGGACTCATAGACGTGGGGAGCGTGAGTCATGATTTCCGCTGCGAGGGGAACCACTGCCTAGGAGTTCTTTTGAATTAGGTTGTTTATGTACATGATATGTATAGTTTGTTAGGTTTTTGATAACCTTGTAAACAACTTAACTAGCATGAACTCTTAATCCGTGCATGGTATATTACTTAATTCAGACTCACATATGTATGTTTAATGAATACATAATGGATTAAGTAAACGAGGACCCCACATTAGTGGTATCAGAGCAGTGGTTCGAGAACGGGGTGAACATGGGTAGAGGAAGTGTATTAGAGAGTTACCTAAACACTTTGAGAATGGTAATAGCATGTTAGGAGTTGGCATGTGATGTTATTCTAACATGTTATATATTTGTAATGTTATTGTTAACCCTTGATCTACAGCTATGACAGACAGAGGGTTACATGAGGATGTTGGGGATGCCATGAGTGGCAATGCGAGTGTACGGATGGTGCCTGTACCACCAATACCGATTGAACAAGGGCCAGTGGAACAGGTATTGTTGCCTGGAGAATTGACTTTGACCCAGTTTCTGAGTTATCAGCCACCTAGGTTTGAGGGGACTGAGTCAGGGGAACTGTCAGAGGAGTGGCTGGAACGTATAGAACAGATATTTGTATCAGCACCGTGTGCCAAGACTGCTTGGTTACGTTTAGCTGAATATCAGTTGGCCAAGAAAGCTATGATGTGGTGGAAATCCACAGTACTTGAGTTGAGGGCTCAAGGACAGACAGTGAACTGGGATGTATTTAGAACAAAGTTTCTGGAGCATTATTTCTCTGTTGCGGCAAGGCAGAGGAAAGAGGATGAATTTACAAACCTGAGACAAGGAGCCATGACAGTATCTGATTATGCTGTTCACTATTCTTCTTTGCTCCGATATGTGCCACATATTGCTGTCAATACAAAGGCAAAGATCAGACAATTTGTGAAAGGGTTGAGGCCTGAATTGTTTGATAGGGTCATGTCCAATAACCCTACATCTTATGAAGAAGCCTTGACTCGAGCTGAGATGGCTGAGATTGCGGTAGGGGTGTATAAAGATGTTGGACAAGCCCAACCACCTACATCTGACAGTATGCGACCTAGAGGAGATTCCTTTAAATCACCACGAGGTGGTGCATCGTCATCGAGGTTTAGTGGGAAACGGTTTGGACCAAGGAAAGGGGATGACAGAAGGGCTAAGGGACAGTCCCAAGGTAGTAGTAGCAGTAGTGGACGAGGATTACAGTGTTTTAAATGTGGAGGGCCACATTATCAAAAGAATTGTCCACAGTTTGATACAGTAGTTTGTTTCCGTTGTGGGAAACCAGGACATGTGATCCGTGATTGTCCTCAAGTGGGCGGACAACAGAGGAGAGGACCCATGTCAGAGAATACAGTGCAGCAGAGACCACAGAGTGTAGTACAGTCTGGTGGGGGACAGAGGGCAGGAACACCTCAGGCTCAGGTGTATGCACTGAACAGGGAGGAAGCAGAGGCAGCTCCTGATGCTGTGATAGCGGGTAAGTGTACTTTGTTTACTTATCCAGCCTTACTTTTGATTGATACTGGTGCATCACATTCTTTTGTTGCACAAACTTTTGTTGATCGGTATCCTATATGCTCGTCTCCACTGTTGATGCCTCTTTATGTTTCGACACCCATGGGAACTACGGTGATGGCTTGTCAGAGTGTGTCTGACTGTGATATTCAGTTTGAGACTGAGTTTGGATTACAAGCTGATCTGATTGTGTTAGACATGACAGATTTTGATTTTATTATTGGGATTGATGTTTTGAGTAGATATCAGTCTGTTGTGGATTGTTGTCATAAGGTTGTGAGATTTCAGTCTGATACTGGAACTCAATGGTACTTCTATGGCCAGGGATCGAGGGCAAGGATTCCTTTGATATCAGCAATCCGAATGTCGCGTTTGTTGGAACGTGGACATGCGGGTTATTTGATTTATGCCCTTGATGTTACTGAACAGAAAAGAGAAAGGAAAGTGGAGGAGATACCAGTGATTGCAGAATATGCGGATGTGTTTCCAGATGAGATACCTGGATTCCCACCAAGTCGAGAAGTGGAATTTGGTATTGATTTGATACCTGGTACTTCTGCAATTTCACGTGCTCCTTATCGGATGGCACCAACGGAATTGAAAGAATTGAAAACTCAATTGCAAGATTTGTTGGACAAGGGGTACATACGTCCTAGTGTATCGCCTTGGGGTGCTCCGGTCTTATTTGTTAAGAAGAAGGATGGGACAATGCGGCTGTGTATTGATTATCGACAATTGAACAAGGTAACCATAAAGAATAAATATCCTCTTCCTCGTATTGATGATTTGTTTGATCAGTTGCAGGGATCAAGGATATATTCTAAGATTGACTTGAGGTCAGGATATCATCAAATACGTGTGAGGGAAGGAGATATACAGAAGACAGCATTCAGAACTCGTTATGGACATTATGAGTTTCTGGTAATGCCATTTGGAGTGACAAATGCTCCAGCTGTCTTTATGAGTTTAATGAATCGTGTGTTTCAGGAATACCTTGATCGATTTGTCATTGTCTTTATCGATGATATACTGATCTATTCACGGAGTGATGCCGAACATGTTCAACATTTGCATATGGTATTGCAATTGTTGAGGACACATCAATTGTATGCCAAACTCAGTAAGTGTGAGTTTTGGTTGTCTAGTGTCGGCTTTTTGGGACATGTAATATCAGAAGAAGGTATATCAGTCGATCCAAAGAAGGTGGAAGCAGTGTTGAATTGGTCAGCACCTACTTCTGTGCCAGAGATTCGTAGTTTCTTAGGTTTGGCTGGATATTATAGACGATTCGTTGAAGGATTTTCAGCGATTGCCAAACCATTGACACATTTGACACAGAAGGGAGTATCATTTCAATGGTCAGAGGCATGTGAGCGTAGTTTTCTGGAATTGAAACATCGATTGACTACAGCTCCAGTCTTGATCATTCCATCTGAGCATGACAGGTTTGCAGTTTATACTGATGCATCATTACTTGGTTTGGGTTGTGTATTGATGCAGGATAAACATGTAGTGGCTTATGCATCACGACAGTTGAAGCCACATGAAATGCGATATCCAGTACATGATCTGGAATTAGCTGCCATTGTCTTTGCTTTGAAGATATGGCGACATTATTTATATGGTACGTCTTTTACCATATACACAGATCATAAGAGTCTAAAATTTCTATTCACTCAAGCGGAGTTGAATATGAGACAAAGGAGATGGATGGATCTGTTGAAAGATTATGATTGTGAGATTAATTATCATCCAGGAAAAGCTAATCTTACAGCAGATGCCTTGAGTCGGAAAGTACATCATACGGCTGATGAGGTGATTCATTTATCTACTTTGATGACTTCTTGTTGTACTTTGGGTTATAAGTTTGATATGGAATCAGTGCCGGTACGGGTATCAACATTTTTAGTTGAACCCGATATTTTTGATAAAATCAGGACGGCACAAACGACTGATGATGAGGTACAACATTGGAAAGAACTAATAAGTCAAGGACAAACATCACAGTTTGTACTTGCAGAGGATGGAGTTTTGAAATACAAGACTTGTTGGGTAGTACCTGCTGCATTGGGACTACGCCAAGAACTACTACAACGTGCTCATTGTAGTAGATACAGTATACATCCTGGAGGGAAGAAAATGTATCATGATTTACGTACCCAATTTTGGTGGAAACGTATGAAACAGGATGTATTGAGTTTTGTGAAACGATGTTTGATTTGTCAACAAGTGAAAGCGGAAAGACAAAGACCAGGAGGTGAATTACATAGTTTGGAAATTCCTCAGTGGAAATGGGAACATATCACGATGGATTTTGTGACTCATTTGCCACGGACGTCTTCTGGTTGCGATGCAATTTGGGTAATTGTTGACAGACTCACAAAAGTATCTCATTTTGTGCCATATTGTATGACATATACATATCTGAGAATGGCACAGTTGTATATTCAACATGTAGTGAGGCTACATGGTATTCCAGTTTCCATTGTATCGGATAGGGATCCGAGATTTACTTCTCACTTTTGGGAAGGGTTACAAACAGCATTGGGAACTGAAGTGCGGTTGAGTACAGCATATCATCCTCAGACGGATGGACAAACAGAGCGTACGATACAAACACTAGAGGATATGTTGCGTGCTTGTGTATTAGAGTTTGTTAACTCATGGCAAGAGTCATTGCCATTAGTGGAATTTTCATATAACAACAGTTATCAGTCTAGTATACAGATGGCACCATTTGAGGCCTTGTATGGGCGACGATGTAGATCGCCATTGTATTGGGATGATGTGGATCAGTCTTCCTTACATGGACCGGATATGATTCATGACATGGAAGAGAAAATCAAGGTAATTAGATTGAAATTGAAAGCTGCTCAGGATAGACAGGCTGCTTATGCCAATAAGCGACGTAGACCACTTGAATTTCAAGTTGGTGACCGTGTGTTCTTGAAAATCTCACCTTTTAAAGGTGTAGTACGGTTTGGTAAGCATGGAAAATTGTCTCCACGGTATGTTGGTCCATATGAGGTGTTGCAACGTATTGGTACGTTGGCATATCGCTTAGCACTACCACCGGCCTTGAGTAGTATTCATGATGTTTTTCATGTGTCACTGTTGAGGAAGTATGAACCAGATCCGAGTCATGTCTTACAGCTACCTGAGGTACAGTTGGATACAGATGTGTCGTATGAGGAACGACCGGTTATGATCTTGGATCGAGCTGAACGCAGGTTGCGTAATAAGGTGATTCCTATGGTAAAAGTACAGTGGGACAGAAGGGGTGTCGACGAGGCGACGTGGGAGACGGAGCAGCATATGATGCAACGGTATCCGGATTTGTTTACTGGTATGATTTTACAGTTTTATGATACGGTTGGTACATATATACTGTAGTGTTGCATATATGATCATGTTTTCTATTTTCATATCGTATCATAGTTGAGTTGCGTGTTTCGATATACATGTTTTGTATAGGCAATTTCGAGGACGAAATTCAATAAGTGGGGGAGAATTGTAATGCCTCGATTTGTTTAATACACGTGTGATATGATTATGGTGTAATCATATCACTTGACGATATGATAATGGGGGTTCGAGTGGAACCAAGAATGAATTGATTTATATATGAAATGAAATATGAGAAGGCATGAAACATGGTGTGTAATACATTCATACTATAAACATGTGAATTATTGATTAAGTGTTGAAAGTGCATCAACATGTGCATATGAGTTTGCATTTGAGTATGCATGTAACTTTCATGTGCATTAGAGTTGCATTTGAATTTGGAGTGCATTGCATGTACATGTTAGTTAGCATGTAATTACCTTTAAATGGTATGATAGCAAGGGACTTAAGGAACTAAAGATCCTATATCAAGTGGATTAAGGGGATGAAATCACATACAACACCTTTTACACCTACTAAAACACTACACAAGCTCCTCTCCATTTCTTTCAAGGAGTTGTTGGTTTGAGCTTGGATTTCACTTGTAACTTGAGCTAGGAGGGGGTGTGAAGTGGAATTGTACCATCTTGGTAAGAAATTCATAGTGGTATACTTGAATTATGTCATTCATGTTGATATATGTGAAGGGAAAGCTCAAGTGTGCATGTGTACAATCATATCATGTTTCTATGCTTTGAATTGGAAGCTATGATGTTAGAATTATGTTCATATGTTCCTAGGGATTTCAAGAAACATGTTGAAGTGGTTTAATATGAGGTGTAGGAGAAGAACCATAGAGATAAACTTGAAAATCGCCATTGTCAAAACTTTCTGGACATCGGCGATCGATCGCGAGCTTTGTGGCGATCGATCGCCGATGCAGGGTAAATTTTAAGGCGGTGAAAGTTTGTGGCGATCGATCGCCAAGTTGTTGCGATCGATCGCAGAGGGGACAGAGAGTTTTGGCGATCGATCGGTGCTGATGGCGATCGATCGCCAGTGTTAATATTTTGAAAAATCAAATATTTTGTGGAATTTGATTTTAATGCCTATGATAACATGATATATTGTTGGCATTGTTGTAGCACCATCACAGGGGACAGGACAACGAGGCACTTAGCTATTGACAACTGCTTTATCTCGTTTGTGTCGCAGTACAGGTACGTGTTGACGTACGGAGTATAGATATGATATGATGATGCTATTATGGTTGTGGTGTCATATAATTGGTAGTATCATATGCATGTGCATACATAGATTTCATATGATTGGTATGGATGCCTTGATAGATATGTGTATATGCTTTGGTACGATCATTGTCTTGATAGATATACCTGGTGGGGTATATGCTTTGACTGCCACGATAGATATGCTAGTGTTGGGCATATGCTTTGACTGGGATCGGTGCCTGGATAGATATGCTAGTGTGGGGCATATGCTTGGGCTGGGATCGTTGCCACGATAGATATACTACATATGCTTTGGCTTGAGAGATATACGCCTGGTGTGGGTATATACTCTGGTTATTATCACAGATGAGTATGGTACTATGATATGTGCTGCTAATATAAAGATGTGATGTGGTTTCACTGACATATTGAGCTGAATAGGCATATCATATGGGACTCGTGATAATAGGGAACTTGTTGAGACATGTCATGACATAATGCATTTGTGGATGCATGATACAGAACATTCACGTTGTCTGATTTATTGAGCTTTATCATTGATATTGATATTGTGTTTTGATATTGCACTGAGATAGTTGTTATCTATACTCACGTTGTGAATGTTTCTGTAGGGACTCATAGACGTGGGGAGCGTGAGTCATGATTTCCGCTGCGAGGGGAACCACTGCCTAGGAGTTCTTTTGAATTAGGTTGTTTATGTACATGATATGTATAGTTTGTTAGGTTTTTGATAACCTTGTAAACAACTTAACTAGCATGAACTCTTAATCCGTGCATGGTATATTACTTAATTCAGACTCACATATGTATGTTTAATGAATACATAATGGATTAAGTAAACGAGGACCCCACAGTAACACCCAAGCTACACAACAACATGAAGCCATAACCTCGATTGTTGACCATATCAGAATCGTCTTAATAAACGCGAGGATACTTACCAAACATCAAACTCTGAAACAGAGCGACATACCAAAACCAACATATCACCCAAGAGGCAAAAACGTACCTCGATGCGGGTCATCCCAAAAGTCAGTCTCTCATGACTGCAAAACAACCAATACTTACGACTGTAGATCGGACAGTCATCCTTAGTTCTAATACAACTAGTAAGAACGCATCATGAATGACACCTCAACCGTGAGAACTTTGACCTCGTGTCAAACTCTGGAGTGGAATAGACTTCCAAATCCATCATAACGTCAAAGAGCGTCAGCACAACTCAACGCTAATAATCCAAAAGCAGTTAGTCAACTGAAACCGCAAGGATTCAAATCGCTCCCGATTCCATCGTAGATATCATTCAGAGACGTCTCTATCGTGACTCACGATGTCTAACATACATCGTTACGAGGGAAACATTAGTATACCACGGTATACACATACCAAACCTGGTTTCCACTTTCAAATCTCCTCCATCGAAGGAGCAGTCGCATCATTGCAACTCAATTTGGGCAACTCACGGCCACAGATTCACACAAAAGACATCTCACAAGATGTCCACCACCGGATGTTCCAAGAATCACATCCTGATCAGAATTAAACAACCGAGACTCCACAGAGTTTCAAATTCTGAAAGGACATGCAATAAACCCATTGCATCCTCAACGCTTGTGTCGACAGCGACACCCAACCAATCCGAATTCCTGCCATCCCTAGATAATCCTAGGTTTTAACAATCCAAACTTGGGAAGGCTATCGCAACTCGGAGGAAAACACCAACAAGGAAATACATTAACCCACACAAGATAATCCCTCCTCAAAGGGAGTCAACTAACTTCACGATTATTCCTCATAATTATCGTGCCATGGAGATTCCCAATCTCAAGGTGTTTCATATCTCTCATCAGAGATTTAACCATCCAAAAATAGCATAACTCTATGCTTGACAAAAAGGAAATCAATAACTGGCATCCGTATACTCACCGGTATACCTGCCTAAGTACTGACATCACATGCATACTCAATGCACTCGGCTCGGGTATCTACAACCTACCCCTAAGCCCCAAACACAACCGTCAATTCTGAGTCATTCCCTACCTAGTGGAGAATGATAATCGACGATCAACAACACGGCGTGATTCCCAAAATCAACACCACATGCACCAACTTACCGAATCTTTCAAAGATTTCCAAATAGGTATAATACTACCTCCTTCCTCACAAGGGAAGAGCCATCGAACTTGTAAGGACCCTAATCCTTAAGTGCGGAATCAAGGCATAATTAGGGCTAATATCATGATCAGAGTAGAATAAACATGTTGAGTCTAAGAGCTTAAGCATTACATGCCACAAATAAGGACTACCAAAAGGATTAATTACATTCCCATCAAATGAATGTGTTCACTATAGTTTTACGCTACTCCTAGAGTAGGCACTATACAAAAGAATCCTGTCCTTTCATCTACCAAAGATGCTCTTGAAGCTCACTGTCTCAACCCGTTCAAGCCCTTCTATCATGCCAAAAAGGTACCTACAAGGACAACCCCCAAACATGAGCAATAATAATCATTCATATTCAACACAATATGAAGATAAAGCGTAAATGCATAATGAAAATGAAACACTTCCTGTTTCCCCGTGCATTTCAAACGCTTCCCGTTTGGTTGTCCCTGTACCATAACTCATGAGTATAATCAATAGATTATTTTTAATGGCCAAACATGTCATGACATCATATACCATCTCAACTGTACCACATATTGGTCACCATTCCCTAGTCTGTCCATCACAGAGTATTTTAATGCCCCTCGCTTATATTCATATGGGCGGCATAGGATAACCTCGCTACAATGGACATGCGGCGCTCCCACCCCTCGCTTCACAGAGAGCGGCAAATACCCTTTCCTCGCCCCATATGACAACCACGCTCAAATGTGACATGCGGCGCTCCCACCCCTCGCTTCACATTTAGCGGAACCAATACAAAAAGCGGCAAGCATTAAAATCATCAAAGGATGACCACGACTCATGGGATGTGCATCCAATAATCATCATATGCATCTATCATCAATATGCATAAAATACCATGTATATGCATCCACAATGCAATACCACATATGGCATAAATCAACATGTATATACATCCACAATGCAATACCACATATATACTCGCATCCACAATGCATAAACAATGAGTATATAAAATACATGTTACCGTTGGGTGCCCGTACGTCCACTACGTACCTTTCCAAAAAGTGGAATGTGGTTGGACCTCAATTCCTTGGCTGCGTTGCCACCTGGGTTGGTTCTACATATTCACAAATACCAATATTAGAACCCAATAATAGTCCAATACCAAAAATCCCACAAAACACCCAAAAACACCATTTTTGGTGTCTCGCGATCGATCGCCAACAAGCCACGATCGATCGCGAGACCACACTGTCTCGGGCAACAAAATCCAACAATCCGCGATCGATCGCGGAGCTAGTGCCGATCGATCGCGGCCTCGCCGATCGATCGCGCTAAGCTCGCGATCGATCGCTGAGGCTTACTGCCTCAGCCCTTATGCTCGCGATCGATCGCGAGAAAAACGCCGATCGATCGCCGAGCTGTGGTCAAGCGGGGTTTGGGCACTATTCACCCATCTTCAACCCCCACTCAAAAACACCCACATACACCAACATAAATCAAATCCAACAACTCAAAACCACCCATAAACATCATAACAAACTCAAATAAACAACATCCAACTAAAACACTACCAAAATCACAACACCCAACACAAACCCATTTTAAAACCTTCAAAACCCAACTAAACTCAACCAAAACCTTACAAAATTAAAACATGAGGTACCCATACCTCTTGGGGATCTCAAATCACCCAACAAGCTCCACAAAACAAGATTTTTGAAAGGTTTCTCCTCAACCCTAGGCTTGAGCTCGAAAATAAAGAGAAGGGAAGGGTTTGGTGTGTTGGAAATGATTTTGGTAAAGTGAAATAAGAGTTGGAAATAAAGGGTGGGTTTATTAAATCCAATGCATACCAATTAATTCCATGGTGTATAAAACACCCCAACATGATATTTTCAAAGCATTTACTCAAAATGCACCAAATATCAATTAACACATGATTTCTCATAAATTGCTAACCAAGGCAAATAAATCATGCTTCCCATAATATTTACCCAACATGCACCACATGCACCCTAAAATGCAATCCCGGGTCACCCCTATCCACATGACCATGCATTTCCATAAGGTAAATAAATCCCAAAACATAATCAATTACCACATAATTAATCATGTAAACACAATTAAAGCCAAATAGCAATTTAACCATTTCGGGGATGTCACAATACTCCCCTACTTATAAGATTTCGTCCTCGAAATCACATGCACTTACCCCAACAGAAACTAAACATAAACTCATACCAGAGAATAGTTCCGGGTAGTGCTGCACCATATGCTGCTCCGTCTCCCACGTAGCCTCCTCGACACCCCTGCGATCCCACTGAACTTTGATCATCGGTATCACTTTGTTCCGAAGTCTACGGTCTGCTCTGTCCAGAATTCTAACAGGCCGTTCCACATAAGATACATCTGACTCTAACTGAACTTCGGAAGGCTGTAACACGTGAGACGGATCCGGCTCATACTTTCGCAGCATCGATACATGAAACACATCATGTATCCCAGATAAAGAAGGCGGCAAAGCCAGTCGGTAAGCCAATGTGCCAATGCGCTGCAAAATCTCGTACGGTCCCACAAACCTCGGAGACAGTTTCCCGCGCATCCCAAACCGCACAACGCCTCTGAAAGGCGAGATCTTCAAAAAGACCTTATCTCCCAACTGAAACTCTAACGGTCTCCGCCGTTTATTTGCATAAGCTGCCTGTCTGTCTTGGGCTGCTTTCATTTTCTGCCTTATAATCTTTATCTTCTCTTCCATTTCCCGGATCAACTCAGGCCCTCCGACTGATCTACTGTCCATCCCAACACAAGGGCGATCTACATCGTCTGCCATAAAGAGCTTCATACGGAGCCATCTGAATACTTGCCTGGTAGCTATTGTTATAAGAAAACTCTACCAGAGGCACTGAATCTTGCCAAGAGGCATCGAACTCCAAAACACAAGCTCTCAACATGTCCTCGAGCGTCTGAATAGTGCGCTCGGTCTGGCCATCCGTCGGAGGATGATAAGCAGTACTCAATCTGACTTCAGTTCCCAAGGCTGACTGAAGGCCTTCCCAAAAATGAGATGTGAAACGCGGATCTCGATCTGACACAATGGAAACGGGGATCCCATGCAATCTCACCACATCTCTACTATACAACTGCGCCATCCTCAAAAATGTGAAAGTCATGCTATAGGGGATAAAGTGGGCTACCTTAGTCAATCTGTCCACAATCACCCAAATAGCATCGAAGCCTGAAGCACTCCTCGGCAAATGAGTCACGAAGTCCATGGAAATGTGCTCCCACTTCCACTTCGGTATCTCCAAGCTCCTCAATTCGCCGCCAGGTCTCTGCCTCTCTGCCTTAACCTGCTGGCAGATCAAACACCTCTTCACAAAAGCGACGACATCAAACTTCATTCTCTTCCACCAAAACTGACCACGCAGATCTCTGTACATCTTCTTCCCGCCTGGGTGGATGCTAAGTCTGCTACTGTGAGCTCGCTCCAAGATTCCCTTACGCAACTCCGGCGTACTCGGAACTACCCAGCGGTTACCCAATCTCAAAGATCCGTCGTCGGCCACTCTGAACTTCGTCGGCTGACCAAGATGCACTATAGACAACCATCTCTGAACCTCAGCATCTGATCTCTGAGCTCTCCTGATGTTCTCATAAATATATGGCTCAGCTAATAAGGTAGAGACATACACTGGTGATGCATCTATACCAAAATCATAGCCGAGATGACAATAGGAGGTCATCATAGCCGACAAATGGATGACGTCCTCAGCAGAACTCCTCACTTTCCGGCTCAGAGCGTCTGCTGTCAAATTGGCTTTCCCCGGATGGTACTCTATCTCGCAATCATAGTCCTTGAGTAGGTCCATCCATCTCCTCTGCCTCATGTTCAGCTCCGCCTGAGTGAATAGAAACTTGAGGCTCTTGTGATCCGTGTATATGGTGAATGAAGTACCATATAAATAATGCCTCCAGATCTTCAGGGCAAAGATGATAGCCGCCAATTCCAAGTCATGAACTGGATATCTGAACTCATGCGGCTTCAACTACCTCGATGCATAAGCTACCACATGCTTATCTTGCATCAGAACACACCCAAGGCCCTGAAGCGATGCATCAGTATACAGAACAAATCTGGAGTTCTCCGTCGGGATCACTAACACTGGCGCCGTCGTCAACCGGTGCTTCAATTCCTGGAAGCTCTCCTCACAAGCTTCTGACCAAAAGAAAGGCACTCCCTTCTGAGTCAACTGAGTCAGCGGCTTGGCAATCTTCGAAAAGCCCGCGACGAAGCGCCGATAATACCCGGCCAAACCAAGGAAACTCCGGATCTCAGGTACAGAAGTGGGGGCAGCCCACTCCATCACAGCCTCAATCTTCTTCGGGTCCACTGATATCCCGCTGCTCGAAATGACATGCCCCAGAAACACTACACTGCTCAGCCAAAACTCGCATTTACTGAGCTTAGCATACAACTGATGCTCTCTGAGAATCTGAAGCACTGTCCTCAAGTGTTTCACATGATCTTCCTCGCTCCGGGAGTAGATAAGAATGTCGGCTATGAACACGATGACGAACTGATCAAGATATTGCTGAAACACTCTGTTCATCAGACTCATGAAGACTGCTGGAGCATTCGTCACGCCGAACGGCATCACTAGGAACTCATAATGTCCATATCGGGTCCCGAACGCTGTCTTCTGCACATCTTCCTCTCTGACCCGAATCTGATGATACCCGGATCTCAAGTCAATCTTGCTATACACCCTGGTACCTTGCAACTGATCAAACAGATCGTCGATCCTTGGAAGAGGATACTTGTTCTTCACTGTAGCCTTATTCAGTTGCCGGTAATCGATGCACAGCCGCATCGAACCGTCCTTCTTCTTCACAAAAAGAACTGGTGCGCCCCATGGCGACACGCTCGGGCGTATATAACCCTTGTCAAGGAGATCCTGCAACTGTTCTTTCAACTCTCTCAACTCTGCCGGTGCCATCCTATAAGGTGCACGAGAGATAGCGGATGTCCCTGGCAACAACTCGATCCCAAATTCAACTTCCCTGGCCGGTGGAAATCCTGGGATCTCTTCTGGAAATACATCAGCAAATTCTGCCACAACTGGTACATCCTCAACCCTCAGTTCTTTACTCTTTCCAGACGTGTCCACGGCATAAATAAGATAGCCCGTGTGCCCACGTTCCAACAGCTGAGACATCTTGATCGCTGAAATCAACGGAATCTTCGCACGAGACCCGTTGCCAAAGAAAGTCCACTGACTGCCCAACTCAGGTCTGAACTTCACTGTTCTCTGCCGGCAATCTACCACTGCCTGATATTTGTTCAGAACATCAATACCCAAGATGCAGTCGAAGTCTGACATACCCAGCACAATCAAGTCTGATCTCAACTCGTTGCCCTCAAAATAAATGAGGCAGTCTGCCATAAACTGATCAGCAACAACATTTCTTCCAGTGGGTGTCGAGACCAATAGAGGCGTGGGCAAAGAAGACGTGCGCATATGGTGTCTTTCCACAAATCCCACAGACACAAAGGAATGGGAGGCACCTGTATCTATCAAAACAAAAGCAGGGTACGTAAATAAATGACACGTACCGGCAATCACCTTCTCTGGAGCTGCCTGCGCCTGCTCCCTGGTCAGTGCATATACTTGTCCCTGGGGTGGTCCCACTGTCTGACCTCCCGATGGACGAGGCCCAAACTGCTGCCTCTGTTGCACTGTCCTGTCCTCAAACCTTGGCCTGTTGCCCTGATACTCTGACTGGCCTCCCCTGGTGGGACAATACCGAGCAATGTGGCCCATCTTGCCACAAACATAACATGCAGGACACTTGTTTGAAGAATGTGGTCCTCCACAGTTGTTGCACCTCGGCTCTCCCGGCCTATCCCCCTGTGAAGATCCTCGACTGGCGGACCAATTTCCTTTCTTGCCATCCTGTTTCTGACCAAAGTATTTCTTTCCACCATACCTCGGAGATGAAGAGGCACCACGGGGTTTAAATGGCTCACCCCGAGGCCTCAAACTGTCACTAGTCTGCCTCTGTTGCGGTACCGGTGGTGGCATGGCATAAGCTCCCACTCCTAGCTCAGCAAGCTCCGCTCTTGTGAGAGCATCATCAAAAGAAGTTGGGTTATTGATGATAACCCGGTCATAGAGCTCCGGTCGCAGTCCTTTCATGAAATTTCTCATCTTGGCACGTCCATCAGAGGCAATATGGGGGACATACCTCAGTAGTGATGAGTACTGTGTGGCATAGTCTGCCACTGTCATGTTCCCCTGCCTCAGACTTGCAAATTCATCCTCTTTTGTCTGTCTTGCTGCCGCGGAGAAGTATCGGTTCAAGAACCTGGTCCTGAAGAGCGTCCAGTCAATCACACCACCCAGTGCTCTCATTTCCATTACTGTGCTCCTCCACCACATCAGAGGTTTCTTGGCTAATTGAAACTCCGCTAGCCTCAGCCAAGCCGTCACAGCACAAGGAGCCGATACAAAGATCTGCTCAAGTCTTTCTAACCACTCTTCAGCCTCTTCTCCGGACTCTGTCCCCTCAAACCGGGGCGGATGATAAGACAGAAACTGCGTCAAGCTAATCTCACCCGGTAGTAATAACTGAACTATTGGTTCCATCCCTACAGCCGGTGGAGGTAGATGATTAGCCTGTCCAATACTCGCATTTACACTCCCAACATCTCTGACTTCCTCATTAGCAGCCATGCTGTAACACAAATGTTAACAACAATCCAAAGCAATATATATATCATGTCGTTAGATAACAGGAGTGATATAAGCATGTTAGTATAACCAAATATACAAAATATGCACCACATGCATAAACATGCTTCAAATGTAAGCACCTAGCCAAACATGCTAAGGCTACCCTTCACTCGTTCCCGGGTTCTCTAACCACTGCTCTGATACCACTAATGTAAGGACCCTAATCCTTAAGTGCGGAATCAAGGCATAATTAGGGCTAATATCATGATCAGAGTAGAATAAACATGTTGAGTCTAAGAGCTTAAGCATTACATGCCACAAATAAGGACTACCAAAAGGATTAATTACATTCCCATCAAATGAATGTGTTCACTATAGTTTTACGCTACTCCTAGAGTAGGCACTATACAAAAGAATCCTGTCCTTTCATCTACCAAAGATGCTCTTGAAGCTCACTGTCTCAACCCGTTCAAGCCCTTCTATCATGCCAAAAAGGTACCTACAAGGACAACCCCCAAACATGAGCAATAATAATCATTCATATTCAACACAATATGAAGATAAAGCGTAAATGCATAATCAAAATGAAACACTTCCTGTTTCCCCGTGCATTTCAAACGCTTCCCGTTTGGTTGTCCCTGTACCATAACTCATGAGTATAATCAATAGATTATTTTTAATGGCCAAACATGTCATGACATCATATACCATCTCAACTGTACCACATATGGGTCACCATTCCCTAGTCTGTCCATCACAGTGTATTTTAATGCCCCTCGCTTATATTCATATGGGCGGCATAGGATAACCTCGCTACAATGGACATGCGGCGCTCCCACCCCTCGCTTCACAGAGAGCGGCAAATACCCTTTCCTCGCCCCATATGACAACCACGCTCAAATGTGACATGCGGCGCTCCCACCCCTCGCTTCACATTTAGCGGAACCAATACAAAAAGCGGCAAGCATTAAAATCATCAAAGGATGACCACGACTCATGGGATGTGCATCCAATAATCATCATATGCATCTATCATCAATATGCATAAAATACCATGTATATGCATCCACAATGCAATACCACATATGGCATAAATCAACATGTATATGCATCCACAATGCAATATGTGATGACCAGGGATTATAGGTGTTAATCCCGGAGTATTAATAATCCCTAAAGTGGTTTTACGTGACGATTTGGAGTTTAATTGAGGTATTGGGCCTTCTGGGCTCGTTTATTTGGGCAGTTGTGATCGTTGGACCCAGAGGTTGAGATTGTATTCACATTACGGTGTAAAACCTAAGAGTTGGGTTTTTGATGTGTCTCGGAATCTCGGGTGCTATGTGAGCACCGGTAGGGGATTTTGGAGTTAGAGAGAGAGTTTTTGAAAACAGATGATTTTTAAGGAATCATGATGTAGTTGTGGGGCTATTATTTTTTCGGGGTATTTTTGCTATAAATAGCAGTTGAACCCGAGATTTTAAAATAAAAATCATTTCAACCCCAAATCTTTTCTTCTCCTCCCCGCGCGCGATTTCCGACTGGCCCTGCACCTCCGCGCGTAAAAGCGCTTCGGCCGCCGCCGTCCCGCCGCCGATCGGCGCGTCCGACCTACCCACGGCGTCGTCTCGGCGAGGCGCTCCTTTCCCCTCCGTCAATTCAAGGTTTCGTCGCGTTTCTCGTTCGGATTTGGCAGAAAGGCGTCGATCCCCAAAAGTTAGGGTTCATCGATTTTGAACGATTTTGCTTCCGATTTTCGTTGGGTAACATCCCTTACCCCTTGTTCGTCTTTTTCGTGTATTTCCATGCCTTTATTGTGTTCGATTTGAAGGATTTTAAGGGTTCGAATTTAAAGGCTTGTTTGGGTTCGAATTTAAGGATTATGAGTTCGAAAATTGGGGGTTTTTGTCAAGGGATGTTGATTCTTGCTTGGATAGCTTAATTGACATTTTAGATGAATTATGGTATTTTATTGGGTTCGAAATTGTGAGATTAAGGTTCGATTTTTGTAGGGCATTCTTGAACAAATTTCGATTGTCTCATTTATTTCCTTCCCTGCATGTACCCTGCCCCGGGTCTTTTAAGAGGATAATTGTCGTGTGTTGACAATATTTTGAGGGATATGGGTGTGCTTGAGCATAGGTTACATGTTCGTAAATAATTGTGAATTATTTATCGTGTTAGCACATCATTCCTCGGGGCATGGAACTCGAGCAAGGTTTGGCTCGGACTTCGGAGATTTAAGGTACGTGCGACGTACGAGCATTTCTATATTTTAAGGCATATGTGAATGCATAATGAAAATGGATTTCATTGAATAATCGCGCATGAGGATTATATATATATATGTTGATATAGCCAAGGAATGACCCAAATCTTGATATCGCCGCTTGTAGCGTGCGTGACACTAGAGTAGGATGACTCTTGCATGATATATGGGGTACTGGGTTTATTTGACTATATTAGGGCATTTGAGATGCCTGGGAATGATCGTAAAATCATGTATTCTTCGTAAGACATTTGAGATGTCTAAGTTCGTAGAATCGTGTATTCATTATAAGACATTTGAGATGTCTAGGCTTGTAGACTCATGTATTCATTATAAGACACTTGAGATGTCTAAGTATAATGAAGGATTGGTAAAATAAATGCTAAGGCATTTGAGCTATCTGTGATTGATAGCAAGGTTGTGAAATCAGTATTAGATATTGTGATATCTGTAATTGCATGTTTAATGAATTTGTAATCACTATATGTTGATATTCGAGGATTAGGCATGCGATGAGTTAATCAATGCGTTGATTTACTGATTTATGAGATTTGATGAGTTTGATGTTGTGAGAACAGGGACAGTACACGGAATCCCGGATGAGGATGTTGCCATCCAGGGAGTATCATTTAAATTCATTAGCATTTACCTTTGTTGTAAATTATGAATTTCATTATTATGATTATGGGATTTTGTGTATGGGTATGCTCACCCCGTTGGGGGCTGTCTCTGTTGGGACAGGTGGACAGGTACATCGATGGCTATGGAGCTGAGCTCGAGCTGTTGATTTGAGGTACTCCCAGGATCGTGGTACCAGGGCTTGATGGAGCACGGTATCGTATAGAGTACCTATATATACACCTGAGGATTTATACATATTCATGATGCTCGCATGTGAGCACGATTATACTTGTATATGGATTGTATATAAAGGCATGAGCCTTTCTCTCTTTCATTTAAGGTTGCATGCAATTAGGTTGAATTGCTAGAATGATATGAGAGTCATTGGTGTATTATGTGGGTGTTGGAACCCACTTTTGTTGACATATGTGTGGTGTCTTCCCTGGCTGGGAATCTACTTGTATTACTGCTTTCTGTTGAGTATTATGTGTTCCCTGGCCGGGAATTTTGTTATGTGTTGTACTCTTTTTTGGGATAGCTCTATTTATGGGGAGACTCTGCCCAAATTTTTATAAAAGTTTACAATGTGAAAAGTGGCACCAAGGGGTTGGTAAAGGGCAAACATATGAGTCTTTCATTGACAGGCAATGATTAAGTATCATCAGAGCTTCCCGATTGACATTTTATAGAAAGCATGTACCACACATAGTGGTTAATACACTAATCAAGGTTTAAGGGCTTGGGGTCCTTACATTAGTGGTATCAGAGCAGTGGTTGCTCATTGGGGCTGTTAAGGGCCTAGGAAGTTATTGATAGCACATATTTATGCATGATGGCATTAATGTTGTATGACATAGCAAATTGTTTATGTGCTCTTATGATATGAAAAGTGGTATTGCTAACCATTGTGGTTGCAGGAATCGTGTGGAACACGATAGGATGACATTTATGGGGATGTCTGGCACTCCGTGTGTTATGTGCCAAGGAAGCTGGTTTTAAGAAAATCAGATAAAGGGATATTTCCGAGGTAACATGTATCTTACGTTGTCTTGTTGACACATGATGAATGCAAAGTGGTGCATTGAGGTTATGATATATGTTATTGTGCATTGTTTTTGCATATGCATGTTATGAAATATAAGAGGTGTATTTCTTGAGTCAAAGTTATCTTAGTAAGGATTTTAATGGCTTATGCTAAAGTCCATATGAAGCGATGAAGAGTCCCGCTTATATGGAGTAGCAATGCTAAAGTCCATATGAAGCGATGAAGAGTCCCGCTTATATGGAGTAGCAACGCTAAAGTCCATTGGAAGCGATGAAGAATCCCGCTTACATGGAGTAGCAACGCTAAAGTCCAGTGGAAGCGAGGAAGAATTCCGCTTTCTTGGAGTAGCAAGAAGCATTAAAATGTACTAATGATAAGGGCTCAGGATGAAATAAGGATTTAAGGAAAAAGAATGTCATGACATTGCATATCCATACATTCATATAATGCGTTTTTATTATGTATTGAATGTTGATGCATAGCGTATATGGCTATTGTTGTTAACCCTGATGGTTGCAGGTTACAGGAAATAAGGAATACGAAAAGGAATGATGATTATACATATGTACGGGCATCCCAAGGGCAACATGTATTATGTGGTTAGTCATTTAACACAAGGTAAATCAAGATATGCATAAGATAGTGCATTATGATATGATACATGTTGATACGCATTGTTTTGCATATGTATATTGTGAAATATAAAGTGAGGATTTCAATGCTTACACTAAAGTCCATATGAAGCGAGGAAGGATTCCGCTTATATGGAGTGGTGAGAAGCATTGAAATGCACTATTGATATTTCACGAGTCCAGGTTATCCTAGTGAGGATTTCAATGCTTGCGCTAAGGTCCATATGAAGCGAGGAAGGATTCCGCTTATATGGAGTAGTGAGAAGCATTGAAATACACTACTGATAAGTGACTCAATTCGAGGTTTATTGATAGCGATGGTTCATTCCGCTATATCTATTGGCGATGGTTCATTCCGCCAGGTGTATTGATAGCGATGGTTCATTCCGCTATATCTATTGGCGATGGTTCATTCCGCCAGGTGTATTGATAGCGATGGTTCATTCCGCTATATTGATTGGCGATGGTTCATTCCGCCAGGTGTATTTATAGCGATGGTTCATTCCGCTATATCTATTGGCGATGGTTCATTCCGCCAGGTGTATTGATAGCGATGGTTCATTCCGCTATATCTATTGGCGATGGTTCATTCCGCCAGGTGTATTGATAGCGATGGTTCATTCCGCTATATTGATTGGCGATGGTTCATTCCGCCAGGTGTATTTATAGCGATGGTTCATTCCGCTATATCTATTGGCGATGGTTCATTCCGCCAGGTGTATTGATAGCGATGCCTCTTTCCGCTACTATGTGGACGATGATTCATGCTCAGGGTATAGCGAGGTTTCATGCCACTTATTATCTGACGAGGTGTCATACCGTCGATTCTATAGCGAGGGATCTTGCCGCTATGTACTCAGCACAGGATTTTTGCCGCCTTCGAGCGATGGGTGCTGATTACGCACTATTATTGAGCGACGGAGACAGGTATGACGCTATATCACTAGCGATGAGGTATGAGATATTGCTATTTTATTAGCTTTATTGTAGCTGGCATGCATTGATATACATGTTTTATTATGCCTATTTTACTAGCATGATAGTGGATGACATACGCTGATGTACATGTATCGTCACTAGTGGGCAATGTTTTAGATGCCATGAGTTGGCATGTGTCGTCACGGGATGACGATGACGATGGTGTAGGAGATGTCTTATTAGACATGCATCATCGTTACGATGATCGATGCGTTGAGTATACGTATTCAGTGGTATGCCTTGGGTGCCAGTACCGAGCACAAGGTGGTGTGTGCGACACCGATGGACGTGACCCTTATACCGAGCGGGTTGCTCGAGGAATGGTTGGATGCGCTGTACATGTGATTGTACCGCAGCTTACGATTGGGGGATCATTTTACGAGTGGTGATACCCTTGAGGTATGCTCGTTGGAATGGCTTTTGGCCATGTGATTTGACGAGAGGAGTAATCATGGAGGAAAGTACTCACTTTCTGTCGATGTGACATGTGGTGGACATGGTCACACCACCCTTGAGGGTGTATGATGGGTCCTAAGGGAGTAGGATCAGGTTATGTTAAGTACATAGGGACATTGGAGTGTCCAGGGTGTATCGGCATTGAGGAGTGTTGGATAAAGACCCACTACTCTATTGAGTTTTCTTCCCATAGTATGTTATACCATGTGGAAACGTCCGTCTTGTTAGTAGGTTTGAGGTAAACCTAAAGAGGCAGAGACTAGGCTGTCTGCCACGTGTGTGTAGTACCGTGATGGGCTTGCTAGAGCCGTTATACTGCTCGTTGGAACCAAGTTTGGCAATCGTAAGGTGATGCGATGTGGATCGTGGTGGACTCTAGTAGTCACCACATCATTTGAGGTTGTGCGTGCCTCGCTGAAACGTGTATACGTTTATGTTTAATCTTGGAGACTTGTCTGGGACAGCTCAGGATGTTGGAGTACCAACAAGAGAGTCATCAGGTTGTTATTGACTCAATCTAAAGGAACCCGTGTATTGGGATACAATGGGTGTTATTGTATCCAGTTTTTCCGAACGATGGTTCGAGACTTGTGGATCTCGAGTTCGATGGCATTTCCCTTGCGAGGAAGGAGGTAGTATTATACCTATTTGGGAATCTTGAAAGATTCGGTGAGTTGGTGCAAGTGGTGTTAATTTTGGGAATCACACCGTGTATTGTTAATCGTCGATTTTCATCCTCCACTGAGTAAGGAATGACTCAGAATTGACGGTTGTGTTTTGGGCTTAGGGATATGTGGTAGATACCCGAGCCGAGTGCATTGAGTATGCATCCGATATCAGTGCTTAGGCAGGTATACCGGTGAGTATACGGATGCCAGTTATTGATTTCCTCTCTGTTAAGCATAGAGTATGCTATTTTTGGATGGTTAAATCTCTGATGAGAGATATGGAACACCTTGAGATTGGGAATCTCCATGGCACGATGTTTATGAGGAACAATCGTAAAGTTAGTTGACTCCCTTGAAGAGGGATTTTCTTGCGAGGGTTAAGGTACTTCCCTTGTTGGTGTTTTCCTTCGAGTTATGCGACAGCCTTCCCAAGTTTGGATTGTTAAATCCGAGGATTTTCAAGGGATGGCAGGATTTCGGATTGGTTGAGTGTCGCAGACGACACAAGCGTTGAGGATGCAATGGGTTTATTGCATGCCCCTTAAGAAATTTAAACTCTGCGGAGTCTCGGTTGTTATTTATGATCAGAACGTGATTCTTGGAACATCCGGAGGTGGACATCTTGTGAGATGTCTTTTGTTGAATTTGTGGCCGTGAGTTGCCCAAATTAAGTTGCAGTGAGGCGACTACTCCTTCGATGAAGGAAGTTTGAAAGTGGAAACCAGGTTTGGTATGTGTACACCGTGGTTGTACTAGTGTTTCCCTCGTAACGATGTATGTTAGACATCGTGAGTCTTGGTAAAGATGTCATTGGATGATATCTACGATAGAATCAAGAGCGATTCGAATCCTTGCAGTTTCAGTTGACTAACTGCTTTTGGACTGTTAGCGTTGAGTTGTGCTGACGCTCTTTGACGTTATGATGGATTTGGAAGTCTATTCCACTCCAGAGTTTGACACGAGGTCAACGTTCTTACGGTTGAGGTGTCATTCAGGATGTGTTCGTACTGTTGTATTAGAACGAAGGAGGACTGTCCGATCTACAGTCGTAAGTATTGGTTGATTTGCAGTCATGAGAGGCTGACTTCTGGGATGACCCGCATCGAGGTACGTTTTACCTCTTGGGTGATATGTTGGTTTTGGTATGTCGCTCTGTTTCAGAGTTAGATGAGAGGTAAGTATCCTCGCGTTTATTAATACGATTCTGATATGGTCAGGAATCGAGGTTATGGCTTCATGTTGTTGTGTAGCCTGGGTGTTACGTGATACACCAGTGCTAATTTCGAGGACGAAATTCTTTTAGTGGGGGATATTGTGATGACCAGGGATTATAGGTGTTAATCCCGGAGTATTAATAATCCCTAAAGTGGTTTTACGTGACGATTTGGAGTTTAATTGAGGTATTGGGCCTTCTGGGCTCGTTTATTTGGGCAGTTGGGATCGTTGGACCCAGAGGTTGAGATTGTATTCACATTACGGTGTAAAACCTAAGAGTTGGGTTTTTGATGTGTCTCGGAATCTCGGGTGCTATGTGAGCACCGGTAGGGGATTTTGGAGTTAGAGAGAGAGTTTTTGAAAACAGATGATTTTTAAGGAATCATGATGTAGTTGTGGGGCTATTATTTTTTCGGGGTATTTTTGCTATAAATAGCAGTTGAACCCGAGATTTTAAAATAAAAATCATTTCAACCCCAAATCTTTTCTTCTCCTCCCCGCGCGCGATTTCCGACTGGCCCTGCACCTCCGCGCGTAAAAGCGCTTCGGCCGCCGCCGTCCCGCCGCCGATCGGCGCGTCCGACCTACCCACGGCGTCGTCTCGGCGAGGCGCTCCTTTCCCCTCCGTCAATTCAAGGTTTCGTCGCGTTTCTCGTTCGGATTTGGCAGAAAGGCGTCGATCCCCAAAAGTTAGGGTTCATCGATTTTGAACGATTTTGCTTCCGATTTTCGTTGGGTAACATCCCTTACCCCTTGTTCGTCTTTTTCGTGTATTTCCATGCCTTTATTGTGTTCGATTTGAAGGATTTTAAGGGTTCGAATTTAAAGGCTTGTTTGGGTTCGAATTTAAGGATTATGAGTTCGAAAATTGGGGGTTTTTGTCAAGGGATGTTGATTCTTGCTTGGATAGCTTAATTGACATTTTAGATGAATTATGGTATTTTATTGGGTTCGAAATTGTGAGATTAAGGTTCGATTTTTGTAGGGCATTCTTGAACAAATTTCGATTGTCTCATTTATTTCCTTCCCTGCATGTACCCTGCCCCGGGTCTTTTAAGAGGATAATTGTCGTGTGTTGACAATATTTTGAGGGATATGGGTGTGCTTGAGCATAGGTTACATGTTCGTAAATAATTGTGAATTATTTATCGTGTTAGCACATCATTCCTCGGGGCATGGAACTCGAGCAAGGTTTGGCTCGGACTTTGGAGATTTAAGGTACGTGCGACGTACGAGCATTTCTATATTTTAAGGCATATGTGAATGCATAATGAAAATGGATTTCATTGAATAATCGCGCATGAGGATTATATATATATATGTTGATATAGCCAAGGAATGACCCAAATCTTGATATCGCCGCTTGTAGCGTGCGTGACACTAGAGTAGGATGACTCTTGCATGATATATGGGGTACTGGGTTTATTTGACTATATTAGGGCATTTGAGATGCCTGGGAATGATCGTAAAATCATGTATTCTTCGTAAGACATTTGAGATGTCTAAGTTCGTAGAATCGTGTATTCATTATAAGACATTTGAGATGTCTAGGCTTGTAGACTCATGTATTCATTATAAGACACTTGAGATGTCTAAGTATAATGAAGGATTGGTAAAATAAATGCTAAGGCATTTGAGCTATCTGTGATTGATAGCAAGGTTGTGAAATCAGTATTAGATATTGTGATATCTGTAATTGCATGTTTAATGAATTTGTAATCACTATATGTTGATATTCGAGGATTAGGCATGCGATGAGTTAATCAATGCGTTGATTTACTGATTTATGAGATTTGATGAGTTTGATGTTGTGAGAACAGGGACAGTACACGGAATCCCGGATGAGGATGTTGCCATCCAGGGAGTATCATTTAAATTCATTAGCATTTACCTTTGTTGTAAATTATGAATTTCATTATTATGATTATGGGATTTTGTGTATGGGTATGCTCACCCCGTTGGGGGCTGTCTCTGTTGGGACAGGTGGACAGGTACATCGATGGCTATGGAGCTGAGCTCGAGCTGTTGATTTGAGGTACTCCCAGGATCGTGGTACCAGGGCTTGATGGAGCACGGTATCGTATAGAGTACCTATATATACACCTGAGGATTTATACATATTCATGATGCTCGCATGTGAGCACGATTATACTTGTATATGGATTGTATATAAAGGCATGAGCCTTTCTCTCTTTCATTTAAGGTTGCATGCAATTAGGTTGAATTGCTAGAATGATATGAGAGTCATTGGTGTATTATGTGGGTGTTGGAACCCACTTTTGTTGACATATGTGTGGTGTCTTCCCTGGCTGGGAATCTACTTGTATTACTGCTTTCTGTTGAGTATTATGTGTTCCCTGGCCGGGAATTTTGTTATGTGTTGTACTCTTTTTTGGGATAGCTCTATTTATGGGGAGACTCTGCCCAAATTTTTATAAAAGTTTACAATGTGAAAAGTGGCACCAAGGGGTTGGTAAAGGGCAAACATATGAGTCTTTCATTGACAGGCAATGATTAAGTATCATCAGAGCTTCCCGATTGACATTTTATAGAAAGCATGTACCACACATAGTGGTTAATACACTAATCAAGGTTTAAGGGCTTGGGGTCCTTACACAATACCACATATATACTCGCATCCACAATGCATAAACAATGAGTATATAAAATACATGTTACCGTTGGGTGCCCGTACGTCCACTACGTACCTTTCCAAAAAGTGGAATGTGGTTGGACCTCAATTCCTTGGCTGCGTTGCCACCTGGGTTGGTTCTACATATTCACAAATACCAATATTAGAACCCAATAATAGTCCAATACCAAAAATCCCACAAAAACACCCAAAAACACCATTTTTGGTGTCTCGCGATCGATCGCCAACAAGCCACGATCGATCGCGAGACCACACTGTCTCGGGCAACAAAATCCAACAATCCGCGATCGATCGCGGAGCTAGTGCCGATCGATCGCGGCCTCGCCGATCGATCGCGCTAAGCTCGCGATCGATCGCTGAGGCTTACTGCCTCAGCCCTTATGCTCGCGATCGATCGCGAGAAAAACGCCGATCGATCGCCGAGCTGTGGTCAAGCGGGGTTTGGGCACTATTCACCCATCTTCAACCCCCACTCAAAAACACCCACATACACCAACATAAATCAAATCCAACAACTCAAAACCACCCATAAACATCATAACAAACTCAAATAAACAACATCCAACTAAAACACTACCAAAATCACAACACCCAACACAAACCCATTTTAAAACCTTCAAAACCCAACGAAACTCAACCAAAACCTTACAAAATTAAAACATGAGGTACCCATACCTCTTGGGGATCTCAAATCACCCAACAAGCTCCACAAAACAAGATTTTTGAAAGGTTTCTCCTCAACCCTAGGCTTGAGCTCGAAAATAAAGAGAAGGGAAGGGTTTGGTGTGTTGGAAATGATTTTGGTAAAGTGAAATAAGAGTTGGAAATAAAGGGTGGGTTTATTAAATCCAATGCATACCAATTAATTCCATGGTGTATAAAACACCCCAACGTGATATTTTCAAAGCATTTACTCAAAATGCACCAAATATCAATTAACACATGATTTCTCATAAATTGCTAACCAAGGCAAATAAATCATGCTTCCCATAATATTTACCCAACATGCACCACATGCACCCTAAAATGCAATCCCGGGTCACCCCTATCCACATGACCATGCATTTCCATAAGGTAAATAAATCCCAAAACATAATCAATTACCACATAATTAATCATGTAAACACAATTAAAGCCAAATAGCAATTTAACCATTTCAGGGATGTCACAGAACTCGAGATCCACTAGTCTCGAACCACCGTTCGGAAAAACTGGATACAATAACACCCATTGCATCCCAAATACACGGATTCCCTAGATCGAGTCAACAACGACTTGATGACTCTCTTGTTAGTACTTCAACATCATGAGCTGTCCCAGACAAGTCTCACCAAGATTAAACATAAACGTATACACGTTTCAGTGAGGCATACACAACCTCAACTTCAAATGACATGGTGACTACTAGAGTCCACCACAATCCACATCGTATCACCTTACGATTTGCCAAACTTGGTCCCAACGAGCAGTATAACGGCTCTAGCAAGCCCATCATGGTGCTGCACACATGCGGCAGACAAACTAGTCTCTGCCTCTTTAGGTTTACCTCAAACCTACCAACAAGACGGACGTTTCCGTACGGCACACCATACCGTGGGAAGAAAAAATCAATAGAGTAGTGGGTCTGTACCCAACGTTCCTCTAATGCCGATACACCCTGGACACTCCGGTGTCCCTATGTACTTAACGTAACCTGATCCTAATCTTTTAGGACCCATTCTACACCCTCAAGGGTGGTGTGACCATGTCTACCACATGTCCTATCGACAGAAAGCGAGTAATTTCCTCCACGATTACTCCTATCATCAATTTACATGGCCAAAGAGCCATTCCAACGAGCATACCTCAAGGGTATCACCACTCGTAATATGATCACCTCAAACAATTGCTGCGGTACAATCACATGTACAGCGCGTCCATCCATTTATCGAGCAACCCGCTCGGTATAAGGGTCACGTCGACCGGTGACGTAGACACCACCTTGTGCTCGGCACTGGCACCCAAGGCATACAACTGCATACGTATACTCAACGCATTGTTCATCGTAACGATGATGCATGTCTAATAAGACATCTCCTACCCCATCGTTATCGTCATCCCGTGACGATACATGCCCACTCATGGCATCTAAGGCATCGTCAACTAGTGACGATACATGTCAACAATGACATCTAACAACCTAGTCAACTTGTGACGGTCCATGTACATCAACGTATGTCATCCATCATCATGCTAGTAAAATAGTCATAATAAAACATGCATATCAACGCATGCCAGCTATAATAATGCTAAATAGAATAGCAATATCTCATACATCATCGCTAACAAGATAGCAGCATACCTGTCTCTGTCACTCGATAACAGTGCGTAATCAGCACCCATCGCTCGAAGGCGGCAAAATCCTGTGCTGAGTACATAGCGGCACAATCCATCGCTATAGAATCGACGGCATGATACCTCGTCATATAATAAGTGGCATGAAACCTCGCTATACACCTGAGCATGAATCATCGTCCACATAATAGCGGAAAGAGGCATCGCTATCAACATATCCGGCGGCAGGAATCATCGCCAATCCTCATAGAAGAATGAATCATCATCATTGACACAGCGGAATGAACCATCGCTATCATCCGTGTCATCATAAAGAAATGAATCATCATCATCGACACAGCGGAATACATTACCGCTATCATCCGTGTCCGGCGGTATAAACCATCGCCAATCATCATAGAAAATGTACATAAATAAAGAAATGCATGAATCTTAATTAAGTATACCTCCTGGTTAAACACATTAACCCACTTTTGTTGTCCTTGTTTCAAATATTCATGCACATAATCATTATATCTTAATGTAATTGATTAACATCATAGCATCATAACGTCTTATGGCATCTTACCACATAATAATATCGTATGGCCTCTTACCATATGGGCATCTTACCCCGTGGCATCTTACCACATAATAACATCGTATACAACATAATATGAATGCAAACATAAATGCATAAATCATAAATACAACCACAACTCATAAATAATAAACATATGAAATTATGGTTCCTTCTTCCTTTTCCACGTAAGCGGAATTCTTCCTCGCTTCTTATGGAATCCACGTAAGCGGAATTCTTGCTTCTTATGGAAATCCACGTAAGCGGAATTCTTGCTTCTTATGGAAATCCACGTAAGCGGAATTCTTGCTTTTTATGGAATTGAGTCACTTATCAGTAGTGTATTTCAATGCTTCTTACTTCTCCACGTAAGCGGAATTCTTCCTCGCTTCTTATGGAGTCCACGTAAGCGGAATTTTTCCTCGCTTCTTATGGAATTTAGCGTAAGCATTAAAATCCTCACTAGGATAACCTTGACTCGTGAAATACACCTCTTATATTTCACAACATACATATGCAAAACGATGCGTATCAACATGTATCATATCATAATGCACTATCTTATGCATACCTTGATTTACCTTGTGTTAAATAACTAAACACATAATACATGTTACGGTTGGGATGCCCGTGCTTATGTATAATCATCATTCCTTTTCGTACTCCATATTTCCTGTAACCTGCAACCATTATGGTTAGCAACAATAGCAATATACGCTATGCATCAACCATGCAATACATATACGCAACCACTTGCATGTCAATACGTATACCAAGACATGTTACCTCGGAAATATCCCCTTTTTCTGATTTTCTTAAAAATTAGATTCCTTGGCACATAACATACGGAGTGCCAGACATTATAATTAATGACATCCTATCGCGTTTCACAAGATTCCTGCAACCACAACGGTTAGCAACACCACTTTTCATATCATAAAAGCACATAAACATATAGTTGTGTCATTCAACATTAATGCCATCATGCAAAATTATGTGCTATCAACAATTTCCTAGGCCCTTAACAGCCCCAATGAGCAATCACTGCTCTGATACCACTAATGTAAGGACCCCAAGCCCTTAACCCTTGATTAGTGTATTAATCAATATGTGTGGCACATGCTTTCAATAAAAATCGATCGGGAAACTCAGATGATGCTTTATCATTGAATGGCAAATACAAAATTTTCTTTAATACTCAATGTTATAAGATCATCAACCTAACAACATATAGACTCGTAAAGTTCGCCCATAACCATCCCTTTTACACCACTTTTTACATTGTGGACCTTTATAAAAATTTGGGCAGAGTCTCCCCATAAATCGAGCTATCCCGAAATAAAAGCACATCACATAATATAATTCTCGGCCAGGGAATACACAATACTCAACAGAATACAGAACACGAAGTAAATTCCCAGCCAGGGAAGACACCACACAGTAAGACAACTAAAGTGGGTTTCAACACCCACATAATACACCAATTACTCTCATATCATTAGCAATTCTACCCTTAATTGCATGCAACATAGAATGAAAGAGAGAAAGGCTCATGCCTTTATATACAACCCATATACAAGTATAACCGTGCTCACATGCGAGCATCATAAATGTGTATATAACCCTCAGGTGTATATATGTACACTATACGATACCGTGCTCCATCAAGCCCTGGTACCACGATCCTGAGAGTAAATCCAATCAACAGTTCGAGCTCAACTCCAAAGCCATCGATGTACCTGTTCACCTGCCCCAACAGAGACAGCCCCCAACGGGGTGAGCATACCAATACACAAAATCCCATAATCAAAATAATGAAATTCATAATTTGCAACAAAAGTAAATTCTAATGAATTTTAATGATACTCCCTGGATGGCAACGTCCTCATCCGGGATTCCGTGTACTGTCCCTGTTCTCACGATCATCAAACTCATCAAATCTCAAAAATCAGTAAATCAACACATTGATTTAACTCGTCGCATGCCTAATTCTCGAATATCAATATATAGTGATTCCAAATTCATTATACAGGCAAATATGGATATCTCAACAACAAATACTGATTTCTCAACCTCGCTATCAATCACTGATAGCTCAAATGCCTAGCATTTATTTTACCAATTCTCCATTATACTTAGACATCTCGCATGTCATATAATGAATCCATGATTTCACGATCATTCTCAGGCATCTCAATGCCCTACAATGGTCATATACATCTCGTACCCCATATACCTTGTAAGAGTTATCCTACTCTAGTATCACGCACGCTTGTGGCGGCGATATCAAGATTTGGTCGTTCCTTGGCTATATCAACATATATATATAACCATACGCACAATTATTCAATGTAATCAAAATACATTATGCATTTCACAAATGCTCTCATATAAAGGAATGATCGTACGTCGCACGTGCCTTAAATCTCCGAAGTCCGAGCCATACCTTGCTCGGGTTCCATGCCCCCGAGGAACGATGTGCTAACACGATAAATAATTCACAATTATTACGAACATGTAACCCATGCTCAAGCACATCCATAACCCTCAAAATATTGCCAACACACGACAATTAACCATTTAAAAGACCCGGGGCAGGGCACATGCAGGGAGGGAAACGAATGAGACATTATCAAAAATTGTTCAAGAACACCCTTCAAATTTTCGAACCCTTAACCTCACAATTCGAACCCAAACTAAGCACCATAATACATCTAAAACATGTAATAAACGACCCATAACAAGAATCACCACCCCCCTGCCAAAACCCCCAAATTCGAACCCCAACCTCACGAAATTAGGGCAAATTTTCGAACCATACATCACCAAAATACAAGGAATTACATGAGAAGCATGAAAAAGGGGTAAGGAAGGTTACCCATACGAAGATCGGAAGGAAAATCGCTCAAAAACGAAGAACCCTAGAATTTTGGGCGTCTGCGTTAATCTGGAATTCCGAACGCAATCGCGATGAAACTTTGAATTGCCGGTGTGGAAAGCTACGCCTAGACGAGACGAAGCCAACGGCGGGTCGGACGCGCCGGATGGCGGCCGGACGGCGGCGGGCGCAACGCTTTTACGCGTGGGGGTTGGGGGCGACGGGAAAGGGCAGACGCGAGGAGAGAGAGAGACGGGCTGGAGGAGCTGAAATGAATTTTAAAATTAAAATCTCGGGTTCAACTGGTATTTATAGCAAAAATACCCCGAAATACTAATAACCCCACAAATACATCATGATTCATTAAAAATCATCTGTTTTCAAAAATTCTCTCTCTAACTCCAAAACCCCCTACCGGTGCCCACACAAAGCACCCCAGATACCGAGTCACACTAAAAACCCAACTCATAGGTTTTTCACCCAAATGAGAATACAATCTGAACCTAGGGATCCAACGATCCCAACTACCCAAATAAACGAGCCCAGAAGGCTCAACACCACGATTAAACTCCAAATCGCCACGTAAAACAACTTTAGGGGTTATTAACACTCCGGGATTAACATCTATAATCCCTGGTCATCACAAGCGAGCAAATGATGAAATGTGGCATTTGACTAGATATCCAAGATATATATATTCCATTCCCTATTATTATGAATAGGAACAGAGACGTAAGTTAATCAAGGAGTTGATTAATTGGTAATGGAAGTTAAGGAAATCTCTACATGATATCTAGAATTACGATAATTCTTTGATAAAGAAAATGTAATGAGATATTGTTAATTTGAAACTTGCTAGGGTTAACCAATGTGATGATTAACTGCATATTCAGGATTTGATGATTTATCTGTTTTGAGAACAGGGATATTACAGGGGGATGAGGATGATACCATCCAGGAAGTGTCACATATGTTCCACAATATTTACATTTTTGTAAATTATGTATTATGTCATTATGATTATGAGATTGTGGAATTGGTATGCTCACCCCGTGTGGGGGCTGTCTCTGTTGGGACAGGTGAACATGTACATCAATGGTTTTGGAGCTGAGCTCGAGCTGTTGATTGGAGGTACTCCCAGGATCGTGGTACCAGGGCTTGATGGAGCACGGTATCGTATAGTGTACATATATACACCTGAGGGTTATATACACATTTATGATGCTCGCATGTGAGCACGGTTATACTTGTATATAGGTTGTATATAAAGGCATGAGCATTTCTCTCTTTCATTCTATGTTGCATGCAATTAAGGGTAGAATTGCTAATGATATGAGAGTCATTGGTGTATTATGTGGGTGTTGAAACCCACTTTAATTGTCTTACTGTGTGGTGTCTTCCCTGGCTGGGAATTTACTTCGTGTTCTGTATTCTGTTGAGCATTGTGTATTCCCCGGCCGGGAATTATATTATGTGATGTGCTTTTGTTTCGGGATAGCTCAATTTATGGGGAGACTCTGCCCAAATTTTTATAAAAGTCCACAATGTAAAAAGTGGTGTAAAGGGGATGGTAATGGGCGAACTTTATGAGTCTATTATAACATTGAGTATTAAAGAAAATTTTGTATTTGCCATTCAATGATAAAGTGTAGGGTCTTCCTACCTTAACATCATCTTAATACACAAGTTATGGACTAAACAAGCATTAATAACGTCTTAGGGTTCCGATTGTAGCTTTGAGCTAAAAAGATTTCAGGCCAACAATGAAATTTCAAAACTTAACTCATTACATTCTCAACAATGAATGTTAAAGCGATAGTATTATACTACTCCTAGAGTAGAGACTACCCAAAAGTCCTGTATCCTATCTTCTTTCATGCTCCTTTTAGCTCACTGCCTCAACCCGACCCTTAGCCCTTCGGTCCAAAAGTGTACCTACAGGAACAACCCATCATGAGCATGTACATCGATACTTAACATCATAAGGCGATGGCATATAAATAAATGCATGAAAATAATTGGTAACGTATACTTCCTGGTTAATCGCATTAACCCTCTTTGGTTGTCCCTGTTTCATAGCCATGCATATAATCATTAATTCTCGACATGAATGATTAAAATCATCATCTTATAATATCATCATCATATAAGCATCATCATTTTATCAATATCATCATCTTTTTATAAATATCATCATCTTATAACATCATCATCATGTAAGCATCATCATCTTATAGCATCATCATCTTATAAGCATCATCATCTTATAGCATCATCATCTTATAACATCATCATCAAATAGCATCATCATCGTATAGCATCATCATCATATAAGAATCATCATCTTATAACATCATCATCTTATAACATCATCATCTTATAACATCATCATCGTATAGCATCATCATCATATAAGCATCGTCATCTTATAGCATCATCATCTTATAACATCATCATCTTATAACATCATTATCATATAGCATCATCATCGTATAGCATCATCATCATATAAGCATCGTCATCTTATAGCATCATCATCTTATAAATATAACAGTAAATGTACAAAATCATAGTTAAGTAAACATGCGGTTTATTCGTCAGTTTCTTTTTGTTGACCCTGATTCACAATCGTGCATATGGGCATCTTACCCCATCGTGTGGCATCTTACCATATCACAACATCGTGTGGCATCTTACCACGTGGGCATCTTGCCCTATCGTATGGCATCTTACCATATCATAATATCGTGTGGCATCTTACCACGTAATAACATCGTATGGCCTCTTACCATATGGGCATCTTACCCCGTGGCAACTTACCACATAATAACATTGTATGGCATCTTACCATATGGGCATCTTACCCCGTGGCATCTTACCACATAATAACATCGTATGGCCTCTTACCATATGGGCATCTTACCCTTTTTATAAGCATCGTATAACATCATTATAAACTTACTTATCATATCATCTTCACAAACATCATCATCTTAAACTTATTTATCACAATCACCATCATAAACATCATCATCATAAACTTACTTATCACAATCGTCATCATAATCATCATAAATACTCATGCAATCAATGCATAGTCAGAGTTAGGAGTGTGTTACCGTCCGATGCCCGTACGCTTCTTACGTACCTTAATTCCAAAAGTGGAGAAATTGAAGAACTCTATCTTCTCGATGTTGTTGGCACCTGGGATGGTTCCACACAACAATACAAATCGATATTAGAAGCTAAACAATAGCCAAATACCAAAAATTCATCAAAAAACATCATTTGCCATGTTTTAAACAGCGGCGATCGATCGTTGCACGAGGAGATCGATCGCCTCACTTTTTGCCCTGCGGCGATCGATCGCTTCATTTCAGGCGATCGATCGCCTGCTACGTGAAATGGCTACTGGCCATGGGCGATCGATCGCCTCATTTCAGGCGATCGATCGCCACCTGCTGGTGCGCAATTTTTTGCCATTTTTGTACATTTTTCGAGCTCATCCTCATACCTTACAAAACCAAACTTTCCTACAACATCAACAACATCATAACCCACTAAAACCCACATAAAACACTTCAAAAATCATACCCCAACAACATACAACACATACCCAACCAAACCCACATAAATCACTTCAAAATCATCCCATTTCAAATCCAAACTTCATAAAAACTTTAGGAAGGGTTCCATACCTCTTGAAGACTCCAAATCTTGACAAGAATCACACAAACACAAGTTTTATGGAACTTTCCTTCTCCTTCCTTGGAGGATTTCGAAAATGGGGAATGTGAAGGGTTTTGGGAATGAATTGGGGATTTTTGAGGGAAAGGGTAAAGTGAGGGGAAGGAGGGTGTAGTCGGGTATATGGGTTAATTAAATTGTACCCAAAATAACATGATGTATAAAATACCCCAACATGGTATTTTAAAAGCATTTTACAAAAATGCAACCAACTTCATTAAATCCATACTTTCCTCATAATTAACAATCAACCCAATTAAATCATGCTAACACTTCATTTTCCACGCACAACTTAATCATCTTAATAATTCATCATACAAACATAATTAATGCTTTAATTGCAATTAATCATTTCGGGGACATCACATTACTCCCCTACTTATAAGATTTCATCCTCGAAATCGCATGCACTTACCCCAAAAGAAACTAAACATAAATCACATACCAGAGAATAGTTCCGGGTAGTGCTGTACCATATGCCGCTCCGTCTCCCATGTAGCCTCCTCGACACCCCGACGATCCCACTGAACTTTGACCATCGGTATTACTTGACTTCGTAATCTGCGATCCTCATGATCCAGAATTCTGGCCGGTCGTTCAACGCAGGATACATCTGAGTCCAACTGCACTTCAGTAGGCTGTAAAACATGAGACGGACCTGGCTCATACTTCCGTAGCATAGAAACATGGAAAACATCATGAATCCCAGATAAAGATGGCGGTAGAGCCAAACGGTAGGCCAAAATACCGATACGCTGCAATACTTCATACGGTCCGACATATCTCGGAGATAACTTTCCCCGTATACCAAAACGGACCACACCCCTGAAGGGTGAGATTTTTTTAAGAAAACTTTGTCTCCTACTTGGAATTCCAGCGGTCGTCGCCGCTTATTGGCATAGGCCGCTTGCCTATCCCGGGCCGCTTTCATCTTTTGGCGTATCAACTTTATCTTGTCTTACATATCCTTAATCATATCCGGTCCTCCGACCGCTTTACTAGTCAAGTCCTCCCAATACAGCGGTGACCTACATCGTCGTCCGTAAAGAGCTTCAAAAGGAGTTATTTGAATGCTCGTCTGATAGCTGTTAATATAGGAGAACTCCATCATTGGCACTGAATCTTGCCACGGAGTATCAAACTCCTAAACACATGCCCTCGACATGTCCTCGAGCGTCTGAAGGGTACGCTCTGTCTGGCCGTCTGACTGAGGGTGATAAGATGTACTCAGTATCACTTCTGTGCCCAAAGCTGTCTGAAGACCCTCCCAGAAATGTGGAGTAAACCTTGGGTCTCTGTCAGACACAATCGAGACTGGAACCCCATGCAACCTCACCACATCCCGCACATATAATTGGGTCATCTTTAGGTACGCAAAAGTCATACAGTAGGGGATGAAGTGAGCTACCTTCGTTAGCCTATCCACGATCACCCAGATCGCATCAAATCCAGAGGCCGTCCTTGGTAAATGGGTCACAAAGTCCATAATGATATGCCTCCACTTCCACTTAGGTACCTTCAAGCTCTTCAGCTTGCCACCGGCCTCTGCCTTTCTGCCTTTACCTGTTGGCAGATCAAACATCTTTTAACGAAAGCGATCACATCGTGCTTCATGCGTCTCCACCAGAACTGACCACTTAGGTCCTTATACATTTTCCTTCCTCCTGGGTGGATACTGAACCGACTACTATGAGCCCGTTCCGATATTCCTTTAAGCAACTCCGGCGTATCTGGGACTACCTATCGGTTGCCCAGCCTCAAGGAATCATCTTCTGCCATTCTGAACTTTGATGGCTGTCCTCGAAGTACTAAAAAAGACCACCTCTGAACCTCATCATCTGACCTCTGGGCTTTCCTAATAGCCTCAAATATGTCTGGCTCAGCCAACAAGGTCGACACTCGCACCGGCGACGTGTCCACATCAAAATCATAGCCCAAATGGCAACAAGAGGTCATCATAGCTGATAAATTCATGACATCCATCTTCTTTGTCGCATATTCATCTCAGCATGTGTGAACAAAACTCCAGGCTCTTATGGTCCGTGTAGATGGTAAACGACGTACCATGCAAGTAATGCCTCCAAATCTTCAAGGCAAATATAACGGCTGCCAGCTCCAAATCATGGACTGGGTATCTATCCTCATGTGGTTTCAACCGCCTCGATGCATAAGCCACCACATGCTTATCTTGCATCAACACACAGTCCAAACCCTGCAGTGATGCATTCGTGTACAAGGCAAACCTCTTATTCTCAGAAGGAATCACCAATATAGGTGTCGTAGTCAAACGACGCTTCAATTCTTGGAAGCTTTCCTCATAAGCTTCGGACCAATATAACGGCACTCCTTTCTGAGTCAACTGTGTCAGGGGTCTGGCAATCCCTAAGGATCTGGAGTACTGTTCTCAAGTGCTTTACGTGTTCCTCTTCAGTTCGAGAGTAAATAAGCACATCGTCCATGAAAATTATGACGAACTGATCCAAACATGGTTGGAGCACCCTGTTCATCAGGCTCATAAAACAGCTGGGGCATTCGTCACCCTAAAAGGCATGACTAAGAATCCGTAGTGCCCATATCTAGTCCTGGAAGCTGTCTTCTGGACATCATCATCTCGAACTCGAATATGATGATACTCCGACCTCAGATCGATCTTACTGTAGAGCCTCGTACTCTGCAGCTGATCAAAAAAATCATCAATTCCCGGAAGCGGATACTTATTCTTCATCATGGCTTTGTTCAGTTGTCTAAAATCGATGCACAGCCGCATTGAACCATCTTTCTTCTTAACAAATAAAACTGGTGCACCCCAGGGCGTATGTAGCCCTTGTCAAGGAGCTCTTACAACTGAACATTTAACTCCCTTAGCTCCGCTGGTGCCATCCTATACGGGGCACGAGAAATGGTAGACGTCCCTGGTAATAACTTAATCCCAAACTCGACCTCTCTCGTCGGTGGAATCCGGGAATCTCTTCCGGAGATACATCAGGAAACACCGCCACTACGGGCACATCCTCAACCTTTAACTCTTTCCTCTTTTCAGTAATATCAACAGCATAGATGTAGGGTCTTCCTACCTTAATATCATTTAGTACACATAAATTGGACAGAACATGCAATTATAACCTTTTAAGGGTTCCGGTTGTAGTTTGAGCTAGGGAGATTACAGGCCAAAAATAAAGTTTTCAAAGCTATTTAATTACATTCCCAATAAAGAATGTTAAAGCTATAGATTTACACTACTCCTAGAGTAGAGACTATCAAAAATCCTGCATCCTACGTTCATCATGCTCCCTTTAGCTCACTTCCTCAACCCGACCCTAGGCCCTTGGTCCAAAAGTGTACCTACAGGGATAACACATCATGAGCATTCATATATTTACTTAACATTATATAAAAGCATACAATAATGCATAACATCTTAGTTAAGTAAAAGCTATTGGTCGTCCTCCGACCCCCTTGGTTATCCCTGACTCTTATTCATATATTGGGGTGTCTTACCCCATTGTATGGCATCTTGCCATATCATAATCATTGCGTGGCATCTTACCACGTGGGCATCTTACCCAATCATATGGCGTCTTACCATATTATAAACATTGCGTGGCATCTTACCATGTGGGCGTCTTACCCAGTCATATGGCGTCTTACCATATTATAAACATTGCATGGCATCTTACCACGAGGGCATCTTACCCAATCCTATACTTTGGGTGGTGTCTTACCACATGGGCGTCTTACCCAATCATACACGTCGTATGACCTTATCATAAACTTCGTCATTATAGACGTCCTCATAACATCGTTATCATAAACATCATCTTAAGCATCATCATCGTAACATCATCATAAGCATCATCATTATAAATATCATCATAGATATCATCATCATAACATCATCTTAAACGTCATCATCGTAAACATCATCTTAAACATCATCATAATATGTAAGGGCATGGTTTACCGTCCGATGCTCGTACGTCTCTTACGTACCTTAATTCCCAAAAGTGGAGAATTTGGAGAGCTTTATCTCCTGGATGTTGTGGGCACCTGGGATGGTTCTACACAACCATACAAATTGATATTAGAAGCTAAACATAGTCCAATATCCAAAAATCCCACAAAAAATCAAAAATCCACTTTTCATCAGCTCGCGATCGATCGCCGCCCAGGCGCGATCGATCGCGAGATCGCACTGGACGAGGGGCCAAAATCTCCTTCTTGGCGATCGATCGCCACTTTTGGCGCGATCGATCGCCAGGCCCGCCGATCGATCGCCCAAAAGTGGCGATCGATCGCCAAATGCTTCTGGCTGGTACTGGACGCTCGCGATCGATCGCCAAGGACGGGCGATCGATCGCCGAGTGCTGTACATCGAATTTTCGCCATTAATGCTCATTTTTCAAGCTCTTTCACATACCACCCCAAAACCAAACTTCCTCATAACTTCAATAACAACATAACCCACTAAAACCAACATAAACACTTCAAAAATCATACCCCAACCATAAACAACACATACCCCAAATAAACCCACATAAAACATCAAAACTTAACCCATTTCAACACCAAACATCATAAAACTTGTAGGAATGGTTCCATACCTCTTGTAGGCTCCAAATCCTAGCAAAGATCACACAAATAAGGATTTTGTGGGACTTTCCTCCTCCTCTTTTGGTGAGTTTCGAAAATGGGGGTAGGGTTTGGGGTTGGGAAGTGATTTGGGGGTTTTAAAAAAAAATGAAAGGTAAATGGGTTAAAGTGATGGGTAGGGGATTTAAAAAGGGGGGTTTACTTTTTCTTAATTAAAATTGTACCCCAAACTTAACATGATGTATAAAATACCCAACTTGGTATTTTAAAAGCACTTTACAACAATGCTCTAAACTTCATTTAAAATCATATCTTCCTCATACTTGATAATTTAACACAATTAATCATGTTAACATCTTAATACCCAACACATAAATCCATCAACACATGATACATCATATAAGCATAATTAATGTCCAAGTTACCATTAATTAATTTCGGGGCATCACATTACTCCCCTACTTACAAGATTTCGTCCTCGAAATCGCATGCACTTACCCAAAAGAAACTAAACATAAATCATACCAGAAAATAGTTCGGGGTAATGCTGCATCATATGCCGCTCCGTCTCCCACGTAGCCTCCTCGACACCCCGACGATCCCACTGAACTTTGACCATTGGTATAACTTTACTTCGTAGTCTGCGATCCTCACGATCCAGGATTCTGACCGGTCGTTCAACGTAGGATACATCTGAGTCTAACTGCACTTCAGTAGGCTGTAACACATGAGACGGATCTGGCTCATACTTTCTCAACATAGAAACATGGAAGACATCATGAATTCCAGATAAGGACGGCGGTAAAGCCAATCGGTAAGCCAAAGTGCCGATACGCTGTAATACCTCATACGGTCCAACATACCTCGGGGATAACTTCCCCCGCATACCAAATCGAACAACACCCCTGAAGGGTGAGATTTTCAAGAAGACCTTGTCTCCTACTTGAAATTCTAGCGGTCGTCGCCGCTTATTGGCATAGGCTGCTTGCCTATCTTGGGCCGCTTTCATCTTTAAGCGTATCATCTTAATCTTTTCCTCCATGTCCTTAATCATATCCGGTCCTCCGACCGCTTTACTCGTCAAGTCCTCCCAATACAACGGTGACCTACATCGTCGTCCGTAAAGAGCTTCAAAAGGGGCCATTTGAATGCTCGCCTGATAGCTGTTATTGTAGGAGAACTCTACCAGAGGTATAGACTCTTGCCACGGAGTATCAAACTCCAAAACACATGCCCTCAATATATCTTCGAGCGTTTGTATAGTACGCTCCGTTTGGCCATCAGTCTGAGGGTGATAAGCTGTACTTAGTCTCACCTCGGTGCCCAAAGCTGTCTGGAGACCCTCCCAGAAATGAGAAGTAAACCTTGGGTCTCTGTCAGACACGATCGAGACTGGAATCCCATGCAACCTCACTACATCCCGTACATATAATTGGGCCATCTTTAAATACGTGAAAGTCATACTGTAAGGGATGAAATGAGCTACCTTCGTCAGCCTATCTACGATCACCCAGATCGCATCAAATCCAGAGGCCGACCTTGGCAAGTGGGTCACGAAGTCCATAGATATAAGCTCCCACTTCCACCTAGGTACCTCCAAGCTCTTCAGCTCGCCACCAGGCCTCTGCCTTTCTGCCTTTACTTGTTGGCAGATCAAACATCTCTTAACGAAGCTGATCACATCACGCTTCATGCGTCTCCACCAGAATTGACCACTTAGGTCCTTATACATCTTTCTTCCTCCAGGGTGGATACTGAACCGGCTATTATGAGCCCGTTCTAAAATTCCTTTACGCAATCCTGGCGCATCTGGGACCACCCATCGGTTGCCCAATCTTAAAGAGTCATCTTCAGCCACAGTAAACTTTGTTGGCTGACCTCGAAGTACTATTGATGACCATCTCTGAACTTCATCATCCAACCTCTGGGCTTTCCTGATAGCCTCAAATACGTCTGGCTCGGCCAATAAGGTCGACACTCGCACCGGCGACGTGTCTACATCGAAGTCATAGCCCAGATGGCAGTAAGAAGTCATCAAGGCTGATAAACACATAACGTCCTCAGCAGTACTCTTCACCTTCCTACTTAAGGCGTCTGCTATCAAATTTGCCTTACCAGGATGGTACTCAATTTCACAGTCATAATCCTTGAGTAAATCCATCCACCTCCTTTGCCTCATATTCAACTCTGCCTGAGTGAACAAGAACTTCAGGCTCTTATGGTCCGTAAAAATGGTAAACGTAGTACCATAAAGGTAATGACGCCAAATCTTCAAGGCGAAAATGATAGCTGCCAGTTCCAGATCATGGACTGGGTACCTGGTCTCATGAGGCTTCAACTGTCTCGAAGCATAGGCTACCACTTGTCTGTCTTGCATCAGTACACAGCCCAAACCTTGCAATGATGCATCCTGTGTACAAAGCAAACCTCTTGTCCTCAGACGGAATCACCAACACTGGTGCTGTCGTCAAACGACGCTTCAATTCTTGGAAGCTTTCCTCACAAGCTTCGGACCAGAAGAACGGGACCCCTTTCTGAGTCAGCTGTGTCAATGGCTTAGCGATCTTAGAAAATCCCTCGACAAAACGTCGGTAATAACCTGCTAAGCCAAGAAAACTCCGTATCTCGGGTACAGAAGTGGGTGCTGCCCACTCCATCACAGCTTCAATCTTCCTCGGATCCACAGATATCCCTTGGCTAGATATGACATGGCCTAGGAACACCACGCTGTCTAACCAGAATTCGCACTTGCTAAGCTTTGGATACAACTGATGATCCCTAAGGATCTGAAGTACTGTCCTCAAGTGCCGTACATGATCTTCATCGGTCCTAGAGTAGATGAGTATGTCGTCAATGAAAACTATGACGAATTGGTCCAAATATGGCTGGAACACCTTGTTCATCAAACTCATGAAAACAGCCGGGGCATTTGTCACCCCAAAAGGCATGACTAGGAATTCATAATGCCCATACCTAGTCCTGAAGGCTGTCTTCTGGACATCCTCTTCTCTTACTCGAATCTGATGGTACCCCGACCTCAGATCGATCTTACTGTAGAGCCTCGTACCCTGCAACTGATCAAACAAATCATCGATCCTCGGAAGTGGGTACTTATTCTTCACCGTAGCTTTGTTCAGTTGTCTGTAATCGATGCACAAACGCATCGAACCATCTTTCTTCTTCACAAATAACACTGGTGCTCCCCAGGGCGATACGCTAGGGCGTATATAGCCCTTATCAAGGAGTTCTTGCAACTGAATCTTTAATTCCCTTAGCTCCGCTGGTGCCATCCTATAAGGGGCACGAGAAATGGCAGACGTCCCTGGTAATAACTCAATCCCAAACTCGACCTCTCTCGTCGGTGGGAATCCGGGAATCTCCTCCGGAAAGACATCAGGGAACTCCGCCACTACGGGCACATCCTCAACTTTTACTTCTTCTTTCTTTTCCGTAACATCGACGGCATAAATGAGATATCCTGAATGACCTCGTTCCAACAACTGCGCCATCTTGACAGCAGATATCAACGGAATCTTAGAGCGAGAACCATCCCCATAGAACGTCCATGGAACTCCCATATCGGATTTAAACCGTACAGTTCTCTGCCTGCAGTTCACAACTGCCTGATACCTGTTCAGAACATCAATGCCCAGAATGCAATCAAAATCTGACATTCCTAGAACAATCAAATCTGACCTTAGTTCCTTATCCTCAAAATAAATGAGGCCATTGTAGACGATCCGATCAGTAATCATACTTCTTCCAGTGGGGGTCGAGACTATAAGAGGCGTAGGCGACGGAGAAGTGCATAAGTGGTGCCTTTCCACAAAACTTGTCGACACAAAAGAGTGTGACGCACCTGTGTCGATCAATATAAAAGCAGGGTGCGTAAATAAAAGACACGTACCCTGCTATAACCTCCTCCGGAGCCGCTGAAGCCTGCTCCCTTGTCAGTGCATAGACCTGTCCTTGAGGTGGCCCCATGGGCTGACCTCCATGCTGTCTCGGTACAAAGGGTGGTCTGTGCTGTGCTGTCCTATCTGCAGGCCTCCCCGCAGAACCCTGTTGACTTCCCCTGTTGGGACACTGTCTAGCAAAGTGGCCCTTGTCGCCACAAACATAGCACCCTATACAGTCTTTCGCCAGATGTGGTTGCCCACAAAGAGTGCATTGGATCCTCCCGGATCTGTCTCCCTGAGACTGCCCCCTTCCAGATGGGGCATCACCTCTTCGGTTTCCTTTCCACCTATTGTCGGACTTCTTACCACTAAACCTTGATGCTGAGGAGTTCCCCCTTGACTTGAACTGATCATTCCTCGGCTTCAAATTATCCGGAGTGGATTTCTGAGAGGGTGCCGACGGTGGTACAACATCAGGGTATGCACCCACTCCTAGTTCGGCTAGCTCAGCCCTTGAGAGTGCATCATCAAAACAAGTAGGGCCATAAGTGATCACCCTATCGTATAGCTCCGGCCTCAGACCCTTCATGAAATTCCTCATCTTTGCTTGCGTGCTCGTGGCAATGTGAGGTACATATCGGAGCAAGGAGCAAAACTGAAGAGCATAATCCGATACCGACATATTACCTTGCTTGAGGTGAGTGAATTCATCTTCCTTAGCCTGTCGTGCTGCAGCCGAGAAATAACGGTTCAGGAAGCGAGTTCGAAACATTTTCCAGTTAACTTCATGACCTTGAGCCTCTTGCTCTACCACAGTGGTCTTCCACCACATTAGCGCCTTCTTGGCCAACTGGAACTCTGCTAACCGTATCCACGCTGTCTTCGCACATGGGGCTGCCACAAAGATTTGCTCTATTCTTTCTAACCATTCCTCCGCTCGTTCCCCAGTTTCGGTTCCTTCAAAGGTTGGGGGTCGGTAAGCAAGAAACTGAGTTAGGCTTAGTTCCCCTGGCAACAACTGTTGTTCGGCCGGTTCATCATCAAAAGCTGGCGGGGGTAGGGGATTCGTACGCCCCGCGCTTGCATTGACGCTCACTGCGTCACCTACCTCCACATTTGCTGCCATACTGCAACACAAGGATTAACAACAAGATCCAAAAGCAGTTCGTATAATACTTCGTTAGATAAACAAAACATGTTAGCATAACATCATATACTTCATATGCAACTTATGCACAAAACATGTTCGAAAGTAAGCACCTAGCTAACTTATTGCTAAGGCTACCCTTCACTCATCCCGGGTTATCTAACCACTGCTCTGATACCACTAATGTAGGGTCTTCCTACCTTAATATCATTTAGTACACATAAATTGGACAGAACATGCAATTATAACCTTTTAAGGGTTCCGGTTGTAGTTTGAGCTAGGGAGATTACAGGCCAAAAATAAAGTTTTCAAAGCTATTTAATTACATTCCCAATAAAGAATGTTAAAGCTATAGATTTACACTACTCCTAGAGTAGAGACTATCAAAAATCCTGCATCCTACGTTCATCATGCTCCCTTTAGCTCACTTCCTCAACCCGACCCTAGGCCCTTGGTCCAAAAGTGTACCTACAGGGATAACACATCATGAGCATTCATATATTTACTTAACATTATATAAAAGCATACAATAATGCATAACATCTTAGTTAAGTAAAAGCTATTGGTCGTCCTCCGACCTCCTTGGTTATCCCTGACTCTTATTCATATATTGGGGTGTCTTACCCCATTGTATGGCATCTTGCCATATCATAATCATTGCGTGGCATCTTACCACGTGGGCATCTTACCCAATCATATGGCGTCTTACCATATTATAAACATTGCGTGGCATCTTACCATGTGGGCGTCTTACCCAGTCATATGGCGTCTTACCATATTATAAACATTGCATGGCATCTTACCACGAGGGCATCTTACCCAATCCTATACTTTGGGTGGTGTCTTACCACATGGGCGTCTTACCCAATCATACACGTCGTATGACCTTATCATAAACTTCGTCATTATAGACGTCCTCATAACATCGTTATCATAAACATCATCTTAAGCATCATCATCGTAACATCATCATAAGCATCATCATTATAAATATCATCATAGATATCATCATCATAACATCATCTTAAACGTCATCATCGTAAACATCATCTTAAACATCATCATAATATGTAAGGGCATGGTTTACCGTCCGATGCTCGTACGTCTCTTACGTACCTTAATTCCCAAAAGTGGAGAATTTGGAGAGCTTTATCTCCTGGATGTTGTGGGCACCTGGGATGGTTCTACACAACCATACAAATTGATATTAGAAGCTAAACATAGTCCAATATCCAAAAATCCCACAAAAAATCAAAAATCCACTTTTCATCAGCTCGCGATCGATCGCCGCCCAGGCGCGATCGATCGCGAGATCGCACTGGACGAGGGGCCAAAATCTCCTTCTTGGCGATCGATCGCCACTTTTGGCGCGATCGATCGCCAGGCCCGCCGATCGATCGCCCAAAAGTGGCGATCGATCGCCAAATGCTTCTGGCTGGTACTGGACGCTCGCGATCGATCGCCAAGGACGGGCGATCGATCGCCGAGTGCTGTACATCGAATTTTCGCCATTAATGCTCATTTTTCAAGCTCTTTCACATACCACCCCAAAACCAAACTTCCTCATAACTTCAATAACAACATAACCCACTAAAACCAACATAAACACTTCAAAAATCATACCCCAACCATAAACAACACATACCCCAAATAAACCCACATAAAACATCAAAACTTAACCCATTTCAACACCAAACATCATAAAACTTGTAGGAATGGTTCCATACCTCTTGTAGGCTCCAAATCCTAGCAAAGATCACACAAATAAGGATTTTGTGGGACTTTCCTCCTCCTCTTTTGGTGAGTTTCGAAAATGGGGGTAGGGTTTGGGGTTGGGAAGTGATTTGGGGGTTTTAAAAAAAAATGAAAGGTAAATGGGTTAAAGTGATGGGTAGGGGATTTAAAAAGGGGGGTTTACTTTTTCTTAATTAAAATTGTACCCCAAACTTAACATGATGTATAAAATACCCAACTTGGTATTTTAAAAGCACTTTACAACAATGCTCTAAACTTCATTTAAAATCATATCTTCCTCATACTTGATAATTTAACACAATTAATCATGTTAACATCTTAATACCCAACACATAAATCCATCAACACATGATACATCATATAAGCATAATTAATCTCCAAGTTACCATTAATTAATTTCGGGGCATCACAATAGATGAGATATCCTTTATGGTCTCGTTCCAATAACTGTGCCATCTTGACAGCAGATATTAACGGAATCCTTGGACGAGAACCATCTCCATAGAACGTTCACTGGATTCCCATATCAGATCTGAATCGGACAGTCCTCTGCCTGCAGTTCACAACTGCCTGATACTTGTTCAGCACATCGATGCCCACAATGCATTCGAAGTCTGACATTCCCAGAACAATCAAGTCTGTCCTCAGCTCGTTACCCTCAAAATAAATGAGGCCGTCATAAACAATCTGATCAGTTATCAAACTTCTTCCAGTGGGGGTCGAGACCATAAGAGGCATGGGCGACGGAGAAGTGCATATGAAATCGCATCACTTACTTCAGCATCTGCTGCTATGCTATAACACAAGGGTTAACAACAATACCCAAAAGCAGTTCATATAATACATCGTTAGAGAAACAAAACATGTTAGTACAACTTCATATACTTCATATGAAACATATGCATAAAACATGTTTAAAAATAAGCACCTAGCCAACTTATTGCTAAGGCTACCCTTCACTCATTCCCGGGTTATCTAACCACTGCTCTGATACCACTAATGTAGGGTCTTCCTACCTTAACATCATCTTAATACACAATTTATGGACTAAACAAGCATTAATAACATCTTAGGGTTCCGATTGTAGCTTTGAGCTAAAAAGATTTCAGGCCAACAATGAAATTTCAAAACTTAACTCATTGCATTCTCAACAATGAATGTTAAAGCGATAGTATTATACTACTCCTAGAGTAGAGACTACCCAAAAGTCCTGTATCCTATCTTCTTTCATGCTCCTTTTAGCTCACTGCCTCAACCCGACCCTTAGCCCTTCGGTCCAAAAGTGTACCTACAGGAACAACTCATCATGAGCATGTACATCGATACTTAACATCATAAGGCGATGGCATATAAATAAATGCATTCCTGGTTAATCGCATTAACCCTCTTTGGTTGTCCCTGTTTCATAGCCATGCATATAATCATTAATTCTCGACATTAATGATTAAAATAATCATCTTATAATATCATCATCATATAAGCATCATCATTTTATCAATATCATCATCTTATAACATCATCATCATGTAAGCATCATCATCTTATAGCATCATCATCTTATAAGCATCATCATCTTATAACATCATCATCTTATAACATCATCATCATATAGCATCATCATCGTATAGCATCATCATCATATAAGCATCGTCATCTTATAGCATCATCATCTTATAACATCATCATCTTATAACATCATCATCATATAGCATCATCATCGTATAGCATCATCATCATATAAGCATCGTCATCTTATAGCATCATCATCTTATAACATCATCATCTTATAACATCATTATCATATAGCATCATCATCGTATAGCATCATCATCATATAAGCATCGTCATCTTATAGCATCATCATCTTATAAATATAACAGTAAATGTACAAAATCATAGTTAAGTAAACATGCGGTTTATTCGTCAGTTTCTTTTTGTTGACCCTGATTCACATTCGTGCATATGGGCATTTTACCCCATCGTATGACATCTTACCATATCATAACATCGTGTGGCATCTTACCACGTGGGCATCTTGCCCTATCGTATGGCATCTTACCATATCATAATATCGTGTGGCATCTTACCACGTAATAACATCGTATGACCTCTTACCATATGGGCATCTTACCCCGTGGCATCTTATCACATAATAACATTGTATGGCATCTTACCATATGGGCATCTTACCCCGTGGCATCTTACCACATAATAACATCGTATGGCCTCTTACCATATGGACATCTTACCCTTTTTATAAGCATCGTATAACATCATTATAAACTTACTTATCATAACATCTTCACAAACATCATCATCTTAAACTTATTTACACAATCACCATCATAAACATCATCATCATAAACTTACTTATCACAATCGTCATCATAATCATCATAAATACTCATGCAATCAATGCATAGTCAGAGTTAGGAGTGTGTTACCGTCCGATGCCCGTACGCTTCTTACGTACCTTAATTCCAAAAGTGGAGAAATTGAAGAACTCTATCTTCTCGATGTTGTTGGCACCTGGGATGGTTCCACACAACCATACAAATCGATATTAGAAGCTAAACAATAGCCAAATACCAAAAATTCATCAAAAACATCATTTGCCATGTTTTAAACAGCGGCGATCGATCGCTGCACGAGGAGATCGATCGCCTCACTTTTTGCCCTGCGGCGATCGATCGCTTCATTTCAGGCGATCGATCGCCTGCTACGTGAAATGGCTACTGGCCATCGGCGATCGATCGCCACCTGCTGGTGGGCAATGTTTCGCCATTTTTGTACATTTTTCGAGCTCATCCTCATACCTTACAAAACCAAACTTTCCTACAACATCAACAACATCATAACCCACTAAAACCCACATAAAACACTTCAAAATCATACCCCAACAACATACAACACATACCCAACCAAACCCACATAAATCACTTCAAAATCATCCCATTTCAAATCCAAACTTCATAAAAACTTTAGGAAGGGTTCCATACCTTCTTGACAAGAATCACACAAACACAAGTTTTGTGGAACTTTCCTTCTCCTTCCTTGGAGGATTTCGAAAATGGGGAATGTGAAGGGTTTTGGGAATGAATTGGGGATTTTTGAGGGAAAGGGTAAAGTGAGGGGAAGGAGGGTGTAGTGGGGTATATGGGTTAATTAAATTGTACCCAAAATTAACATGATTTATAAAATACCCCAACATGGTATTTTAAAAGCATTTTACAAAAATGCAACCAACTTCATTAAATCCATACTTTCCTCATAATTAACAATCAACCCAATTAAATCATGCTAACACTTCATTTTCCACGCACAACTTAATCATCTTAATAATTCATCATACAAACATAATTAATGCTTTAATTGCAATTAATCATTTCGGGGAAGTATCATCGGGTAATCAAGGGTTAAGGGCTTGGGGTCCTTACAAATGGATAAGACGCTTTAATGTATGTATCAAACCAAATGAAGCAATGTACTTATGGCACTTGAGCAAAATGTGATTAGGCATGGAAAACTACAATCTATAAACAAGTTCCCTGTAAATATCGTAATTAAGTATCCGATTGGACACCACTGGAAAGCTTATAAGTTATATTCCCAGCTATCAAAGCCTCACGCTATCAATGTCGAGTATAAAATCATATGGTCTTGTTCAATATATTTTTATTATATAAATGTGTGGATATACGATTTCAATTATATACAAGATTTGCTTGAAAATGTAAAGCCTGTTATACCATATATATATTTATGTAGCATCAAATATTGTGTAAAGTGTAACATAACCAAATCCATTGACATTCAAATACTCAGTAGATGTGAAATATTATCTAAAGTGGAGCATATTATTTAATTTCGGAGATGTTAATGGGCTCGACTCGGATGAAGTACTGCAAAAAGTTTATAGCTTCGCTAGTAACCACTGGTTTGCATCGATCCCCCATCGGGACATGTCCCTAAAACCAGTAGGCGTTCTTTAACTATAAAAAATTTAAAAATAAATAAGTGGAGCAAAATAAATAAGATTTTTTTAAAAGTAAAACGATGGAATATTCTCTTCATATACCAAATTAAGAAAATAGAGGATCCAATATATAATTAAAAAATTGGGAATTTTTTTTTTTATCTAACCAGCTAATCGGGTCATTGCAACTATGAATCGGATCAAGCCTTATCAGCAGACGAGAATATTACGTTAAAATATTTGAATAACAAATTTAAACACATAATTCCACTTTTGATAATGGACCTATAATTAGAAGAGCAAGTTAAATGTTGCTGCAGGTATCCAGAACTGCATCATTCAGAGTCACGGGTAAATTTTCAATTTTAATTTTACCACATACATGCTGCAGAATGAAAGAGAGCCAGATCATATTGCTTACTCAAACAGACAAAAGGAAAAGGAAAACATGATACACTGTCAAACAAACCAGATTTATTAGTTTTTACACATACAACAGACATATCAAACACCACATACTAGTTTTTTGCCCGAGGAAATGGAAGTTCGGTGGACACCCTAACTTCATAAAGCTACATTACATGCAAAAATTTACCTCTCCAGTAAATCATTGGAACCTTACACAACAAATAAAGCTCGATACAGCATAAACAAAGTAAATGACTGAAAGAAAGGGCCAAGGACTACATAGGCTGCATTGCTGCAACTACCTTTTGGTTCTAAATATTATGGTTGAGTAGCGTGAAATTATAACAATTGAAGTTAGGCACAATCAACGCATTAAAAGCTGGAACGCTTCATTGCTGGTTTCCACTTCATACTCGTATCCAAGACTGTTTGCACGATTTTGGAACTCATGTATATCATAGTGAGCCACTTGGATACCAACCAACACATTTGCCCCAGTTTCTCCCTAAGTTGGGTTGAAAAAGTTAATTGTCAGAATGATACTGTTGAGATAAGTACTGCATGTATACATGATCAAGGTAACTTTGGATCACAACCTGTCCCCGGTAATGGAACAAACTGATGTTCCAGCGTGGACTTAAGACGTCCAAAAATTTCATCAAAGCACCTGGCCTCTCGGGGAAAATAAAGCGGCAAAGGAGCTCATTTTCAAGATTTGATCGGCCACCCATCTGAAATATGTCAGAAGTGAAGTGGGCATTCGCAAAAAGCATATAATGAGAATATGCATAATCTAAAACAACATGCAGAATTTTTAAGCCAGCGATGGTACATAGGGACTGTATATCAAAACTTACATAGCCAACTTACTTCCCCTAGAAGAATGCATACTTTCGCACACAAGTTAGTATAGAAGGAACGCATTCAAAATTAGATCATGAAATAAACAAGATATATTCTGCTTTGCAACACAAGGTGGGGCTCAGGCTTGCATAGGAAAGCAAAAGAATGAACAAAAGGAAAACTCAATGAAGTCTTAGGAAGAACTAAACATACTAACCAAATGTCGCAAATGGTCTTTGACCAAGTCATTTTCTGTAAGATTAATGGTCTGTAGTTGAGCCGACTTCATTCTCTCTATCATAGCATCGAGCTCTAATTTTGTGTGAAGCCCCACACTGTAGAGAAGGAAAAAGAAAAGGTCAACGAGTTGTTCATTCTCTTTTGTAACACTTCAAAGCTTTTGAAGACCAAAGCCAAGCTTTGATTATCTGTGAAATGAAGGAAGTGCATGAAATTCATCTCTTGCCTGTACAGTACTAGAGCATTTTCTTTCTCTGAACTATATCTGTATTTGAATTCTGTGATATTCATAGGTCCCACCTGGAAACAACAATAACAAAATTAACATTCGAGTCATCCTTTGAAGTAAAGGGAAAAAAGGCAAAGTATGAAGTAGAAAACCCACAAGCTCGCAAAATCGCTTAAAGCTTCCAGGTTCCTCTGGCATGTAAGTTGCAAGGACAGCTTCCCGACGTCTTCCAACATCTGCAAGTTCAGTCACCAATCTCAACCTATCAAAATTCATGTTAGCTCCACTGGTCACTGCTACAACATTTTCACCCTTGAGTCCATAGTACTTGCAATAGGCTTCAGCTCCAGCTAAGGCAAGAGCACCGGCTGGTTCCAAAATGCTTCGCTTCTCTTCGAACATGTCCTGCAACAAGGAGGATCAGACATTTTGAAGTCCGTGCTCATATTTTTAAAGCCTAATAAATCTGGTACAGAGACAATGGTGCAGCAAAATAGATATAACTTAGAGGTTAAAGTTGTTTCTCAACTTTGGCAATCTGTAGATAGAGTTGTCAATTTTCAATATGCATGGAAATTATCTAACATTATAGATGGTGAACATAACTTAGTTATTCAATTCAGTAATTATATCACAGAGCTTTCAGAAGCAACCGAACTCAGCCTCATCCTACGTGTTACTTTAGCCAAAACCCACATTAAAGTTCATTTTTCCAAACGTAACAAATGGGACAACAATGGAGATATCTAAAGGGATCAAATAAAGTGTCCTCAAATCTGTGGTAGTGCCAGTAGAAGATTTCAGCGGGGGAAAAATAAGAATTTGCCGCTCAACCTTCACATATACATAGTAAACATTTATCGTTCTCATATGTCGCATGGCATATCAATAGACCAAAATTCCTCGTTGGCAGAACACTAGAAAACAAGAAGTTGGAAAATTTGACTACCATGATACTCCAAAATATGCAGGTCATGCCAACAAACTAAGTACAGCTACACTATAGATATGATGCTGGTTGTCCCAGAGATGGAACATAACAAGCAACTAGCAGGTTCCGAGAAGACATCACATACAAACTAAAATGGGCTAGAATATGGTAAGCAACTGACCTTTATTGATGCGCAGATAGCATCACGATTAACAAGAACTATCCCATCTATCAATTCCTTGCAAAGTTGGAAGGTCTCTTCACCAACCACTTTGACTGCAACACCGTCAGCAAAACCTCCCACTTGGTCCAACATTACTCGTTGACCATGGTGCAGAGATAATGCCATGGCATTCGCGTCAAGTGGTTCCACTCCAATAATTTTTACTTCTGGGGAGACCCTTTTCACATAGGCCGCAATACCTGCAATAAGCCCACCACCACCAACAGGCACAAATATAGCTTCTATAGGGCCTTTCATTTGCCGCACAATTTCCATGCCAACTGTTCCCTGCCCAATAATAACATCTGGGTGATCAAAAGGAGGAACAAATGTGCGGCCTTCCTCTGTCCCCCTCTTTTTGGCATATGCCTGAGCTTCATCATAGGAGTCCCCAACCAGTATAACAGTGGCACCTAGTCTTTCAACCGATCTCCACTACCAGCATGAAGTAAAAGCTTTTAGAACACGTGGTTATGTCAATTAGAAATAATATGCGCAAGAAAAATAAAATACAAACAAAAACAACAGAAACCTTAATCTCTGGGGTGGTGACAGGCATAGCAATCACGGCATTGCAGCCAAGTTTCTGGGCAGATAAGGCCACGCCCTGTGCATGATTTCCAGCAGATGAACATATGACACCTTTTTCAATTTGCTCCTTCGTAAGTTTTGCCATCATATTATAAGCCCCTCGAAGCTTAAACGAGAAAACCTGCAAAGCAGATTGCTAAGATAGTTCACATTTGCATAGCCCCCCTGCAACTGTAACACACTATTCCCAAATAAACAGTTGAGTAAACAGAAGTTTTTTCTTTTCCGAGATGCAGAGATTCCCAACTTTTTTAAATCAATAAAAATCTACATTATAATAAATAAATAAAAAAAGAAAAAAGAAAACATAAGAGCAACCAAACTCGAATGGCTAGAATCATGTTGTGTTATCCAAAATTGTAATGGAGACAAAACAAAAGAACAAAATTCCATACAGAAAGTAACAGCTTTCCTTATCTAAAAAGTAAATCCTTTAAACGAAACAGCATTATTTACGCATTATTCCTCATTCAGAACAATTGAAGCTGTAATCAAGATAAGCAAACTGACATATACATTCATCGAATCGAACACATACGGGCTGTAAATCCTCTCTCTTCAGCCAGATATTGACTCCCCACCTCTCAGAAAGCTTAGTAGCCAGCTGCAACGGAGATTCGTACGCCACGTCATACACCTTCGAAGACAGAATATTCGTCAAATATTCCATCGCGTTCAAAGCACTATTGCTAACCGCTACACTTCCCAGATTCTCGTTCCGAACCAAAAATCCGCTCTCGCACTGCAGAGAATTAGGAGAAACCTTCATCAAAGGTGGTGACGCCGCGTCCGAATATGGAGCCAATGCTGGCACCATAGGACAAGGCGCTCCAACAGATGGCAAAATCTCCGCCGCTGGCTTCGACAGGGTGGCGTAAATTAAGGGCTTCACGCATGTGTTTTTAACGGCGGCGGAGGATGATTTCACATTAAATTTGGTGGCAAATAGCGACGATTGTGCAGGCGCAAAACAGATAGCTTCCATTCTGTATTGATGCAGACTTTGGTTTTGCACCGCGGCGGAGCGGAGAGAGCTAGGAGAACAGAAGCAGCGGCAAGGTAAAGGGTTAACGTTAATTGGGAGATGTTTTGCACGTGTGAATTCACAGGAACGACAAAACTCAAAAGGCGTCGAAATTGAACAAATCATTAGGAATCTGACTATAATACTTTGCGACGGCTGTATTTAATACAAATTAAAGATTATATTGATACGGTTTAATATGATTATTGGTATAGTTGTATAACATGCATGATGTGATCCCAAATTCTTTATGTTTTGTTGAAATAAGTGTAAAATTTAAATAAATAAAAAAAGAAATAAGTGTAATAAAAAATTTATGAGAGATACCACAATTTTTTTAAGTGAAAAACCCTATAAAAATGAAGTAAAAACCATGAGACCTTAGTATAAATTTTCTACTATAAACATTGATTTGTTACAGGACTTTTCCATAATATTTGGACAATGAAAGTAAACAAAACGCAAAAACAAAAAGACCGAACATACAATATATTATGCTCTCCTCGGAGTCTTTTCTTGCCCAAAAAGTCCAACAATTTCTAATCACACCATAGGGTTGTATTTATAGTGATGAATCTGGTAGCTAACATTCGTCAAATTCGGGACACGATCTCCTCTGATCGTGGCATTATTGGCTCAAGATGTATCCGATAAATCAGTGCGTCATCAACGCACATTCGTCCGCATGTGCCCGGGTTTTTGCTATAGTTTTGACTAATAATCCGAGCATGTATTGATCTCCTAGGATAACATATGTTTGGGGTTCTGTGTTCAGAGTATTTTTTGCTCCGCACTTGTATATGATTTTACCAAAATAACTGATTCATCATATGACATCAATATAAAATAATGATCTATAAATAATAATATATTTAATTTGAATAATTAATATTGATTTTGTAATAATGATAAGAGGATAAATAGTTTATTCGGTCTCACACCCTTATTAATAATGTTATGTTTGATTTTCTTTACATACTTTCCTAATAAATATATTTAAAAATTTGATAATTCAAAATTTATATCACTCATTTAATTTTAAATGTGTTTTTTAGAAAAAAATAAAATTGGCTTATAATATATTTAAAAATAGTTGTATTAATTAAAAAATATATTATTATATTCTCAAACAAAAATATTATTCATAATAATGTAAATTTTAATTAAAAAATATATAATTGGAACCTAATATTTTGAATTTTAAAAAAAAATCCCAACAAATAATAATTAGAGAGAAGGTATTAATTAAAGTTTAATTTAGTTAAAAAATTTAATTTGGTTGAGAAATTAGAAATGTTTATGTATTACTCATTTTTAATTTATAAGGTTAAAAATGTAATTTTCTCGTTTCTTACATCTCAATCCCAAATTTGATTATTTAGCACATATCAAAATATGGACTTTTTAACCTTCTTGAATAGTGAATGATGAGCGCTATAATTTTAAAATTTCAAATAACTATTGGGTTGTGGAAACCTGAATACTCTTGATTTTGATGTTAACAAAACTTGTTTTTGTATTGCTAAAATATTTTATCAAATGTGCTGTAAATATATCATGATTAGAAGCTTGATGATTAACAAAGAAATGGGTTGAAGAAACTGGACCAGCAGACCCAAGCAAGGAGCTTCGGACCAGCAGACTCAACCTAAGATCTATAACTGGACCCTGAGCGCTGTTGACTAATTCGATTATAACTCATTGCTCGGATATCAAAACGATGTGCTTCCAAAGGGGTTGGATAGACAACTCAATTCTCTAGAAGCCGTACATCATACCAGCAGACCTGATTAGAATGTTTACTAGACAAAAAAATGTCTACAACACTCTGCTGGTGCAAAGCGTAATTGTAAGCTGCTACAGCATAGCAGCTGTGGTATATTGGTCATAACTCCAAACTCAGTTATCACAATGGATCGATTCAGCATGGGTTGAAAAGATAAGACAAAGATCTAAAAGCCACTGTCAGAAGTTGAAGCTTGAATCGAATCCTACGATGGAAAAAAAGCATCTGCAAGTTTCGAGTTGTTCAGTTGAATCCATCAGAGTTGCAGCAAGCGTATCGTCTTGTATTTCGAGCATATCTCTCTCATACAAACTTGGGATCGATTGATATTGATTCTATGGAAAGCTAAGACAAATGGATGCAACTTTTATGTTGATCACGTTGCCCAGAAATCAATAAATCAAGAGCCATAATCAAGAAACCACGGCTGCTAGAAGGAAATAGAACAACAAACCTCTTAACCTTGAGAAAACAGACTTCGAGCAACAGAGTTGGACCAGTAGACCTCGAACCACTCAAGCATCGGATCTCAACCAGCAGATCCGCAGAATTGTATCCCAGAAGCAGAATATGATTGTTGCAATGTTTGAAAACATACCAAAACTCTCCAAACTATATTCTTTTATCTAATTTATATATACCAATATTTGGGGCGATATATAAAAGACTTGGAAACTTAAAAACAGTAAATTGAATATCAATTCAAGCATTGCAAAGAAAAATCCACTGTGGATTCAAGTGGGGAAATTCAAAGACAAAGTCTGCTAAATGAAGAGCACTTCCCAAACATTTAGCACCTTTCTCAAGCTTATATCAATTTGTTAGGAGATCATTTGTGCCTTTTGTTGGGATATGCCATAAGACAAGTCATTAGATGATTGTTTATGACATAAAATGTATTATGATTTTAATAATGGCAAATCATTATTATATATTATTTGAATATCTGTGCAATACGAATTGATATATAAGTTAATGTACTTAGAATAATATTATACTGTTCTTAAAGATTGTCCCTAGTCAAGTATTATCATTAATCGGGATAATTGTAGGGTCTTCCTACCTTAACATCATATAATACACGTATGATGGACTGAACATGCATTCATAACCTCTTAAGGGTTCCGGTTGCAGCTTGAGCTAAGAAGATTACAGGCCAAAATAAAATTTCCAAAAGTTAATTAATTACATTCTCAATAATGAATGTTAAAGATATAGGTTTACAGTACTCCTAGAGTAGAGACTATCAAAATCCTGCATCCTATATTCATCTTGTTCCTTTTAGCTCACCGCCTCAACCCGACCCTAGGCCCTTTGTTCCAAAAGTGTACCTACAGGGACAACACATCGTGAGCATATACATATTTACATAACATCATATTAAAAGACATACAGTAAATGCATAGCATCTTAGTTAAGTAAAAGTTATTGGTCGTTCTTCAACTTCTTTTGTTATCCCTGATTCTTGTTCATGTATGAGGGCATCTTACCCCATTGTATGGCATCTTGCCATAACATAAACATCGTGTGGTATCTTACCACATGGGCATCTTACCCAATCGTATGGCGTCTTACCATATCATACACATTGTGTGGCATCTTACCACATGGGCATCTTACCCAATCGTATGGCGTCTTACCATATCATAAACATTGTGTGGCATCGTACCACAGGGGCATCTTACCCAATTACATACATTGGGTGGCATCTTACCACATGAGCATCTTACCCAATCATATACATCGGGTGGCATCTTACCACATGGGCATCTTACCCTTTTATAAACATTATATGACCTTATCATAAACTTACTTATCATAAACATCATCATCATAACATCGCATCATAAACATTATCATCATAACATCATCATCATAGCTTACTTATCAAAATCATCATCATAAACATCATCATCATAAACATCATCATCATAAACATCGTCATTATAAACATCATATGTAGGAATATGGTTTACCGTCCGGTGCCCGTACGTTTCTTACGTACCTTAATTCCAAAAGTGGAGGAGTTGGAGGACTTTATCTCCTTGATGTTGTGGGTACCTGGGATGGTTCTACATAACCATACAAATTGATATTAGAAGCTAACAATAGCCCAATACCGAAAATTCAACAAAAATCATCATTTTCCAACTTTTGAACAGTGGCGATCGATCGCTCAAAACATGGCGATCGATCACCTGATTTTTCACTTCGCGGCGATCGATCGCCTGATGCATAATTCGCTACTGGACATTGGCAATCGATCGCGCCATTTGAGGCGATCGATCACCCACCTTCATTTTGCCCATTGCCTCTCGTCGATCGATCGCTGCATTTGTAGCGATCGATCGCCACAACCAGTGGCCGCGATTTCACCATTTTTGTGTGCATTTTTCAAGCTCATCCTTATACCTTTAAAAACCAAACTTTCCTACAATATCAACAACATCATAACCCACTAAAACCCACATAAAACACTTCAAAAATCATACACCAACAACTTGTAACATACACCCAAAACAAACCCACCTAAAACACTTCAAAATCATCACATTTCAAAACCAAACATCATAAAAACTTAAGGAAGGGTTCCATACCTCTTGAAGACTCCAAATCTTAACCAAGATCACACAAACACAAGTTTTGTTGAGCTTCCTCCTTCCTCCTTTGAAGGATTTCGAAAATGGGGTGAGGTTAGGGCTTTGGGAATGATTTGGGGATTTTAGAGTTGTGGGGAAGAAGTGAAGGGAAATGGAATAAAAGGGGAATATAGTGGGGTTATTAAAATTGTACCCCAAATTAACATGATGTATAAAACATCCCAACATGGTATTTTAAAAGCATTTTACAAAAATGCAACCAACTTCATTAAATCCATACTTTCCTCATAATTAAATCATGTTAACACTTCATTTCCACACATAACTTAATCATCGTAATAATTCATCATATAAACATAATTAATGTCCAGATTGCCATTAATTAATTTCGGGGCATCACAATACTCCCCTACTTATAAGATTTCGTCGTCGAAATCGCATGCACTTACCCATAAGGAAACTAAACATAAAACATACCAGAAAATAGTTCCGGGTAATGCTGCACCATATGCCGTTCCGTCTCCCACGTAGCCTCCTCGACACCCCGACGATCCCACTGAACTTTGACCATCGGTATAACCTTACTTCGTACTCTGCGATCCTCTCGATCCAGAATTCTGACCGGTCGTTCAACGTAGGATACATCTGAGTCCAACTGCACTTCAGTAGGCTGTAACACATGAGACGGGTCTGGCTCATACTTCCGTAGCATAGAAACGTGAAAAACATAATGAATCCCAGATAAGGACGGCGGTAGAGCCAAACGGTAAGCCAAAGTACCGATACGCTGCACAACCTCATACGGTCCGACATATATCAGAGATAACTTTCCCCGCATACCAAAACGGACCACACCCCTGAAGGGTGAGATTTTTAAGAAAACCTTGTCTCCTACTTGGAATTCTAGCGGCCGTCGCCGCTTATTGGCATAGGCTGCTTGCCTATCTTGGGCCGCTTTCATCTTTAAACGTATCATCTTAATCTTTTCTTCCATGTCCTTAATCATATCCGGTCCTCCGACCCTCTTACTCGCCAAGTCCTCCCAATACAGCGGTGACCTACATCGTCGTCCGTAAAGAGCTTCAAAAGGGGCCATTTGAATGCTCGCCTGATAGCTGTTATTATAGGAGAACTCTACTAGTGGTATAGAATCTTGCCACGGAGTATCAAACTCTAAAACACATGCCCTCAACATGTCTTCGAGCGTCTGAATGGTACGCTCTGTCTGGCCATCTGTTTGAGGGTGATAAGCTGTACTCATTCTCACCTCGGTGCCCAAAGCTGTCTGGAGACCCTCCCCGAAATGTGAAGTAAACCTTGGGTCTCTGTCAGACACAATCGAGACTGGAATCCCATGTAACCTCACCACATCCCGTACATACAATTGGGCCATCTTTAGGTATGTGAAAGTCATACAGTAGGGGATGAAATGAGCTACCTTCGTCAGCCTATCCACGACCACCCAGATCGCATCAAATCCTAAGGTCGTTCTTGGCAAGTGGGTCACGAAGTCCATAGATATGTGTTCCCACTTCCACTTAGGTACTTCCAAGCTCTTCAGTTCACCACCAGGCCTCTGTCTTTCTGCCTTTACTTGTTGACAGATCAAACATCTTTTGACGAAAGTCATCACATCACGCTTCATGCGTCTCCACCAGAATTGACCGCATAGGTCCTTGTACATCTTCCTTCCTCCTGGGTGGATACTGAACCGACTACTGTGGGCTCGCTCCAATATTCCTCTACGCAACTCTAGTGTATCTGGGACTACCCATCGGTTGCCCAGCCTCAAGGAATCATCTTCTGCCATTCTGAACTTTGATGGATGTCCTCGAAGTACTATCGATGACCACCTCTGAACCTCATCGTCTAACCTCTGGGCTTTCCTGATAGTCTCAAATATGTCTGGCTCAGCCAACAAGGTCGACACTCGCACTGGCGACCTGTCCACATCAAAATCATAGCCCAGATGGCAATAAGAAGTCATCATAGCTGATAAACACATAGCGTCCTCAGCAGTACTCTTCACCTTCCGACTTAAGGCGTCTGCTATCAAATTTGCTTTACCAGGATGGTATCAATCTCACAGTCATAATCCTTGAGCAAATCCATCCATCTTCTTTGACGCATATTCAGTTCAGCCTGAGTGGATAGGAACTTCAGGCTCTTATGGTCCGTATAGATGGTAAACGTCGTACCATAAATGTGATGTCCCCGAAATGATTAATTGCAATTAAGGCATTAATTATGTTTATGTGATTAATTATGTGGATAGTTGATTTACGTGTTGAAATTAATTATCACGATGAAATGCTTAGTCACATGATAGGCATGACCCGGGGGGTTACGTTTCAAGGTGCATGTTATGCATGATAGAAAATGAGGTGTTAACATGATTTAATTGTGTTGATTGTTAATTATGAGGAAAGTATGGATTTAATGAAGTTGGTTGCATTTCTGTAAAATGCTTTTAAAATACCATGTTGGGGTATTTTATACATCATGTTAATTTTGGGTACAATTTAATTAACCCATATACCCCACTACACCCTCCTTTCCCCTCACTTTACCCTTTCCCTCAAAAATCTCCAATTCATTCCCAAAACCCTTCCCATTCCCCATTTTCGAAATCCTCCAAGGAATGAGAAGGAAAGTTCCACAAAACTTGTGTTTGTGTGATTCTTGTCAAGATTTGGAGTCTTCAAGAGGTATGGAACCCTTCCTAAAGTTTTTATGAAGTTTGGATTTGAAATGGGATGATTTTGAAGTGATTTATGTGGGTTTGGTTGGGTATGTGTTGTATGTTGTTGGGGTATGATTTTTGAAGTGTTTTATGTGGGTTTTAGTGGGTTATGATGTTGTTGATGTTGTAGGAAAGTTTGGTTTTGTAAGGTATGAGGATGAGCTCGAAAAATGTACAAAAATGGCGAAAAATCGCGCACCAGCAGGTGGCGATCGATCGCCTGAAATGAGGCGATCGATCGCCGATGGCCAGTAGCCATTTCATGTATCAGGCGATCGATCGCCTAAAATTAAGCGATCGATCGCCGCAAGGCAAAAGAGCGAGGCGATCGATCGCCTCAAGTATCGATCGATCGCCACTGTGTAAAACATGGAAAATGATGATTTTTGTTGAATTTTTTGTATTTGGCTATTGTTTAACTTCTAATATCGATTTGTATGGTTGTGTGGAACCATCCCAGGTGCCAACAACATCGAGAAGATAGAGTTCTTCAATTTCTCCACTTTTGGAATTAAGGTACGTAAGAAGCGTACGGGCATCGGACGGTAACACACTCCTAACTATGACTATGTATTGATTGCATAAGTATTTATGATGATGATGATTATGATGATGATGTTTATGATGATGATGCTTACGATGATGATTATGATGATGATGTTTATGATGATGATGATTATGATAAGTAAGTTTATGATGATGATGTTTATGATGATGATGCTTACGATGTTGATTATGTAAGTAAGTTTATGATAATGATGTTTACGATGATGATTATGATAAGTAAGTTTATGATGATGATGTATATGATGATGATGTTTATGATGATGATTGTGATAAGTAAGTTTATAATAATGTTATACGATGTTTATAAAAGGGTAAGATGCCCATATGGTAAGATGCCATACAATGTTATAATCTGGTAAGATGCCACGGGGTAAGATGCCCATATGGTAAGAGGCCATACGATGTTATTATGTGGTAAGATGCCACGGGGTAAGATGCCCATATGGTAAGATGCCATACGATGTTATTATGTGGTAAGATGCCACGGGGTAAGATGCCCATATGGTAAGAGGCCATACGATGTTATTGTGTGGCAAGATACCACGGGGTAAGATGCCCATATGCATGAAGGTAATCAGGGTTAACAAGAAGAAGTTAACGAATAACCAGCAAGTTACTTAACCAAGACTTCGTACATTTACTGTTGTATTTCGTTATGATGCTAAAATTCAGATGATGTTATAAGATGATGACGTTATAAGATGATGAAGTTATAAGATGATGATGCTATAAGATGATGATATAAGATGATGATGCTTATATGATGATGATGTTATAAATGATGATATGTATAAGATGATAATGCTTATATGATGATGATGTTATAAATGATGATATGTATAAGATGATAATGCTTATATGATGATGATGCTGTAAGATGACGATATTTATAAGACGGCGATTTTAATCATTCATGTCAAGAATTAATGATTATATGCATGGCTATGAAACAGGGACAACCAAAGAGGGTTAATGCAATTAACCAGGAAGTATACGTTACCAATTATTTTCATGGATTTATTTATATGCCATTGCCTTAAGATGTTAAGTAACGATATACATGCTCATGATGCGTTGTTCGTGTAGGTACACTTTTGGACCGAAGAGCTAAGGGTCGGGTTGAGGAAGTGAGATAAAAGGAGCATGAAAGAAGATAGGATACAGGACTTTTGGGTAGTCTCCACTCTAGGAGTAGTATAATACTATCGCTTTAACATTCATTATTGAGAATGTAATGAGTTAAATTTTGAAATTTCATTGTTGGCCTGAAATCTTTTTAGCTCAAAGCTACAATCGGAACCCTAAGACGTTATTAATGCTTGTTTAGTCCATAAATTGTGTATTAAGATGATGTTAAGGTAGGAAGATCCTACATTAGTGGTATCAGAGCAGTGGTTAGATAACCCGGGAATGAGTGAAGGGTAGCCTTAGCAATAAGTTGGCTAGGTGCTTACTTGTAAACATGTTGTGTGCATATGTTACATAAGAAGTATAGGATGCTATGCTAACATGTTTTATTTATCTAACGAGGTATTATATGAACTGCTTTTGGGTATTGTTGTTAACCCTTGTCTTGTAGTATGGCACAAAATGCTGAAGTAAGTGATGCGATTTCATATGCACTTCTCCGTCGCCCATGCCTCTTGTAGTCTCGACACCCGCTGGAAGAAGTTTGACGACTGATCAGATTGTCTATGACGACCTCATTTATTTTGAGGGTAACGAGCTGAGGACAGACTTGAATGTTCTGGGAATGCCAGACTTCGAATGCATTGTGGGCATCGAGGTGCTGAATAAGTATCATGCAGTTGTGGACTATAGACAAAGACTGTCTGATTCAGGTCTGATATGAGGGTCCAATGGACATCTTATGGGGATGGTTCCTGTTCAAGGATTCCGTTACCATCTGCTGTCAAGATGGCACAGTTATTAGAACGAGACCATAAAGGATATCTCATCTATACTGTTGATATTACTGAAAAGAGGAAAGAGTTAAAGGTTGAGGATGTGCCCGTAGTGGCGGTGTTTTCTGATGTATCTACGGAAGAGATTCCCGGATTCCCACCGACGAGAGTGGTCGAGTTTGGGATTAAGTTGCTACCAGGGACGTCTACCATTTCTCGTGCCCCGTATAGGATGGCACCAACGGAGCTAAAGGAGTTAAATGTTCAGTTGCAGGAGCTCCTTGACAAGGGCTATATACGCCTTAGCGTATCGCCCTGGGGTGCACCAGTTTTATTTGTTAAGAAGAAAGATGGTTCAATGCGGCTGTGCATCGATTTCAGACAACTGAACAAAGCCATGATGAAGAATAAGTATCCGCTTCCGGGGATTGATGATTTGTTTGATCAACTGCAGAGTACGGGCTCTACAGTAAGATCAATCTGAGGTCGGAGTATCATCAGATTTGAGTTCGAGAGGATGATGTACAGAAGACAGCTTACAGGACTAGCTATGGGCACTACGGATTCTTAGTCATGCCTTTTGGGGTGACGAATACCCTAGCTGTTTTATGAGCCTGATGAACAGAGTGCCCCAACCATGTTTGGATCAGTTCGTCATAGTTTTCATTGACGATGTGCTTATTTACTCTCGGACTGAAGAGGAACACGTAAAGCACTTGAGAACAGTACTCCAGATCCTTAGGGATTACCAGACCCCTGACACAGCTGACTCAGAAAGGAGTGCCGTTCTATTGGTCCGAAGCTTGTGAGGAAAGCTCCCAAGAATTGAATAAGAGGGTTGCCTTGTACACGAATGCATCACTGCAGGGTTTGGACTGTGTGGTGATGCAAGTTAAGCAGGTGGTGGCTTATGCATCGAGGCGGTTGAAACCACATGAGGCTAGGTACCCAGTCCATGATTTGGAGCTGGCAGTCATTCTTTTTGCCTCGAAGATTTGGAAGCACTATTTGCATGGTACGTCGTTTACCATTTACACGGACCATAAGAGCCTGGAGTTTTGTTCACACAGGCTGAGATGAATATGCGACAAAGAAGATGGATGTCATGAATTTATCAGCTATGATGACCTCTTGTTGCCATTTGGGCTATGATTTTGATGTGGACACGTCGCTGGTGCGAGTGTCGACCTTGTTGGCGGAGCCAGACTTATTTGATGCTATTAGGAAAGCCCAGAGGTCAGATGATGAGGTTCAGAGGTGGTCGTTTTTAGTACTTCGAGGACAGCCACCAAAGTTCAGAATGGCAGAAAATGATTCCTTGAGGCTGGGCAACCGATGGGTAGTCCCATATACGCCAAGTTGCTTAAAGGAATATCGGAACGGGCTCATAGTAGTCGGTTCAATATCCACCCAGGAGGAAGGAAAATGTATAAGGACCTAAGTGGTCAGTTCTGGTGGAGACGCATGAAGCACGATGTGATCGCTTTCGTTAAAAGATGTTTGATCTGCCAACAGGTAAAGGCAGAAAGGCAGAGGCCTGGTGGCGAGCTGAAGAGCTTGAAGGTACCTAAGTGGAAGTGGAGGCATATCATTATGGATTTTGTGACCCACTTACCAAGGACGGCCTCTGGATTTGATGCGATCTGGGTGATCGTGGATAGGCTAACGAAGGTAGCTCACTTCATCCCCTACTGTATGACTTTTGCGTACCTAAAGATGACCCAATTATATGTGCGGGATGTGGTGAGGTTGCATGGGGTTCCAGTCTCGATTGTGTCTGATAGAGACCCAAGGTTTACTCCACATTTCTGGGAGGGTCTTCAGACAGCTTTGGGCACAGATGTGATACTGAGTACAGCTTATCCCCCTCAGTCAGACGGCCAGACAGAGCATACCCTTCAGATGCTCGAGGACATGTCGAGGGCATGTGTGTAGGAGTTTGATACTCCGTGGCAAGATTCAGTGCCAATGATGGAGTTCTCCTATATTAACAGCTATCAGACGAGCATTCAAATAACTCCTTTTGAAGCTCTTTACGGACGACGATGTAGGTCACCGCTGTATTGGGAGGACTTGACTAGTAAAGCGGTCGGAGGACCGGATATGATTAAGGATATGTAAGACAAGATTAAGTTGATACGCCAAAAGATGAAGGCGACCCAGGATAGGCAAGCAGCCTATGCCAACAAGCGGCGACGACCGCTATAATTCCAAGTAGGAGACAGGGTCTTCTTGAAAATCTCACCCTTCAGGGGTGTAGTTCGTCTTGGTATGCGGGGGAAGTTATCCCCGAGGTATGTTGGTCCATATGAAGTATTGCAGCGTATCGGTATTTTGACCTACCGTTTGGCTCTACCGCCGTCTTTATCTGGGATTCATGATGTTTTTCACATTTCTATGTTGCGGAAATATGAGCCAGACCCGTCGCATGTTTTACAGCCTACTGAAGTGCAGTTGGATTCAGATGTATCCTACGTTGAACGACCGGTCAGAATTCTGGATCGTGAGGATCGCAGATTACGAAGTCAAGTTATACCGATGGTCAAAGTTCAGTGGGATCGTCGGGGTGTCGAGGAGGCTACGTGGGAGACGGAGCGGCATATGGTACAGCACTACCCGGAACTATTCTCTGGTATGTGATTTATGTTTAGTTTCTTTTGGGGTAAGTGCATGCGATTTCGAGGACGAAATCTTATAAGTACGGGAGTAATGTGATGTCCCCGAAATGATTAATTGCAATTAAGGCATTAATTATGTTTATGTGATTAATTATGTGGATAGTTGATTTACGTGTTGAAATTAATTATCATGATGAAATGCTTAGTCACATGATAGGCATGACCCGGGGGGTTACGTTTCAAGGTGCATGTTATGCATGATAGAAAATGAGGTGTGATTTAATTGTGTTGATTGTTAATTATGAGGAAAGTATGGGTTTAATGAAGTTGGTTGCATTTCTGTAAAATGCTTTTAAAATACCATGTTGGGGTATTTTATACATCATGTTAATTTTGGGTACAATTTAATTAACCCATATACCCCACTACACCCTCCTTTCCCCTCACTTTACCCTTTCCCTCAAAAATCCCCAATTCATTCCCAAAACCCTTCCCATTCCCCATTTTCGAAATCCTCCAAGGAAGGAGAAGGAAAGTTCCACAAAACTTGTGTTTGTGTGATTCTTGTCAAGATTTGGAGTCTTCAAGAGGTATGTAACCCTTCCTAAAGTTTTTATGAAGTTTGGATTTGAAATGGGATGATTTTGAAGTGATTTATGTGGGTTTGGTTGGGTATGTGTTGTATGTTGTTGGGGTATGATATTTGAAGTGTTTTATGTGGGTTTTAGTGGGTTATGATGTTGTTGATGTTGTAGGAAAGTTTGGTTTTATAAGGTATGAGGATGAGCTCGAAAAATGTACAAAAATGGCGAAAAATCGCGCACCAGCAGGTGGCGATCGATCGCCTGAAATGAGGCGATCGATCGCCGATGGCCAGTAGCCATTTCACGTATCAGGCGATCGATCGCCTAAAATTAAGCGATCGATCGCCGCAAGGCAAAAGAGCGAGGCGATCGATCGCCTCAAGTAGCGATCGATCGCCACTGTGTAAAACATGGAAAATGATGATTTTTGTTGAATTTTTTGTATTTGGCTATTGTTTAGCTTCTAATATCGATTTGTATGGTTGTGTGGAACCATCCCAGGTGCCAACAACATCGAGAAGATAGAGTTCTTCAATTTCTCCACTTTTGGAATTAAGGTACGTAAGAAGCGTACGGGCATCGGACGGTAACACACTCCTAACTATGACTATGTATTGATTGCATAAGTATTTATGATGATGATGATTATGATGATGATGTTTATGATGATGATGCTTACGATGATGATTATGATGATGATGTTTATGATGATGATGCTTACGATGATGATTATGATGATGATGCTTACGGTGATGATTATGATGATGATGCTTACGATGATGATTATGATAAGTAAGTTTATGATGATGATGTTTATGATGATGATGCTTACGATGATGATTATGATAAGTAAGTTTATGATGATGATGTTTATGATGATGATGTTTACGGTGATGATTATGATAAGTAAGTTTATGATGATGATGTATATGATGATGATGTTTATGATGATGATTGTGATAAGTAAGTTTATAATAATGTTATACTATGTTTATAAAAGGGTAAGATGCCCATATGGTAAGATGCCATACAATGTTATAATGTGGTAAGATGCCAAGGGGTAAGATGCCCATATGGTAAGAGGCCATACGATGTTATTATGTGGTAAGATGCCACGGGGTAAGATGCCCATATGGTAAGATGCCATACGATGTTATTATGTGGTAAGATGCCACGGGGTAAGATGCCCATATGGTAAGATGCCATACGATGTTATTATGTGGTAAGATGCCCATATGGTAAGAGGCCATACGATGTTATTGTGTGGTAAGATACCACGGGGTAAGATGCCCATATGCATGAAGGTAAATCAGGGTTAACAAGAAGAAGTTAACGAATAACCAGCAAGTTACTTAACCAAGACTTCGTACATTTACTGTTGTATTTCGTTATGATGCTTAAATGATGATGATGTTATAAGATGATGACGTTATAAGATGATGAAGTTATAAGATGATGATGCTATAAGATGATGATATAAGATGATGATGCTTATATGATGATGATGTTATAAATGATGATATGTATAAGATGATAATGCTTATATGATGATGATGTTATAAATGATGATATGTATAAGATGATAATGCTTATATGATGATGATGCTGTAAGATGACGATATTTATAAGACGACGATTTTAATCATTCATGTCAAGAATTAATGATTATATGCATGGCTATGAAACAGGGACAACCAAAGAGGGTTAATGCAATTAACCAGGAAGTATACGTTACCAATTATTTTCATGCATTTATTTATATGCCATTGCCTTATGATGTTAAGTAACGATATACATGCTCATGATGGGTTGTTCCTGTAGGTACACTTTTGGACCGAAGAGCTAAGGGTCGGGTTGAGGAAGTGAGCTAAAAGGAGCATGAAAGAAGATAGGATACAAGACTTTTGGGTAGTCTCTACTCTAGGAGTAGTATTATCGCTTTAACATTCATTATTGAGAATGTAATGAGTTAAGTTTTGAAATTTCATTGTTGGCCTGAAATCTTTTTAGCTCAAAGCTACAATCGGAACCCTAAGACGTTATTAATGCTTGTTTAGTCCGTAAATTGTGTATTAAGATGATGTTAAGGTAGGAAGATCCTACAATAAAGATAATGACGCCAAATCTTCAAGGCAAAAATGATGGCCGCCAGTTCCAGATCATGGACTGGGTATCTGGTCTCATGATGCTTCAACTGCCTCGAAGCATAAGCCACCACGTGCTTATCTTGCATCAACACACAGCCCAAACCTTGCAATGATGCATCCGTGTACAAGGCAAACTTCTTATTCTCAGAAGGACTCACCAACACTGGCGTTGTCGTCAAACGACGTTTCAATTCCTGGAAGCTTTCCTCGCAAGCTTCGGACCAAAAGAATGGGACTCCTTTCTGAGTCAGCTGTGTTAGCGGCCTAGCGATCTTAGAAAATCCCTCGACAAAACGTCGGTAATAACCTGCTAAGCCAAGGAAACTCCGTATCTCGGGCACAGAAGTGGGTGCAGCCCACTCCATGACTGCTTCAATCTTCCTGGGATCCACAGATATCCCACTGCTAGTTATAACATGGCCCAAGAATACCACACTGTTCAACCAGAACTCGCACTTGCTGAGCTTTGCATATAACTGATGATCCCTAAGGATCTGGAGTACTGTCCTCAAGTGCTTTACGTGTTCTTCTTCAGTCCGGGAGTAGATGAGTATATCGTCAATGAAAACTATGACGAATTGATCCAAATATGGTTGGAACACCCTGTTCATCAAACTCATGAAAACAGCTGGAGCATTCGTCACCCCAAAAGGCATGACTAGGAATTCATAGTGCCCATACCTAGTCCTGAAGGCTGTCTTCTGGACATCTTCCTCCCTTACTCGAATCTGATGGTATCCTGACCTCAGATCGATTTTACTGTAGAGCCTCGTACCCTGCAACTGGTCAAACCAATCATCGATCCTCGGGAGTGGATACTTGTTCTTCACTGTAGCTTTGTTTAGTTGTCTGTAATCGATGCACAGACGCATCGAACCATCTTTCTTCTTAACAAATAAAACTGGTGCACCCCAGGGCGTATATAGCCCTTATCAAGGAGCTCTTGCAACTGAATCTTTAATTCCCTTAGTTCCATTGGTGCCATCCTATAAGGGGCACGAGAAATGGCAGACATTCCCGGTAATAATTCAATCCCAACTCGACCTCTCTCGTCGGTGGGAATCCGGGAATCTCCTCCGAAAAAACATCAGGAACTCCGCCACTACGGGCACATCCTCAACTTTTACTTCTTCTTTCTTTTCCGTAACATCAACGGCATATATGAGATATCCTGTATGGCCTTGTTCCAACAACTGCGCCATCTTGACAGCAGATATCAACGGGATCTTAGAACGAGAACCATCCCCAAAGAATGTCCACTTGACTCCCATATCAGATCTGAATCGGACAGTCCCTTGCCTGCAGTTCACAACTGCCTGATACTTGTTCAGAACATCAATGCCCACTATGCAGTCAAAGTCTGACATTCCCAGAACAATCAAGTCTGACCTTAGCTCGTTATCCTCAAAATAAATGAGGCCATCATAGACAATCTGGTCAGTAATCATACTTCTTCCAGCGGGGGTCGAGACTACAAGAGGCGTGGGCGACGGAGAAGTGCATATGTGGTGCCTTTCCACAAAACTTGTCGACGTGAAAGAATGTGACGCACCTGTGTCGATCAATATAAAAGCAGGGTGCGTAAATAAAAGACACGTACCCGCTATAACCTCCTCCGGAGCTGCTGTAGCCTGCTCCCTCGTCAAAGCACAAACTTGTCCTTGAGGTGGCCCCATAGGCTGACCTCCATACTGCCTTGGTGCAAAAGGTGGTCTGTGCTGTGCTGCTCTGTCTGCAGGCCTCCCCGCAGAGTTCTGTTGTCCCTCTCGGTTGGGACATTGCCGAGCAAAGTGGCCCTTATTGCCACAAACATAACATCCCACACAGTCTTTAGTCAAATGTGGTTGCCCGCAAACATTGCACTGGACCCTTCCAAATCTGTCTCCTTGAGACTGCCCTCTTCCGGATGGGGCATCGTTCCTACGGTTTCCTTTCCATCAATTGTCGGGCCTCTTACCACTGAACCTTGACGCCGATGTATTTCCCCTTGGCTTGAATTGATCACCCCTCGGCTTCAAATTTTCAGGAGTGGATTTCTGAGGAGGTGCTGGAGGTGCACAGTATCAGGGTATGCACCAACCCCCAGTTCGGGTAGTTCGTCCCTTGAAAGTGCATCATCAAAGCAAGTAGGGCCATTAGTGATCACCCTATCATACAGTTCCGGCCTCAAGCCCTTCATGAAGTTCCTCATCTTTGCTTGAGTACTTGTGGCGATATGAAGAACATATCTGAGTAAAGAGCAGTATTGAAGAGCACAATCTGATACTGGCATGTTACCTTGCTTAAGGTTAGTGAACTCATCTTCCTTGGCCTGTCGTGCAGCCGCCGAGAAGTAGCGGGTCAGAAACCGAGTTCTGAACAGTTTCCAATTAACTTCATGACCTTGAGCCTCTTGCTCTACTACTGTGGTATTCCACCACATCAGCGCCTTCTTGGCCAACTGGAACTCTGCTAGTCTTATCCAGGCTGTCTTAGTACAAGGAGCTGCCACGAAGATTTGCTCTATTCTTTCCAACCACTCTTCTGCCTGTTCCCCTGTCTCCGTTCTTTCAAATGTCGGAGGTCGGTATGCAAGAAATTGAGTCAAGCTCAGTTCCCCAGGTAGTAACTGTTGCTCAGTCGGTTCTTCGCCAAAAGCCGGCGGTGGTAGGGGATTCGTACGTCCTGCACTTGCATTGACACTTATTGCGTCACCCACGTCCACATTCTCTGCCATACTGCAAGACAAGGGTTAACAACAATACCCAAAAGCAGTTCATATAATACCTCGTTAGATAAACAAAACATGTTAGCACAGCATCCTATACTTCATATGCAACTTATGCGTAAAACATGTTTAAAAGTAAGCACCTAGCTAACTTATTGCTAAGGCTACCCTTCACTCATTCCCGGGTTATCTAACCACTGCTCTGATACCACTAATGTAGGGTCTTCCTACCTTAACATCATATAATACACGTATAATGGACTGAACATGCATTCATAACCTCTTAAGGGTTCCGGTTGCAGCTTGAGCTAAGAAGATTACAGGCCAAAATAAAATTTCCAAAAGTTAATTAATTACATTCTCAATAATGAATGTTAAAGATATAGGTTTACACTACTCCTAGAGTAGAGACTATCAAAATCCTGCATCCTATATTCATCTTGTTCCTTTTAGCTCACTGCCTCAACCCGACCCTAGGTCCTTTGGTCCAAAAGTGTACCTACAGGGACAACACATCGTGAGCATATACATATTTACTTAACATCATATTAAAAGACATACAGTAAATGCATAACATCTTAGTTAAGTAAAAGTTATTTATCCCTGATTCTTGTTCATGTATGAGGGCATCTTACCCCATTGTATGTTATCTTGCCATAACATAAACATCGTGTGGTATCTTACCACATGGGCATCTTACCCAATCGTATGGCGTCTTACCATATCATACACATTGTGTGGCATCTTACCACATGGGCATCTTACCCAATCGTATGGCGTCTTACCATATCATAAACATTGTGTGGCATCTTACCACAGGGGCATCTTACCCAATTACATACATTGGGTGGCATCTTACCACGTGGGCATCTTACCCAATCATATACATCGGGTGGCATCTTACAACATGGGCATCTTACCCTTTTATAAACATTATATGACCTTATCATAAACTTACTTATCATAAACATCATCATCATAAACATCATCATCATAAACATCATCATCATAAACATTATCATCATAACATCATCATCATAGCTTACTTATCAAAATAATCATCGTAAACATCATCATCATAAACATCATCATCATAAACATCGTCATTATAAACATCATATGTAGGAATATGGTTTACCGTCCGGTGCCCGTACGTTTCTTACGTACCTTAATTCCAAAAGTGGAGGAGTTGGAGGACTTTATCTCCTTGATGTTGTGGGTACCTGGGATGGTTCTACATAACCATACAAAGTGATATTAGAAGCTAAACAATAGCCCAATACCAAAAATTCAAAAAAAGTCATCATTTTCCAACTTTTGAACAGTGGCGATCGATCGCTCAAAACATGGCGATCGATCGCCTGATTTTTCACTTCGCGGCGATCGATCGCTTAATGTGAGGCGATCGATCGCCTGATGCATAATTCGCTACTGGACATTGGCGATCGATCGTGCCATTTGAGGCGATCGATCGCCCACCTTCATTTTGCCGACTGCCTCTCGGTGATCGATCGCTGCATTTGTAGCGATCGATCGCCACAACCAGTGGCCGCGATTTCACCATTTTTGTGTGCATTTTTCAAGCTCATCCTCATACCTTTCAAAACCAAACTTTCCTACAATATCAACAACATCATAACCCACTAAAACCCACATAAAACACTTCAAAAATCGTACCCCAACAACTTGTAACATACACCGAAAACAAACCCACCTAAAACACTTCAAAACCATCCCATTTCAAAACAAAACATCATAAAAACTTAAGGAAGGGTTCCATACCTCTTGAAGACTCCAAATCTTAACCAAGATCACACAAACACAAGTTTTGTGGAGCTTCCTCCTTCCTCCTTTGAAGGATTTCGAAAATGGGGTGAGGTTAGGGCTTTGGGAATGATTTGGGGATTTTAGAGTGGTGGGGAAGAAGTGAAGGGAAATGGAATAAAAGGGGAATATAGTGGGGTTATTAAAATTGTACCCCAAATTAACATGACGTATAAAACATCCCAACATGGTATTTTAAAAGCATTTTACAAAAATGCAACCAACTTCATTAAATCCATACTTTCCTCATAATTAAATTATGTTAAAACTTCATTTTCCACACATAACTTAATCATCGTAATAATTCATCATATAAACATAATTAATGTCCAGATTGCCATTAATTAATTTTGGGGCATCACAATAATGATAATGCATTGAGACTAGTATGTTTTGATTGATGAATTGTTCATGGATATGAGATATCAAATCAACACATGGGTACATGTAGGGTCTTCCTACCTTAACAGTGATATAGTGACGTAAGAAGGACTAATCAATGCATTTAAATAACATCCTTAAGGTTCCGGTTGTTACATGAGCTAACAGGATTACAGTCCAAAATACAATACTTCAAAATACTGTTAATTACATTCCCAAAAAGAATGTCAATATTTAGATTTACACCACTCCTAGAGTAAATACCAATCATAACTTGAATCATATACATCCCTGTGTTCCTTATAGCTCACCGCCTCAACCGACCCTTAGTCCTTTAGTCCAAAAGTGTAGCTACAGGGACAACACATCGTGAGCATATACAATTTTACTTAACATCATAAAAACATCACAGTAAATGCATGAAATCTTGGTTAAGTAAACATGCTGGTTATTCGTTAATTTCTTTTTGTTGTCCCTGATTCATATTCATGCATATGGACATCTTACCCTGTGGCATCTTACCACATCATAACCATCGTATGGCCTCTTACCGTATGGGCATCTTACCCTGTGGCATCTTACCACATAATAAACATCGTATGACCTCTTACCATATGGGCATCTTACCCCGTGGCATCTTACCACATAATAAACATCGTATGGCCTCTTACCATATGGGCATCTTAACCCGTGGCATCTTACCACATAATAAACATCGTATGGCCTCTTACCATATGGGCATCTTACCCCGTGGCATCTTACCACATAATAAACATCGTATGGCCTCTTACCATATGGGCATCTTACCCCGTGGTATCTTACCACATAATAAACATCGTATGAATATATAAACGTCTTATAAACATCGTCATTTCATCATAAATACTCATGCGATAAATGCATAGTCATAGTGCAGAGGTGTGTTTTACCATCCGATGGCCGTACGTCTCTTACGTACCTTTTCAAAAGGAGGAGGAGTCAACAGACTTTATCTCCTTGACTGTGCTGGTACCTGGGATGGTTCTAAATAACCACAACATACCATATTAGATACTATATCATGAATCATTGTCAAAATAAAACAATTAAAAACTTTTGCCAAGATTCTGCCTCTCTCGATCGATCGGAACCCATGTCTCGATCGATCGAGAAAGCATAAAAAAATAGTGCCCAACTTCTGCCTCGACCGATCGATCGAAATCTTCTTGCCGATCGATCGAGGAGCTTCACCGATCGATCGGAAAATCCTTCGATCGATCGGCACCTGAAATTCAAACCATGCTTAAAAGCTTCTGCCTCGCTCGATCGACCGGGACCAGAATCTCGATCGATCGAGCGCTCTGAAAAATTGGGGCTTCACCAGATTTTTGAGCACCTCATTTCATGGCATCAAAACTACTTCATAACACATCATACTTGCTCAAACAAACATGCTAGGAACTTCATAAAACTTCCATGTAGGTACTTAAATCAAAGGTTCTACAAGACCTAAGCTAGCATGCATCATAACATCATCATAAACTTAGATCTCATCCAATCTTTACAGAAAACAGAGCATGCATCTCTTTGCCAAGATTTTCGAGCATATACTTTCATAACTAGAAATCTATCACATAAAACATGTAATATGTTCAAGCAAACATGCTAATAGCTACATAATACTTTCATGTAAGCACCCATACCAAGGTTTCACCCAAACCTATACTTAGCATGCATAAAAATCATCCCACCAAACCAAACCCATCCAAGAGCTCCGAAAACAGAGTATGACTTATCCCTCTACTTTTGCTCCTCTTTGCAAGGTTTTTAAAACCCTTCTAACCAAGCTTTTCCTCCCCTTGATTTGCATCTTACAGGGACGATTTTTGGGAGAGAAAGAGGGAGAGGGGGGGGGGGGTGTAGGAGAGCTGATTGGAGGTGGAGTGAATGGAAGGAGAAGGAGGCATGGGTTGAGCAAGTGGGGGTAGGGTGCATTTGGGGGAGGGTGGCCGATTGGGGGGTGGTGTGGTTGGGGTGCCCTATGGTGTTTAATTGTGTCCCGGTATTTAGTACAATGTATTAAAATATCCTCACTCGATATTTTATAACTTCATTTAATTAATACATCCCTTAAAACACCCAACATGCCCCCTAAATCATATCATCAACATAATTATAACCCCCAATTTAAAAGTACCACAACTCCCTTAAACACATCGTAAATCATCATCGTAGCACATAATCATATAACATTTCGAGGGTATTACATTACTCCCCTACTTATAAGATTTCGCCCTCGAAATCCACATGCATCACCATAACGAAACTAAACATAAAAAAACATACCAGCGATTAGTTCCGGATAGTGCTGCACCATATGCCGTTCCGTCTCCCATGTAGCCTCCTTGACACCCCGACGATCCCACCGAACTTTGACCATCGGTATAACTTTGCTCCGTAGTCTGCGATCCTCTCGATCAAGAATTCTGATTGGTCGTTCTATGTAGGATACATCTGAGTCTAACTGTACCTCAGTAGGCTATAAGACATGAGACGGGTCTGGCTCATACTTCCGTAACATAGAGACATGGAAAACATCGTGTATGCCAGATAAAGATGGCGGTAGAGCCAAACGATATGCCAATGTACCGATTCGCTGCAATACTTCATATGGCCCGACATACCTCGGAGATAATTTTCCCCGCATCCCAAAACCAACCACACCCCTGAAGGGCGAGATCTTTAAGAAGACCCTGTCTCCTAACTGGAATTCCAGCGGTCGTCGCCGCTTATTGGCATAGGCTGCTTGCCTATCCTGGGCCGCTTTCATCTTTTGGCGTATCAACTTTATCTTACCTTTTATGTCCATGATCATATCCGGTCCTCCGACCGCTTTTCTAGTCAAGTCCTCCCAATACAGCGGTGACCTACATCGTCGTCCATACAGAGCTTCGAAGGAGCCATTTGAACGCTCGCTTGGTAACTGTTATTATAGGAGAACTCCACCAGTGCCAATGAATCCTGCCACGGAGTATCAAACTCCAACACACATGCCCTTAACATGTCCTCGAGCGTCTGAATGGTACGCTCCGTCTGACCGTCTGTCTGAGGGTGATAGGCCGTACTCAGTCTCACCTCTGTGCCCAAAGCTGTCTGGAGACCCTCCCAGAAATGTGAAGTGAACCTCGGGTCTCTGTCAGACACTATCGAGACTAGAATACCATGCAACCTCACCACATCCCGTATATACATTTGGGCCATCTTCAAGTATGTAAAAGACATGCTCTAAGGGATGAAGTGAGCCACCTTCGTCAGCCTATCCACGATCACCCAGATCGCATCAAATCCTGAGGCCGTCCTTGGCAAGTGGGTCACGAAGTCCATAGATATATGCTCCCACTTCCATTCAGGTATCTCTAAGCTCTTCAGCTCTCCACCAGGCCTCTGCCTCTCTGCCTTTACCTGCTGGCAGATCAAACACCTTTTAACAAAAGTGATCACATCGCGCTTCATGCGTCTCCACCAGAATTGACCGCATAGGTCTTTGTACATCTTCCTTCCTCCTGGGTGGATACAGAACCGACTACTGTGAGCTCGAGCCAATATTCCTCTAGGCAACTCTGGTGTATCTGGGACTACCCATCGGTTGCCCAGTCTCAAGGAATCATCCTCAGCCACTCTGAACTTGGATGGCTGACCTTTAAGTACCAATGACGTCCATCTCTGAACCTCATCATCTGTGAGACCCCGTTATCTCAAACATACTAATAGGTGCGATTAAGAGAACTAAACATTCATATGAATAAATCAGAGTAATAAGTCGTGTTGATTAACCTCAGCTTAAGAGATTACAGTACCAAAATTTTCAAAAAAGGAATTTCACATATTCCTACAAAAGGTACTACACTATAGTCTTACTCTACTTCGTGTAAAAGCTATACAAAATTTTCTCTAACATGCTAATCCTGTAGCACTCCTTATAGCTCAGCATTTCAACCCCGACCCTTGTTCTCATCATCAAAAGCACCTACAAAGACAACCCCAACACATGAGCATACCGTGATTCATATTCAACATAATATGAAAGTAAAGCGTAAATGCACAATCATAAATACAAAGCACTTCCTGTATTTCCAGCATTTATAATGCCCATTGGTTGTCCCTGTACCATAACTCATAATAAAACACATTATATGAAATTATGGATCCTTTAATAATGTCATGACATATCACCTCTTTCTTTACATAGCTTTTGAGTCATATATCAACAGTTATGTTAATGCTTCATGCTTCCACAACTCATAATGAGCGGTACAATCCTCCCCGCTTCATTACTACAGAACCTCATAATGAGCGGTACAATCCTCCCCGCTTCATTACTACAGAACCTCATAATGAGCGGTACAATCCTCCCCGCTTCATTACTACAGAACATCATAATGAGCGGTACAATCCTCCCCGCTTCATTACTACAGAACAAGCATATGCATTAAACATACACTGTGATCTCTCTTGACTCGTGGAATACACCTCTTTATTGCACATCACAATATGCAACAACAATGCATAATATGCACCAACAATGCATAATAACATGTATCATACTCTTAATGCATCACATTGCATTCATCATGTGTCAAAAAGACAAACATAAAGTATATGTTACCGTTGGGATGCCCATACGTCGCTTACGTACCTTTCCAAAATGTAGTGTGTTGTGGGACTCTATCCCCTGCGCTGTGTAGCTGTCTGTGAAGGCTCTACACCAGGCACAACACAATATTAGATGTCTCATTACAATCCACTATCAAATTTAAACAAATTCCACATTTTAAAAAAAAAGGCACTACCGATCGATCGGCCCTCATCACCGATCAATCGGTGAACTGTTCGAATTTATTAAAAAAGCTACGGCTTTTGCCGATCGATCGGTGTCCTTCACCGATCGATCGGTCGCTCTGTTTCAGCCCAGATTTCGAGAATTCTCTAACACCGATATTTATGCCTCTTAATCTAACATGTAAGACATACAACATGCCAAACCCAACATGCTAGCAGTTACAATACACTACCCTGAGTGTATTCATACCAAATTTATACCCTAAATATAAATCCACATGCATAAACGTCGTCCATTTACACAAGTACTCGATCAACGTTTCCGGAAACAGAACAACATATTTCATTTCCAGATTTCTTGAGCACCTCATTTCATGCTATTAGAACTACAACATATTTCATAAAACATGCTCAAACAAAAACGTACTGGGCTTTACAAAACTACCATGCATGTACTCAAATCAAAGGTTCACCAAAAACCCATCTAACATGCATGATATCACCTCCTCAACAACACTCCCATCCCATATTTTCCAGAAAAACAGGGCATACACTTACCCAGATTTCCGAACACTATACTTTACATGTTTAAATCCTTCACATAAAACATGTAACATGCTCAAGGAAAAATACTGAGAGTTACATAATAACACCATGTAAGCATTTAAATCGAAGGTTTTAAGAAACCTAAGCTAACATGCCAAAATCACACCACTTAAAAGCAAGAACTTAACAAGCTTAAAATCAAAAAACAGGGCATGGTTTCTCACCCTACTTTGCTCCGATTTTTGAGAGGCTTCCAAGGAATGAAAATGGCAAGGCTCCACAAGATTATGCTTAGTAGATGCTGGAGTTTGTTTGGGAGAGAAGGGTCGAGATTTGGGATGGAGGAAGAGGGTGAAATGATTGTGCCAAGTGGGGTGGATAGTCAGCTTAGGCACAGTTGATTGGTATGGGTTGGGGGGGGGGGGGGGTGGTTGGGTGTTTGTGATGTCCCCGAAATGATTAATTGTGTTTAAGGCATAAATTATGTTCGTATGATTAATTATGGTGGTAATTACCTTATGTGTTAGAATTAATCGCCATGTGGAAATGCTTGGTCATGTGGACTGGTAGAGCATTTGTAGGGTCTTCCTACCTTAACATCATATTAATCACCTATTAGGGACTAAACATGCATTTATAACGTCTTAGGGTTTCGGTTGTAGCTTGGAGCTAATAAGATTACAGGCCGAAAATGAAATTTCAAACTTAACTTATTACATTCGCAAAAGAATGTTATGGCGATAGAATTAACTCTACTCCTAGAGTAGAGACTATCCAAAGAATTCCTGTATCCTAACTTCTTTCATGCTCCTCAAAGCTCATTGCCACAACCCGGCCCTTAGTTCTTTAGTCCAAAGGTGTACCTACAGGAACAACCCATCGTGAGCATTTACATCGTTACTTAACATCATAAGGAAATGGCATATAAATAAATGCATGAAAGTAATTGATAACATATACTTCCTGGTTAATCGTATTAACCCTCTTTGGTTGTCCCTGTTTCATAGTCATGCATAAAATCATTAGTTCTTGCCATAAATGATTAAACATCATACTTCACATATATGCTCACGACAAACTATGTTAATTAGAAATGGGACTGTCCGGGTTCCATTATGACAGCGGTATAATTGGCCCCCTCGCTCGACATAACACATCGTATGATACCCATCGCTACGCCTTGATAGCGGATGTATCTCTTTATTCAGCGGATGATACCCATCGCTACACCTTGATAGTGGATGTACCCCATCGCTCAGCGGATGATACCCATCGCTACACCTTGATAGCGGATGTACCCCATCGCTCATTAGCGGATGATACCCATCGCTACACCTTGATAGCGGATGTACCCCATCGCTCATTTATGTGAGCGGCAAGACCTTCCTCGCTTGCCCATAATAACCACCGGACATTCAACCATTCTTAAGAACATAGTTTCATATTCATCATAAACATCATAGCATCTCATAAACATCATCATCTTGTAAACAACATTATCATATAAGCGTTATCATCTTATAGACATCAACGTCTCATCATAATCGTTATAGTAACGTCATATCATTTTCTTTTATCATAACATCATCGTAAGCATCTTGTCATCTTAATTCATTATAAAGTCATCTTCATCGTGAACTTACTTATCATGACATCATCTTAAACATCTTATCATTTTTATTCGTTATATACATCATCATGGCATCATAAATTCTTATGCAATCATAGCATGATCAAAATATAGGAGTATGGCCTCTTACCATATGGGTATCTTACCCCGTGGCGTCTTAACACATAATAACATCGTATCCCATCATCATAAACTTACTTTTCATAAGCATCGTCATCGTAACATCATCATCATGAACTTACTTAACATGAACATTATCATCATAACATCGTCATCATAATCTTACTTATCAAAATCATCATCATAAACTTCATCATCATAATCATCCTCCTCATAACTTACTTATCATATCATCTTCACAAACATCATCATCTTAATTTATTTATCACAATTATCATCATAAACATCATCATAAACATCATCATCGTAAACATCATCATAATATGTAAAGGTATGGTTTACCGTCCGATGCTCGTACGTCTCTTACGTACCTTAATTCCAAAAGAAGGAGAAATTGTAGAACTTTATCTCCTTGAAGTCGTGGGTACCTGGGACGGTTCTACATAACCATACAAATTGATATTAGAAGCTAAACAATAGCCCAATACCAAAAATTCAACAAAACTCATCATTTTCAACTTTTGAACAGTGGCGATCTATCGCCTCAAATTTTTCTTCGCGGCGATCGATCGCTTCAAACATGGCGATCGATCGCCTAACACTTGGATTGGCTACTGGACGTTGGCGATCGATCGCGCCATTTGAGGCGATCGATCGCCTATCCTCATCTTCGCGTACTGCCTCTCGGCGATCGATCGTTGCTTTTGTAGCGATCGATCGCCACTTCCAGTGGCCGCGATTCCACCATTTTTATGTGCATTTTCCAAGCTTATTCTCATACCTTTCAACACCAAACTTCCCAACAATAACAATAACATCATAACCCACTAAAACCCACTTAAAACACTTCAAAAATCATACCCCAACAACATACAACATAACCCAACCAAACCCACTTAAATCACTTCAAAATCATCCCATTTCAAATCCAAACTTCATAAAAACTTAAGGAAGGGTTCCATACCTCTTGAAGACTCCAAATCTTAACAAAGATCACACAAAAACAAGTTTTGTGGAGTTTCCTCCTTCCTCCTTTGAAGGATTTCGAAAATGTGGTAAAGGGGTAGGGTTTGAGAGTAATTGGGGATTTAAGAGTGAAAAAGGGTAAAGTGAGTTGGGTAAGGTGGGGGAAAGGGTTAATTAAATTATACCCAAAAATTAACATGATGTATGAAATACCCCAACATGGTATTTTAAAAGCATTTTACAAAAATGCAACCAACTTCATTAAATTCATACTTTCCTCATAATTAACAATCAACACAATTAAATCATGTTAACACCTCATTTTCTATCATGCATAACATGCACCTTGAAACGTAACTCCCCTCCCGGGTCATGCCTATCATGTGACTAAGCATTTCATCGTGGTAATTAATTTCAACACATAAATCAATTTTTCACATAATTAATCTCATAAACATAATTAATACTTTAATTGTAATTACTCATTTCGGGGACATCACATTACTCCCATACTTATAAGATTTCGTCCTCGAAATCGCATGCACTTACCCCAAAAGAAACTAAACATAAATCACATACCAGAGAATAGTTCCGGGTAGTGCTGTACCATACGCCGATCCGTCTCCCATGTAGCCTCCTCGACACCCCGACGATCCCACTGAACTTAGACCATCGGTAAAACTTTACTTCGTAGTCTGCGATCCTCTCGATCCAGAATTATAACCGGTCGTTCTATGTAGGATACATCTGAGTCCAACTGCACTTCAGTAGGCTATAATACATGAGACGGGTCTGGCTCATACTTCCGTAGCATGGAAACATGGAAAACATCATGAATCCCAGATAAAGACAGCGGTAGAGCCAAACAGTAAGCCAAAGTACTGATACGCTGCAATACTTCATATGGACCAACATACCTCGGGGATAACTTCCCCGCATACCAAAACGAACTACACCCCTGGAGGGTGAGATCTTCAAGAAGACCCTGTCTTCTACTTGGAATTCTAGCGGTCATCGCCGCTTGTTGGCATAGGCTGCTTGCCTATCCTGGGTCACCTTCATCTTTTGGCGTATCAACTTAATTTTGTCTTACATATCCTTAATCATATCCGGTCATCCGACCGCCTTACTAGTCAAGTCCTCCCGATACAGCGGTGACCTACATCGTCGTCCGTAAAGAGCTTCAAAAGGAGTTATTCGAATGCTCGTCTGATAGCTGTTAATATCGGAGAACTCCATCATTGGCACTGAATCTTGCCACGGAGTATCAAACTCCAAAACATATGCCCTCAACATGTCCTCGAGCTTCTGAAGGGTACGCTCTGTCCGGCCGTCTGACTGAGGGTGATAGGCCGTACTCAGTCTCACCTCTGTGCCTAAAGTCGTCTGGAGACCCTCCCCGAAATGTGAAGTAAACCTTGGGTCTCTGTCAGACACAATCGAGACTGGAACATTATGCAACCTCACTACATCCCGCACATATAATTAGCCATCCTTAGGTGCGTGAAAGACACATGACAAAGGATGAAGTGAGCTACTTCGTCAGCCTATCCACGATCACTCAGATCGTATCGAATCCAGAGGCCGCTCTTGGTAAGTGGGTTACAAAGTCCATAGGTACATGTTCCCACTTCCATTGGGGTACTTCCGAGCTTTTCAGCTCGCCATCAGGCCTCTGTCTTTCTGTCTTTACCTGCTGGCAGATCAAACATCTTTTGACAAGGCCATAACATCACGCTTCCTACGTCTCCACTAGAAGCGACCACTTAGGTCCTTGTACAACTTTCTTCTTCCTGGGTGGATACTGAACCGGCTACGGTGAGCTTGCTCCAAGATTCCTTTACGCAACTCCGGCGTATTTGGGACTACCCATCGGTGGCCCAATCTCAATGAATCATCTTCTGCCACTCTGAACTTTGATGACCGTCCTTGAAGTACTATAGATGACCATCTTTGAACCTCATCATCCGATCTCTGGCTTTCCTGAAAACCTCAAATATGTCTGGCTCGGCCAACAAGATCGACACTCGCACCGGCGACGTGTCCACATCAACATCATAGTCCAAATGGCAACAAGAGGTCATCATAGCTGATAAATTCATGACATCCATCTTCTTCGTCGCATATTCATCTCAGCCTGTGTGAACAAAACTCCAGGCTCTTATGATCCGTGTAGATGGTAAACGACGTACCATCCGAGTAATGCCTCCAAATTTCAAGGCAAACATAATGGCTGCCAGCTCCAAATCTTGGACTGGGCACCTAGCCTCATGTGGTTTCAACCGCTTCGATGCATAAGCCAGCACAAGCTTATCTCGCATCAACACATAGCCCAAACCTTGGAGTGATGTATTCGTGCACAAGGCAACTTCTTATTCTCAGAAGGAATCACCAACATAGTTGTCGTAGTCAAACGATGCTTCAATTCTTGGAAGCTGTCCTCACAAGCTTCGGACCAAAAGAATGGCACTCTTTCCTGAGTCGGCTGTGCCAGTGGCTCAGCGATTTTGATATAACATTACTCAAGAACACTACACTGTTCAACCAGAACTCGTACTTACTGAGCTTTGCATACAACTGATGATCCCTAAGGATCTAGAGTACTGTTCTCAAGTGCTTTACATGTTCCTCTTCAGTTCGAGAGTAAATAAGTACATCGTCAATGGAAACTATGACGAACTAATCCAAACATGGTTGGATCACCCTTTTAATCAGGCTCATAAAATAGTTGGGGCATCCGTCACCCCAAAGGGCATGACTAAGAATCCGTAGTGCCCACATAAGGTCCTGGAAGCTGTCTTCTGTACATCGTCCTCTCAAACTCGGATCTGATGATCCCCGATCTCAGATCGATCTTACTGTAGAGCCTCGTACTCTGCAGCTGATCAAACAAATCGTCGATCCCCGGAAGCGGATACTTATTCTTCACTATGGCTTTGTTCAGTTGTCTGAAATCGGTGCACAACCGCAACGAACTATCTTTCTTTTCGACAAATAGGACTGGTGCATCCCAAGGCGATATGCTAGGGTGTATATAGTCCTTGCCAAGGAGCTCTTGCAACTGAACCTTTAATTCCCTTAGCTCCGCCGGTGCCGTCCTATACGGGGCACAAGAAATGGTAGACGTTCTTGGTAGTAACTTAATTCCAAACTCGACCTCTCTCGTCGGTGGGAATCCGGGAATCCCTTCCGGAAACGCATCAGGAAATATGTGATATCCCCGAAATGGTTAATTGCATTTGTGCATTAATTATGATTATATGATTAATTATGTGGTAATTAATTGTGTGTTGGAAATTATTTACCTTATGGAAATGCATGGTCATGTGGATAGGGTGACCCGGGGTTGCATTTCAGGGTGCATGTGGTGCATGTTGGGTAAATATTATTGGGAGCATGATTTATTTGCCTTTGGTAGCAATTTATTAGAAATCATGTGTTTAAATGGTATTTGGTGCATTTTGAGTAAATGCTTTGAAAAATATCATGTTGGGATGTTTTATACACCATGGAATTGTTGGTATGCATTTTAATTAAAACCCACCTCTTATATACCCAAACCCCACCTTTATCATCCATCACTTTACCTTTACAAAAAAATCAAATCCACAAACCCTTCCCCTCCAAATTTTCGAGCTCAAGCCTTGGGTGGAAGAGGAACCTTTCAAAAATCTTGATTTGTGGAGCATTTGGGTGATTTGAGGTCCCCAAGAGGTATGGATACCTCATTATTGCTTTTTGTAAGGTTTTATTTGAGTTTGGGTTGATTTTGAAGGGTTTTAAAATGGGTTTTGTTGGGTTGTTGTGGGTTTGTTTAAAGGTTGGATTTATACTTGTTTTGAAGTATGTTTTGGTGGTTCATGTTGATATTTATGTTGTTGGTTGGTTGGTTTGAGTATTGGGTTGGATTGGAAGGTTTTGGTATGCAAAAATGGTGAAAAATCGCGAGTCTGTGCGAGGCGATCGACCGCCTGAAATGGGGCGATCGATCGCCGCAAGGCAGTACCAAAATTATGGGTTAGGCGATCGATCGCCTGTTATGAGGCGACCGATCGCCGAGAGGCAGTAGGTTTTTCAAAGGAATGGCGATCGATCGCCATGTTTGGGGCGACCGATCGCCGCTGTGTAAATTTTGAGGCGATCGATCGCCTATGGGGAGAGATCGATCGCCGCCTGTGGAATTTTGGAAAATGGTTTATTTTGTCAAATTTTTGGTATTTGACTATTATTTGGCTTCTAATATGGGGTTGTGTGATTGTGTAGAACCATCCCAGGTAGCAACACAACCGAGGAATTGAAGCCGGACCAATTCCACTTTTGGAAAGGTACGTAGTGGACGTACGGGCACCCAACGGTAACATGTATTTTATATACTCATTGTTTATGCATATGGATGCGAGTATATATGTAGTATTGCATTGTGGATGCATATACATGTTGATTTATGCCATATGTGGTATTGCATTGTGGATGCATATACATGGTAATTTATGCATATTGATGATAGATGCATATGATGATTATTGGATGCACATCCCATGAGTCGTGTTCATCCTTTGATGATTTTAATGCTTGCCGCTATTTGTTTTGGTTCCGCTAAATGTGAAGCGAGGGGTGGGAGCGCCGCATGTCACATTTGAGCGTGGTTATCATATAGGACGAGGAAAGGGTATTTGCCGCTCAATGAGAGGCGAGGGGTGGGAGTCCCGCAGTCCATTGAAGCGAGGTTATCCTATGCCGTCTATATGTAAATAAGCGAGGGGCATTAAAATACACTGTGATGGACAGACTAGGGAATGGTGACCAATGTTTGGTATTGTTGAGATGGTATGATGTCATGACATGTTTTGGCCATTAAAAATAATCTGTTGATTATACTCATGAGTTATGGTACAGGGACAACCAAACGGGAAGCGTTTGAAATGCATGGGAAAACAGGAAGTGTTTTTATATTGATTATGCATTTACGCTTTATCTTCATATTGTGTTGAATATGAATGATTATTATTGCTCATGTTTGGGGGTTGTCCTTGTAGGTACCTTTTTGGCATGATAGAAGGGCTTGAACGGGGTGAGGTCGTGAGCTTTGTGAAGCATTCTTTTGAGGATGAAAGGACAGGATTATTTAGTATAGTGCCTACTCTAGGAGTAGTTTGAACTATAGCTAAACACATTCATTGATTGGAATGTAATTAATCCTTTTGGTAGTCCTTTATTTTGGCATGTAAATGCTTAAGCTCATAGACTCCACTTGTTTATTATACTCTGATCATTGTTATTAGCTCTATTATGCCTTCTTTCCGCACTTAAGGATTAGGGTCCTTACATTAGTGGTATCAGAGCAGTGGTTAGAGAACCCGGGAACGAGTGAAGGGTAGCCTTAGCATGTTTGGCTAGGTGCTTACATTTGAAGCATGTTTATGCATGTGGTGCATATTGGTGTATATTTGGTTATACTAACATGCTTATATCACTCCTGTTATCTAACGACATGATATATATATTGCTTTGGATTGTTGTTAACATTTGTGTTACAGCATGGCTGCTAATGAGGAAGTCGGAGATGTTGGGAGTGTTAATGCAAGTATCGGACAGGCAAATCCTCTACCTCCACCGGCCGTAGGCATGGAACCCGTGGTTCAGTTATTGCTGCCGGGCGAGATTAGCTTGACGCAATTTCTATCTTATCATCCGCCCCGGTTTGAGGGGACAGAGTCCGGAGAAGAAGCTGAAGAGTGGCTGGAGAGACTTGAGCAGATCTTTGTATCGGCTCCTTGTGCTATTACTGCTTGGCTGAGGCTGGCGGAGTTCCAGTTGGCTAAGAAACCATTGATGTGGTGGAGGAGCACAGTGATGGAGATGAGAGCACTAGGTGCTGTGATTGATTGGACGCTCTTCAGGACCAGGTTCTTGAACCGATACTTCTCCGCGGCAGCAAGACAGACAAAGGAGGATGAATTTACCAGTTTGAGGCAGGGGAACATGACGGTGGCAGACTATGCCACACGGTACTCTTCGTTGTTGAGATACGTTCCCCACATTGCCACCAGTGGACATGCTAAGATGAGGAATTTCATGAAGGGGTTACGACCGGAGCTCTATGACCGGGTTATCACTAATAACCCAACCTCTTTTGATGACGCTCTTACAAGAGCGGAGCTTGCTGAGCTAGGAGTAGGAGCTTACGCTATGCCACCACCGGTACCGCAACAGAGGCAGACCAATGATAGTTTGAGGCCTCGGGGTGAGCCATTTAAACCCCGTGGTGCCTCTTCATCTTCGCGATATGGTGGAAAGAAACATTTTGGTCAGAAGCAGGATAACAGGAAAGGCAATTGGTCCGTCAGTCGAGGATCTTCACAGGGGGATAGGCCGGGAGAGCCGAGGTGCAACAATTGTGGAGGGCCACATTCTTCAAACAAGTGCCCTGCCTGTTTTAGCTGTGGCAAGATGGGCCACATTGCTCGGTATTGTCCCACCAGGGGAGGCCAGTCAGAGTATCAGGGCAACAGGCCAAGGTTTGAGGACAGGACAGTACAGCAGAGGCAGCAGTTTGGGCCTCGTCCATCGGGAGGTCAGACAGTGGGACCACCCCAGGGGCAAGTATATGCACTGACCAGGGAGCAAGCTCAGGCAGCTCCAGAGGAGGTGATCGCCGGTACGTGTCATTTATTTACGTACCCTGCTTTTATTTTGATCGATACAGGTGCCTCCCATTCCTTTGTGTCTGTGGGATTTGTGGAAAGACACCATATGCGCACGTCTCATTTGCCCACGCCTCTATTGGTCTCGACACCCACTGGAAGAAACGTCGTTGCTGATCAGTTTTTGGCAGATAGCCTCATTTATTTTGAGGGCAACGAGTTGAGATCAGACTTGATTGTGCTGGGTATGTCAGACTTCGACTGCATCTTGGGTATTGATGTTCTGAACAAATATCAGGCAGTGGTAGATTGCCGGCAGAGAACAGTGAAGTTCAGACCTGAATTGGGCAGTCAGTGGACTTTCTTTGGCAACGGGTCTCGTGCGAAGATTCCGTTGATTTCAGCGATCAAGATGACTCAGTTATTGGAACGTGGACACACGGGCTATCTCATTTATGCCGTGGACACGTCTGAGAAGAGTAAAGAACTCAGAGTTGAGGATGTACCAGTAGTGGCAGAGTTCGCCGATGTATTTCCAGAAGAGTTCCCAGGATTCCCACCGGCTAGGGAAGTCGAGTTTGGGATCGAGCTGTTGCCAGGGACATCCGCTATCTCTCGTGCACCTTATAGGATGGCACCGGCTGAGCTGAGAGAGTTGAAAGAACAGTTGCAGGATCTCTTGGACAAGGGATATATACGCCCGAGCGTGTCGCCATGGGGCGCACCAGTTCTCTTTGTGAAGAAGAAGGACGGTTCGATGCGGTTGTGTATCGATTACCGGCAACTGAACAAGGCTACAGTGAAGAACAAGTATCCTCTTCCAAGGATAGATGACTTGTTTGATCAGTTGCAAGGTACCAGGGTGTATAGCAAGATTGATTTGAGATCCGGGTATCATCAGATTCGGGTCAGAGAGGAAGATGTGCAGAAGACAGCATTCCGGACCCGATATGGGCATTATGAGTTCCTAGTGATGCCGTTCGGCGTGACGAATGCTCCAGCAGTCTTCATGAGTCTGATGAACAGAGTGTTTCAGCAGTATCTTGATCAGTTCGTCATTGTTTTTATTGACGACATCCTTATCTACTCCCGGAGTGAGGAAGAGCATGTGAAACACTTGAGGACAGTGCTTCAGATTCTCAGAGAGCATCAGTTGTATGCTAAGCTCAGTAAGTGTGAATTTTGGCTGAGCAGTGTAGTGTTTCTGGGGCACGTCATATCGAGCAGCGGGATATCTGTGGATCCCAAGAAGATTGAGGCCGTGATGGAGTGGGCTGCCCCCACTTCTGTGCCTGAGATTCGGAATTTTCTTGGTTTGTCCGGGTATTATCGGCGCTTCGTCGAGGGCTTTTCGAAGATTGCCAAGCCGCTGACTCAGTTGACCCAGAAGGGAGTGCCTTTCTTTTGGTCAGAAGCTTGTGAGGAGAGCTTCCAGGATTTGAAGCACCGGTTGACGACGGCGCCAGTGTTAGTGATTCCGACGGAGAACTCCAGATTTGTTCTGTATACTGACGCATCACTGCAGGGCCTTGGGTGTGTTCTGATGCAAGATAAGCATGTGGTAGCTTATGCATCGAGGCAGTTGAAGCCGCATGAGACCAGATATCCAGTTCATGACTTGGAATTGGCGGCTATCATCTTCGCCCTGAAGATCTGGAGACATTACTTATATGGTACTTCATTCACCATATACACAGACCACAAGAGCCTCAAATTTTTATTCACTCAGGCAGAGCTGAACATGAGGCAGAGGAGGTGGATGGACCTACTCAAGGACTATGATTGCGAGATAGAGTACCATCCGGGAAAAGCCAATTTGACAGCAGATGCTTTGAGCCGGAAAGTAAGGAGTTCTGCTGAGGACGTCATCCAGTTGTCTGCTATGATGACCTCCTATTGCCAATTGGGCTATGATTTTGACATTGATGCATCACCTGTGTATGTATCAACTTTGCTAGCTGAGCCAGATATTTATGAGCGTATCAAGAGAGCTCAGAGGTCAGATGACGAAGTCCAGAGGTGGTTATCTTTAGTACATCTTGGTCAGCCAACGAAGTTCAAAGTGGCCGATGACGGGTCTTTGAGATTGGGTGACCGTTGGGTGGTTCCGAGTACGCCGGACTTGCGTAAAGGGATCTTGGAGCGAGCTCATAGTAGCAGACTTAGCATCCACCCAGGCGGGAAGAAGATGTACAGAGATCTGCGTAGTCAGTTTTGGTGGAAGAGAATGAAGTCTGATGTCGTCGCTTTTGTTAAGAGGTGTTTGATCTGCCAGCAGGTTAAGGCAGAGAGACAGAGACCTGGCGGCGAGATGAAAAGCTTGGAGATACCGAAGTGGAAGTGGGAGCACATTTCCATGGACTTCGTGACTCATTTGCCGAGGAGTGCTTCAGGCTTCGATGCTATATGGGTGATTGTGGACAGATTAACTAAGGTAGCCCACTTTATCCCCTATAGCATGACTTTCACGTTTTTGAGGATGGCGCAGTTGTATATTAGAGATGTGGTGAGATTGCATGGGATTCCCGTTTCCATAGTGTCAGATCGAGATCCGCGATTCACATCTCATTTCTGGGAAGGTCTTCAGTCAGCCTTGGGAACTGAAGTCCGATTGAGCACTGCTTATCATCCTCAGACTGATGGCCAGACTGAGCACACTATTCAGACGCTCGAGGACATGTTAAGAGCTTGTGTTTTGGAGTTCGATGCCTCTTGGCAGGATTCAGTGCCTTTGGTAGAGTTTTCGTATAACAATAGCTACCAGGCGAGTATTCAGATGGCTCCGTTTGAAGCTCTTTATGGCAGACGGTGTAGATCACCCTTATGTTGGGATGATTTGGACCGCAAATCGGTCGGAGGACCGGAGTTGATTCGGGAAATGGAAGAAAAGATAAAGACAATAAGGCAGAAAATGAAAGCGGCTCAGGACAGACAGGCTGCTTATGCAAATAAACGGCGGAGACCGTTGGAATTTCAGTTGGGAGATAAGGTCTTTTTGAAGATCTCGCCTTTCAGAGGCGTTGTGCGATTTGGGATGCGCGGGAAACTGTCTCCGAGGTATGTTGGACCGTACGAGATTTTGCATCGCATTGGCACTTTAGCTTACCGACTGGCCTTGCCGCCTTCTTTATCTGGTATACATGATGTGTTTCATGTATCTATGCTGCGGAAGTATGAGCCGGATCCGTCGCATGTGTTACAGCCTTCCGAAGTTCAGTTAGAGTCCGATGTGTCTTATGTGGAACGGCCTGTCAGGATTCTGGATCGAGCAGACCGTAGACTTCGGAACAAAGTGATACCTATGATCAAGGTTCAGTGGGATCGCAGGGGTGTCGAGGAGGCTACGTGGGAGACGGAGCAGCATATGGTGCAGCACTACCCGGAACTATTCTCTGGTATGAGTTTATGTTTAGTCTCCTTTTGGGGTAAGTGCATGTGATTTCGAGGACGAAATCTTATAAGTAGGGGAGTATTGTGATATCCCCGAAATGGTTAATTGCATTTGTGCATTAATTATGATTATATGATTAATTATGTGGTAATTAATTGTGTGTTGGAAATTATTTGCCTTATGGAAATGCATGGTCATGTGGATAGGGTGACCCGGGGTTGCATTTCAGGGTGCATGTGGTGCATGTTGGGTAAATATTATTGGGTGCATGATTTATTTGCCTTTGGTAGCAATTTATTAGAAATCATGTGTTTAAATGGTATTTGGTGCATTTTGAGTAAATGCTTTGAAAAATATCATGTTGGGATGTTTTATACACCATGGAATTGTTGGTATGCATTTTAATTAAAACCCACCTCTTATATACCCAAACCCCACCTTTATCATCCATCACTTTACCTTTACAAAAAAATCAAATCCACAAACCCTTCCCCTCCAAATTTTCGAGCTCAAGCCTTGGGTGGAAGAGGAACCTTTCAAAAATCTTGATTTGTGGAGCATTTGGGTGATTTGAGGTCCCCAAGAGGTATGGATACCTCATTATTGCTTTTTGTAAGGTTTTATTTGAGTTTGGGTTGATTTTGAAGGGTTTTAAAATGGGTTTTGTTGGGTTGTTGTGGGTTTGTTTAAAGGTTGGATTTATACTTGTTTTGAAGTATGTTTTGGTGGTTCATGTTGATATTTATGTTGTTGGTTGGTTGGTTTGAGTATTGGGTTGGATTGGAAGGTTTTGGTATGCAAAAATGGTGAAAAATCGCGAGTCTGTGCGAGGCGATCGACCGCCTGAAATGGGGCGATCGATCGCCGCAAGGCAGTACCAAAATTACGGGTTAGGCGATCGATCGCCTGTTATGAGGCGACCGATCGCCGAGAGGCAATAGATTTTTCAAAGGAATGGCGATCGATCGCTGCTTTTGCGAGGGGTGGGAGTCCCGCAGTCCATTGAAGCGAGGTTATCCTATGCCGTCTATATGTAAATAAGCGAGGGGCATTAAAATACACTGTGATGGACAGACTAGGGAATGGTGACCAATGTTTGGTATTGTTGAGATGGTATGATGTCATGACATGTTTTGGCCATTAAAAATAATCTGTTGATTATACTCATGAGTTATGGTACAGGGACAACCAAACGGGAAGCGTTTGAAATGCATGGGAAAACAGGAAGTGTTTTTATATTGATTATGCATTTACGCTTTATCTTCATATTGTGTTGAATATGAATGATTATTATTGCTCATGTTTGGGGGTTGTCCTTGTAGGTACCTTTTTGGCATGATAGAAGGGCTTGAACGGGGTGAGGTCGTGAGCTTTGTGAAGCATTCTTTTGAGGATGAAAGGACAGGATTATTTAGTATAGTGCCTACTCTAGGAGTAGTTTGAACTATAGCTAAACACATTCATTGATTGGAATGTAATTAATCCTTTTGGTAGTCCTTTATTTTGGCATGTAAATGCTTAAGCTCATAGACTCCACTTGTTTATTATACTCTGATCATTGTTATTAGCTCTATTATGCCTTCTTTCCGCACTTAAGGATTAGGGTCCTTACAAAATACCGCCACCATGGGCACATCCTCGGCCTTTAACTCTTTCCTCTTTTCAGTAATAACAACAGTATAGTTGAGATGTCCTTTGTGGCCTCGTTCCAATAACTGTGCCATCTTGACAACAGATATTAACGGAATCCTTGAACGGAAATCATCCCCATAGGATGTCCTTCGGACTCCTATATCAGACCTGAATCGGACAGTCCTTGTCTGCAGTCGACAACTGCCTGATACCTGTTCAGGACATCAATGCCTACAGACTGACATCCCCAGAGCAATCAAGTCTGTCCTCAATTCGTTACCCTCAAAATAAATGAGGCCGTCATAATCAATCTGATCAGTTATCAAACTTCTTCCAGCGGGGGTCGAGACTACAAGAGGCGTGGGCGACGGAGAAGTGCATATGAAATCGCATCGTTTACTTCTGCATTCGCTGCTATGCTGCAACACAAGGGTTAACCACAATACCCAAAAGCAGTTCATATAAAGCACATCGTTAGCATAATATATGAACTTCATATGCAACATACATATAAAACATGTTCAAAAGTAAGCACCTAGCCAACTTATTGCTAAGGCTACCCTTCACTCATTCCCGAGTTATCAAACCTGGCTCTGATACCACTAATGTAGGGTCTTCCTACCTTAACATCATATTAATCACCTATTAGGGACTAAACATGCATTTATAACGTCTTAGGGTTTCGGTTGTAGCTTGGAGCTAATAAGATTACAGGCCGAAAATGAAATTTCAAACTTAACTTATTACATTCGCAAAAGAATGTTATGGCGATAGAATTAATTCTACTCCTAGAGTAGAGACTATCCAAAGAATTCCTGTATCCTAACTTCTTTCATGCTCCTCAAAGCTCACTGCCACAACCCGGCCCTTAGTCCTTTAGTCCAAAGGTGTACCTACAGGAACAACCCATCGTGAGCATTTACATCGTTACTTAACATCATAAGGAAATGGCATATAAATAAATGCATGAAAGTAATTGATAACATATACTTCCTGTTTAATCGTATTAACCCTCTTTGGTTGTCCCTGTTTCATAGTCATGCATAAAATCATTAGTTCTTGCCATAAATGATTAAACATCATACTTCACATATATGCTCACGACAAACTATGTTAATTAGAAATGGGACTGTCCGGGTTCCATTATGACAGCAGTATAATTGGCCCCCTCGCTCGACATAACACATCGTATGATACCCATCGCTACGCCTTGATAGCGGATGTATCTCTTTATTCAGCGGATGATACCCATCGCTACACCTTGATAGCGGATGTACCCCATCGCTCAGCGGATGATACCCATCGCTACACCTTGATAGCGGATGTACCCCATCGCTCATTAACGGATGATACCCATCGCTACTCCTTGATAGCGGATGTACCCCATCGCTCATTTATGTGAGCGGCAAGACCTTCCTCGCTTGCCCATAATAACCACCGGACATTCAACCATTCTTAAGAACATAGTTTCATATTCATCATAAACATCATAGCATCTCATAAACATCATCATCTTGTAAACATCATTATCATATAAGCGTTATCATCTTATAGACATCAACGTCTCATCATAATCGTTATAGTAACGTCATATCATTTTCTTTTATCATAACATCATCGTAAGCATCTTGTCATCTTAATTCATTATAAAGTCATCTTCATCGTGAACTTACTTATCATGACATCATCTTAAACATCTTATCATTTTTATTCATTATATACATCATCATGGCATCATAAATTCTTATGCAATCATAGCATGATCAAAATATAGGAGTATGGCCTCTTACCATATGGGTATCTTACCCCGTGGCGTCTTACCACATAATAACATCGTATCCCATCATCATAAACTTACTTTTCATAAGCATCGTCATCGTAACATCATCATCATGAACTTACTTAACATGAACATTATCATCATAACATCGTCATCATAATCTTACTTATCAAAATCATCATCATAAACTTCATCATCATAATCATCCTCCTCATAACTTACTTATCATATCATCTTCACAAACATCATCATCTTAATTTATTTATCACAATTATCATCATAAACATCATCATCGTAAACATCATCATAATATGTAAAGGTATGGTTTACCGTCCGATGCTCGTACGTCTCTTACGTACCTTAATTCCAAAAGAAGGAGAAATTGTAGAACTTTATCTCCTTGAAGTCGTGGGTACCTGGGACGGTTCTACATAACCATACAAATTGATATTAGAAGCTAAACAATAGCCCAATACCAAAAATTCAACAAAAATCATCATTTTTCAACTTTTGAACAGTGGCGATCGATCGCTACTTGAGGCGATCGATCGCCTCAAATTTTTCTTCGCGGCGATCGATCGCTTCAAACATGGCGATCGATCGCCTAACACTTGGATTGGCTACTGTACGTTGGCGATCGATCGCGCCATTTGAGGCGATCGATCGCCTATCCTCATCTTCGCGTACTGCCTCTCGGCGATCGATCGCTGCTTTTGTAGCGATCGATCGCCACTTCCAGTGGCCGCGATTCCACCATTTTTATGTGCATTTTCCAAGCTTATTCTCATACCTTTCAACACCAAACTTCCCAACAATAACAATAACATCATAACCCACTAAAACCCACTTAAAACACTTCAAAAATCATACCCCAACAACATACAACATATACCCAACCAAACCCACTTAAATCACTTCAAAATCATCCCATTTCAAATCCAAACTTCATAAAAACTTAAGGAAGGGTTCCATACCTCTTGAAGACTCCAAATCTTAACAAAGATCACACAAACACAAGTTTTGTGGAGTTTCCTCCTTCCTCCTTTGAAGGATTTCGAAAATGTGGTAAAGGGGTAGGGTTTGAGAGTAATTGGGGATTTAAGAGTGAAAAGGGTAAAGTGAGTTGGGTAAGGTGGGGGAAAGGGTTAATTAAATTATACCCAAAAATTAACATGATGTATGAAATACCCCAACATGGTATTTTAAAAGCATTTTACAAAAAAGCAACCAACTTCATTAAATTCATACTTTCCTCATAATTAACAATCAACACAATTAAATCATGTTAACACCTCATTTTCTATCATGCATAACATGCACCTTGAAACGTAACTCCCCTCCCGGGTCATGCCTATCATGTGACTAAGCATTTCATCGTGGTAATTAATTTCAACACATAAATCAATTTTTCACATAATTAATCACATAAACATAATTAATGCTTTAATTGTAATTACTCATTTCGGGGACATCACAGCATTTCAGGGTGCACGTTATGCATGTTGGGTAATCGGGTGTTTTAAATGGCTTACATGTGCTAGTAGTCATTTATTTTGTGAAACATGCATTTAAATTGATATTTGGCGCATTGTGGTGAAATGTGTCTAAAATACAATGTTGGGGCATAATTTACATCATGTTAGGAAGTGGGGTGTAAAATTTAATCAAACTTTCATAACCCACTATAACCTTATATCCTCTTTACCCCCCTCACATTATTCAACCCCCAACACTTTTCAAACCCTACCCTCCTCCTCTCATTTTCTAGTTGAACTCCAAGGTGGAAGAGAAGTTCTTACAAAACTTTATTCTTGTGATTTCTTGGTAAGATTGGGGCCTAGGAAGTATATATACATCATCCCTTGTTGTTTTGTGAGGTTTATTGTGAATTTGGGTTGTTGTTTGGAGTTTGAAAATGGGTTTATTTGGGTTGGTGTGTTTTGTGGTTGGGTGTGGGATTTTGGGGTTGTTTTATGATGTGTATTGAAGGTTTAAAGTGTTTTTGTGTTTTGAGTTTGTTGGTATAAGTGTTGTGGAAGTTGGGAAGGAATTTTGGTGTAAAAATGGTGAAATCGTGTGTCTGTGTGAGGCGATCGATCGCCTGAAAAGAGGCGACCGATCGCCTAAGGGTAGTAGGCGAAGTGCAGGGCAGGCGATCGATCGCCTGAAATGAGGCTACCGATCGCCGAGAGGCAGTAGCCAATTCATGGGTTAGGCGATCGATCGCCATATTTGGCGCGATCGATCGCCGCGAAGGAAAATTTGAGGCGATCGATCGCCTCAGTGAAGCGATCGATCGCCAGCTGTGAAATTTTGTAAAATGATTTCTTTTGGCTTCTAATATTGAATTGTATGGTTGTGTAGAACCATCTCAGGTGCCAACAACATCGAGGAGATAAATTTATACAACTTCTCCACTTTTGGGACTAAGGTACGTAGTGAGACGTACGAGCATCGGACGGTAAAACGTGTTATAACTTTGATGATGTATATTGTGAATATCGTGCCCCATATGTGATGGAATATGTGAAATGATAGTGTTATATCATGATATTGGAATCAATTGTGTTTGATTAATTGTGGTAGAATTGATGAATGTTCCGGTAGCCTTTATCTCCGAGCGAGGGAGGTACTTGCCGCTGTCATATGAAGCGATGGTAGTATGATATTTGCCACTATCATGTCTAAGCGAAGTAACATGCCGCTGTCATTGTCGAAGCGAGGGATATCATATGATGCCGTTATATGTCGAAGCGAGGGGTCCTAAAATTCCGCTGTTGTATTGGGACCGGAACAGTCACAATTCTAGTGATTAATGTGGAATATTGTGGACATATTGTAGATATATTGTGGATATAATTGGAAACGTGTTATCGATCGTTATATCGTGAACTAATGAATTGTGCATAAGTTTGTGAAACAGGAACAACAATGAAATGTGCTAATGTGGTGATGAAGGAGCATATCTATTATTTTGTCGCATACGCTCAATCATTTTGTTAAGTTGAATTGTGTTAAATGGTGATATATATATGTGCTCATGGTGAGTTGTTCCTGTAGGTACGCTTTTGGACAAAAGGGGCTCAGGGTTGGGTTGAACTGAGAGCTGAAAGAGACTTGAAAGAAGATAGATTACAGGATTTTTGTTAGTCTTAACATTCATTTTGGGAATGTAATTAACTAACTATTGAAGTTTTATTTTTTGGCCTGTAATTACATTGAGCTCACATAGCAACCAGAACTCTAAGATGTCTCTAATATATGTTTAGCCCTGTTTATATCTTGATTTCACCGTTAAGGAACTAGGGTCCTTACATTAGTGGTATCAGAGCAGTGGTTAGAGAACCCGGGAACTAGTGAAGGGTAGCCTTAGCAATAATTTGGCTAGGCGTTAACTTTTAAACATGTTGTGCGCATATGAAGTATGTGACTGTTATGCTAACATGTTATGGCTTTCTAACGATGTATTATGTGAATTGTTTTTGGATATTGTTGTTAATCCTTGTGTTGCATTATGGCAGCAAATGTAGATGCTGGTGATGCAGTGAGTGTAAATGCTAGTGCTAGGCATACAAATCCCCTACCGCCGCCAGCCTTGGGGGAAGAGCCGTCCGAACAACAGCTATTGCCGGGAGAACTGAGTTTGACGCAATTTCTAGCTTATCGGCCCCCGACTTTTGAAGGGACTGAAACAGGGGAGAAGGCTGAGGAATGGCTAGAGAGGTTGGAGCAGATATTTGTAGCTGCCCCGTGCGCAAAGACAGCTTGGATACGGCTAGCAGAATTTCAATTGGCCAAAAAGGCGCTGATGTGGTGGAAGACCACAGTGATTGAACAGGAGGCTCAGGGTCAGGAAATAAACTGGAAGCTGTTTAGAACTCGATTTCTGACCCGGTACTTCTCAGCAGCGGCACGACAGGCTAAAGAGGATGAATTCAATAGCTTGAGGCAAGGTACTATGCCGGTGTCTGACTATGCTCTCCAGTACTGTTCCTTACTCAGATATGTGCCTCATATCGCCTCTAGCACCCAAGCAAAGATGAGGAATTTTATGAAAGGCTTGAGGCCGGAGTTGTATGATAGGGTGATCACTTATGGCCCTACTTGTTTTGATGACGCCTTAGCACGAGCTGAACTGGCAGAATTAGGAGTGGGTGCATATCCGACTGTGGCATCGCCTCCAGCACCATCACAGAGACCGACCCCTGAAAACTTGAAACCAAGGGGCGATCATTTTAAGTCTAAGGGAAACTCATCATCTTCCAGATTCAGTGGTAGATGGTCAGATGCTCGTGGAAGGGGTGGTCGTGGAAGTAATGCTCCGTCTCATAGGGGACAGTCTCAGGCTAGCAATTTTGAGAAGGTTAAGTGTTTTCTATGCGGGGGACCCCATTCAGTGAAAGGATGCTCTGCTTGTTATGAGTGTGGGAAACATGGTCACTTGGCCCGAAATTGTCCTAATCGGGGAGGGCCACAGAATACTATGGGGAGACCTTCAGACAGGCCAGCGCAGCAGAGACCACCATTTGCACCGAGGCCATTGGGAGGACAGCAGTTGGGGCCACCTCAAGGGCAAGTGTATGCCCTTACCAGGGAGCAGGCTACAGCAGCTCCAGAGGAAGTGATAGCGGGTACGTGTTATTTATTTACGCACCCTACTTATATTTTGATAGATACAGGTGCGTCACACTCCTTTGTGTCGACGAGTTTTGTGGAGAGGCACCGTATTTGCACGACTCCGTCACCCACGCCTCTTGTGGTTTCGACACCCGCTGGAAAGAGTGTGATTGCAGATCGGTTTGTTGATGACGGCCTCATTTATTTTGAGGGCAACGAGTTGAAGTCAGATTTGATTGTTCTGAGGATGTCGGACTTCGACTGCATTGTTGGTATTGATGTGTTGAACAGATATCAGGCAGTAGTGGACTACAGTCAGAGGACAGTACGGTTCAGATCTGATTTAGGGGTTCGGTGGACTTTTTATGGGGATGGTTCCCGCTCAAGAATTCCGTTGATATCGGCTTTAAAGATGACTCAGTTATTGGAACGTGGGCACGAGGGTTATCTTATTTATGCCATTGACATTGCTGGCAAGAAAGAAGAGTTAAGAGTCGAAAATATACCCGTGGTTGCCGAGTTTGCCGATGTATTTCCGGAGGAGATTCCCGGATTCCCGTCGGTTAGGGAAGTTGAGTTCGGGATCGAATTATTACCGGGGACATCCGCTATTTCTCGTGCCCCTTACAGGATGGCACCAGCGGAGTTAAGAGAGCTGAAAGAGCAGCTACAGGAACTACTTGATAAGGGTTACATACGCCCCAGCGTATCACCTTGGGGTGCGCCTGTGTTATTTGTGAAAAAGAAGGATGGGTCGATGAGATTGTGCATCGACTACAGGCAATTGAATAAGGCCACAGTGAAGAATAAATACCCTCTTCCGCGGATCGACGACTTGTTTGATCAGTTGCAGGGCACGAGGTTGTACAGTAAGATTGATTTGAGGTCGGGGTACCACCACATCCGAGTTAGAAAGGATGATGTGCAGAAGACGGCCTTCCGGACCCGTTATGGTCACTATGAATTTTTGGTCATGCCGTTTGGAGTGACAAACGCCCCGGCTGTGTTTATGAGCTTGATGAATCGAGTGTTTCAACCTTATTTGGATCAATTCGTCATCGTATTTATTGACGATATACTTATCTATTCTCGGAGCGAGGATGATCACAGGAATCATTTGAGGACAGTGCTCCCGATTCTGAGGGACAATCAGTTGTATGCTAAGCTGAGCAAGTGTGAATTTTGGCTGAGCAGCGTGGTATTTTTGGGACATGTAATCTCTAGTGATGGGATTTCTGTGGATCCCAGGAAAGTGGAAGCAGTGATGGATTGGTCTGCGCCTACATCTGTGCCCGAGATCCGTAGCTTCCTCGGTTTAGCGGGTTACTACCGACATTTCGTCGAGGGATTCTCTAAGATCGCTAAGCCGTTGACGCAGTTGACTCAGAAGGGTGTTCCGTTTTCTTGGTCTGAGGCATGTGAGCAAAGCTTCCAAGAGTTGAAGCACAGGTTGACTACAGCACCTGTTCTGGTGATCCCTTCGGAGAACAAAAAGTTTGCTTTGTACACGGATGCATCACTGTAGGGATTGGGCTGTGTACTGATGCAGGATAAGCATGTGGTGGCTTATGCATCGAGGCAGTTGAAGCCTCATGAGACCAGGTACCCGGTCCATGACTTAGAACTGGCGGCCATTATTTTCGCTTTGAAAATTTGGCGGCATTATCTTTATGGTACTTCTTTCACCATTTACACGGATCATAAGAGCTTGAAGTTCCTATTTACCCAAGCGGAACTGATATGAGGCAAATGAGGTGGATGGACTTGCGCAAGGACTATGATTGCGAAATAGAGTACCATCCACGGAAGGCGAACCTGACAGCTGACGCCTTAAGTAGGAAGGTGAAGTGTACGGCAGATGATGTTATTCAGTTGTCGGCCTTGATGACCTCTTGTTGTCATTTGGGATATGACTTTGATTTATATGTATCGCCGGTGCTGGTATCGACCCTATTGGCAGAACCGGACATCTTTGAACTCATCAGGAAAGCTCAGATGACAGTCGTTGAGGTACAGAGATGGTTGTCATATTTACGTCTGGGTCAATTATTGAAGTTCAGAGTAGCAGAAGATGGTTCCTTGAGGCTTGGTAACCGTTGGGTAGTGCCGAGGGCACCAGAGTTGCGTCAAGGAATCTTGCATCGTGCTCACAGTAGCAGATTTAGCATCCATCCAGGTGGGAGAAAGATGTACAAGGACTTGTGTGATCAATTTTGGTGGAGACGGATGAAGAGAGACGTTATGTCATTCGTTAAGAAGTGCCTAATTTGCCAACAAGTGAAAGCAGAAAGGCAGAGGCCCGGAGGCGAGTTGAAGAGTTTAGAGATACCAGAGTGGAAGTGGGAGCACATCTCTATGGATTTCGTGACCCACTTGCCAAGGACTGCCTCGGGATTTGATGCGATCTGGGTGATTGTAGATCGACTGACGAAGGTGGCTCACTTCATCCCATATAGTATGACTTTCACATACTTAAAGATGGCCCAGTTGTATGTATGGGACGTGGTGAGATTGCATGGCATCCCAGTCTCGATTGTGTCTGATAGAGACCCGCAGTTCACATCGCACTTTTGGGAGGGTCTTCAATCGGCTTTGGGTACAGAAGTGAGGCTGAGTACGGCTTATCACCCTCAGACAGATGGTCAGACAGAGCGTACCATACAGACGCTTGAGGACATATTGAGGGCGTGTGTTTTGGAGTTCGATACTCCGTGGCAAGATTCAGTGCCACTAGTGGAATTCTCTTATAACAACAGTTATCAAGCGAGCATTCAGATGGCTCCATTCGAGGCCCTTTACGGTCGACGATGTAGGTCACCGTTGTACTGGGAAGATTTGACTAGTAAGGCAGTCGGAGGACCGGAATTGATTCGTGAAATGGAAGAGAAAATCAAAGTGATCCGTCAGAAAATGAAAGCGGCTCAAGATAGGCAAGCGGCCTATGCCAATAAACGACGGCGGCCATTGGAATTCCAAGTGGGAGACAGAGTCTTTCTGAAAATCTCACCTTTTAGAGGTGTAGTTCGTTTCGGTATGCGCGGAAAGTTGTCTCCGAGATATGTTGGGCCGTACGAGGTATTGCAGCGCATCGGCACTTTGGCTTATCGTTTGGCCCTACCGACGTCCTTGTCTGGTATACATGATGTCTTCCATGTATCTATGTTGAGGAAGTATGAACCAGACCCGTCTCATGTGTTGCAGCCTTCAGAGGTTCAGTTGAGTTCAGATGTATCCTATGTTGAACGGCCAGTCAGAATTCTGGATCGAGAGGATCGCAGACTTCGAAGCAAAGTTATACCGATGGTCAAGGTTTAGTGGGATCGTCGGGGTGTCGAAGAGGCCATGTGGGAGACGGAACGACATATGGTGCAGCACTACCCGGAACTATTCTCTGGTATGTGTTTATGTTTAGTTTCTTTTGGGGTAAGTGCATGCGATTTTGAGGACGAAATCTTCTAAGTAGGGGACTATTGTGATGTCCCCGAAATGATTAATTGTGTTTAAGGCATAAATTATGTTCGTATGATTAATTATGATTAATTATGGTGGTAATTACCTTATGTGTTAGAATTAATTGCCATGTGGAAATGCTTGGTCATGTGGACTGGTAGAGCATTTCAGGGTGCACGTTATGCATGTTGGGTAATCGGGTGTTTTAAATGGCTTACATGTGCTAGTAGTCATTTATTTTGTGAAACATGCATTTAAATTGATATTTGGCGCATTGTGGTGATATGTGTCTAAAATACAATGTTGGGGCATAATTTACATCATGTTAGGAAGTGGGGTGTAAAATTTAATTAAACTTTCATAACCCACTATAACCTTATATCCTCTTTACCCCCCTCACATTATTCAACCCCCAACACTTTTCAAACCCTACCCTCCTCCTCTCATTTTCGAGTTGAACTCCAAGGTGGAAGAGAAATTCTTACAAAACTTTATTCTTGTGATTTCTTGGTAAGATTGGGGCCTAGGAAGTATATATACATCATCCCTTGTTGTTTTGTGAGGTTTATTGTGAATTTGGGTTGTTGTTTGGAGTTTGAAAATGGGTTTATTTGGGTTGGTGTGTTTTGTGGTTGGGTGTGGGATTTTGGGGTTGTTTTATGATGTGTATTGAAGGTTTAAAGTGTTTTTGTGTTTTGAGTTTGTTGGTATAAGTGTTGTGGAATTTGGGAAGGAATTTTTGGTGTAAAAATGGTGAAATCGTGTGTCTGTGCGAGGCGATCGATCGCCTGAAAAGAGGCGACCGATCGCCTAAGGGCAGTAGGCGAAGTGCAGGGCAGGCGATCGACCGCCTGAAATGAGGCGACCGATCGCCGAGAGGCAGTAGCCAATTCATGGGTTAGGCGATCGATCGCCATATTTGGCGCGATCGATCGCTGCGAAGGAAAATTTGAGGCGATCGATCGCCTCAGTGAAGCGATCGATCGCCAGCTGTGAAATTTTGTAAAATGATTTCTTTTGGCGAATTTTTGGTATTCGACTATTATTTGGCTTCTAATATTGAATTGTATGGTTGTATAGAACCATCTCAGGTGCCAACAACATCGAGGAGATAAATTTATACAACTTCTCCACTTTTGGGACTAAGGTACGTAGTGAGACGTACGAGCATCGGACGGTAAAACGTGTTATAACTTTGATGATGTATATTGTGAATATCGTGCCCCATATGTGATGGAATATGTGAAATGATAGTGTTATATCATGATATTGGAATCAATTGTGTTTGATTAATTGTGGTAGAATTGATGAATGTTCCGGTAGCCTTTATCTCCGAGCGAGGGAGGTACTTGCCGCTGTCATATGAAGCGATGGAAGTATGATATTTGCCGCTGTCATGTCTAAGCGAAGTAACATGCCGCTGTCATTGTCGAAGCGAGGGATATCATATGATGCCGCTATATGTCGAAGCGAGGGGTCCTAAAATTCCGCTGTTGTATTGGGACCGGAACAGTCACAATTCTAGTGATTAATGTGGAATATTGTGGACATATTGTAGATATATTGTGGATATAATTGGAAACGCGTTATCGATCGTTATATCGTGAACTAATGAATTGTGCATAAGTTTGTGAAACAGGAACAACAATGAAATGTGCTAATGTGGTGATGAAGGAGCATATCTATTATTTTGTCGCATACGCTCAATCATTTTGTTAAGTTGAATTGTGTTAAATGGTGATATATATAATGCTCATGGTGAGTTGTTCCTGTAGGTACGCTTTTGGACAAAAGGGGCTCAGGGTTGGGTTGAACTGAGAGCTGAAAGAGACTTGAAAGAAGATAGATTACAGGATTTTTGTTAGTCTTAACATTCATTTTGGGAATGTAATTAACTAACTATTGAAGTTTTATTTTTTGGCCTGTAATACATTGAGCTCACATAGCAACCAGAACTCTAAGATGTCTCTAATATATGTTTAGCCCTGTTTATATCTTGATTTCACCGTTAAGGAACTAGGGTCCTTACAGTGTTGGGTGGTATGATGTGTTATGTTTTGGTCCCAGTATTTAGCACGATGTATTAAAATATCCTCACATGATATTTATAGTATTTTCTCAATAAAATACTTCAATTCTCATTTAACATGCTTCACCAAAACGGATAACACACACCCCAAATAAACATGCCACAACCCCAAAATCCCAACTTATATCACATGCACCCTGAAATGTATCTCCTCAATAATATTAATTCAATCCCATGAATTAACACCCAAATCATCATAATTTAAATTAATGATTAAAATCACATAATCATTTCGGGGATATCACAATACTCCCCTACTTATAAGATTTCGTCCCCGAAATCAAACATGCTTACCAACATGAAGTAAAACAATACATAAATTCATACCAGAAAACAGCTCTGGGTAGTGCTGCACCATGTGTTGCTCTGTCTCCCACGTGGCCTCCTCGACACCCCTACGATCCCACTGTACTTTGACCATAGGAATAACCTTGTTCCGAAGCATGCGGTCTGCTCTATCCAAAATCCTGATAGGCCGCTCCACATAGGAAACATCGGACTCAAACTGCACCTCTGAAGGCTGCAACACATGCAAAGGATCCGGCTCATACTTCCTCAGTATAGACACATGAAATACGTCGTGTATACCAGACAGAGAAGGCGATAAATCTAAACGGTACGCTAGAGTACCCACACGCTGTAAGATCTCATACGGCCCCACATATCTCGGGGACAACTTCCCCCGCATATCAAACCGTACTACTCCTCTGAAAGGCGAGATCTTCAGAAAGACTCTGTCGCCCAACGGAAACTCCAACGGCCTACGCCGCTGATTGGCATACGTTGCCTGTCTGTCCTGAGCTGCCTTCATCTTTCTCCTGATAACCTTTACCTTTTCTTCCATATCCTGGACCAACTCTGGCCCTCCGACCGATTTACGATCCACATCATCCCAACACAAAGGCGACCTGCAACGCCTGCCATATAGGGCTTCAAATGGAGCCATCTGTATGCTAGCCTGGTAACTATTATTATAAGAAATTTCCACCAAGGCTACTGAGTCCTGCCAAGAAGTGTCGAACTCCAGCACACAAGCCCTCAACATATCTTCGAGCGTCTGTATCGTACGCTCGGTTTGTCCGTCCGTCTGGGGATGATAGGCTGTGCTCAACCTCAACTCTGTACCAAGAGCTGACTGAAGACCCTCCCAAAAGTGAGATGTAAACCCTGGTTCTCGATCAGACACAATCGAAACAGGGATCCCATGCCTCAGAAGTGGGTGCAGCCCACTCCATCACAGCCTCAATCTTCTTGGGATCCACAGATATCCCTCTGGTAGATATGACATGGCCTAAGAATACCAAGCTACTCAACCAGAACTCGCACTTACTAAGCTTTGCGTATAACTGATGATCCCTGAGGATATGGAGTACTGTCCTCAAGTGCTCCGCATGTTCTTCTTCAGTCCGGGAGTATATGAGTATATCGTCAATGAAAACTATGACGAACCGATCCAAATATGGCTGGAATACCCTGTTCATCAAACTCATGAAGACAGCTGGGGCATTTGTCACCCCAAAAGGCATTACTAGGAATTCATAGTGCCCATATCTCGTTCTGAAGGGCGTCTTCTGAACATCATCCTCCCTTACTCGAATCTGATGATACCCCGATCTCAGATCGATCTTACTGTAGAGCTTGGTACCCTGCAACTGATCAAACAAGTCATCGATCCTCGGAAGTGGATACTTGTTCTTTACTGTGGCCTTATTCAGTTGCCTGTAGTCAATGCATAGACGCATCGATCCATCCTTCTTCTTAACAAAAAAAACAGGCACTTCTGTGATGACCAGGGATTATAGATGTTAATCCCGTAGTGTTAATAATCCCTAAAGTGGTTTTACGTGGCGATTTGGAGTTTAATCGTAGTGTTGGGCCTTTCGGGCTCGTTTATTGGGTAGTTGGGATCGTTGGATCCATAGGTTGAGATTGTATTCTCATTTGGGTAAAAAACCTACGAGTTGGGTTTTTAGTGTGTCTCGGGATCTGGGGTGCTTGTGTGGCACCGGTAGGGGGTTTTTGAGTTAGAGAGAGAGTTTTTGAAAACAGATGATTTTTAATAAATCATGATGTATTTGTGGGGCTTTTAGTATTTCGGGGTATTTTTGCTATAAATACCAGTTGAACCCGAGATTTAATTAAAAAAATTCATTTATGCACCTCATCTTCTTTCTCCCTCCCGCGGCGCCCATTTCCCGTCTGGACCAGCCCCCGCCGCTTCAGGCGCTTCGCCCGCCGCCGTCCGGCCGCCGTTCGGCGCGTGCGACCCTTCACCGGCTTCGTCTCGTTGAGGCGCAGCTATCCCCTCCGGCAATTGAGAGTTTCGTCGCGTTTTGAAGTCGGATTTTGCAGGAATGCGTCGATCCCCAAATTCTAGGGTTCTTCGATTTCGGTCGATTTTCCTTCCGATTTTCGATTGGGTAACCTTCCTTACCCCTTTTCCATGCTTGTGATGTATTCCCCTGCCTTTTTGTGAATTATTGTGTTCGAATTTTAAGATTGGGTTCGAATTTAGGGCTATGGATTCGAATTCTTGGGGGTTTTGGCAATGGAGTGATGATTCTTGCCCTTGATAGTTTAATTCACTTTTTAGATGAATTATGGTGTTTATTTGGGTTCGATTTGTTAGATTAGGGTTCGAAAATTGTAGGGTGTTCTTGAACAATTTTCGATATTGTCTCATTTGTTTCCCTCCCTGCATGTACCCTACCCCGGGTCTTTTAAATGGTTAATTGTCGTGTGTCGACGATATTTTGAGGATTATGGATGTACTTGAGCATGGGTTACATGTTCGTAAATAATTGTGAATTATTTATCGTGTTAGCACATCGTTCCTCGGGGCATGGAACTCGAGCAAGGTTTGGCTCGGACTTCGGAGATTTAAGGTACGTGCGACGTACGAGCATTACTATATATATTAGAGCATTGTGAAATGCATAAGGTATTTTTTTGATTGCATTGAATATTGTGCGTATGGTTATATATATATATGTTGATATAGCCAAGGAACGACCAAATCTTGATATCGCCGCTTGTAGCGTGCGTGACACTAGAGTAGGATAACTCTTACAAGATATAAGGGGTACTGGGTTTATATGACTATTGTAGGGCATTTGAGATGCCTGAGGATGATCGTAGAATCAAGTATTCATTATAAGACATTTGAGATGTCTAGGTTCGTAGAATCATGTATTCATTATAAGACATTTGAGATGTCTAGGTTCGTAGAATCATGTATTCATTATAAGACATTTGAGATGTCTAGGTTCGTAGAATCATGTATTCATTATAAGACATTTGAGATGTCTAGGTATAATGAAGGATTGGTAAAATAAATGCTGGGCATTTGAGCTATCTGTGATTGATAGCGAGGTTGTTGTAAGGACCCCCTTAGCCCTTATCCCCTGATTAGTGTATTAACCACTATGTGTGGCACATGCTTTCAATAAAAAGTCAATCGGGAAGCTCAGATGATACTTTACCATTGAATGGCAATTACAAAATTTCCTTTAATACTCAATATCACAAGATCATCAGCCTAACAACAAATAGACTCATATGTTCGCCCTTTACCATCCCTTGGTGCCACTTTTTACATTGTGGGTTTTTATAAAAATTTGGGCAAAGTCTCCCCATAAATAGAGCTATCCCAAAATAAAAGCACAACACATAACCTAATTCCCGGCCAGGGAACACATAATACTCATCAGAATGCAGTAATACAAGTAAATTCCCAGCCAGGGAAGACACCACACATATGACGACAAAAGTGGGTTTCAACACCCACATAATACACCAATGACTCTCATATCATTTAGCAATTCTACCTCTAATTGCATGCAACATCAAATGAAAGAGAGAAAGGCTCATGCCTTTATATACAATCCATATACAAGTATAATCGTGCTCACATGCGAGCATCATGAATATGTATATAACCCTCAGGTGTATATAGGTACTCTATACGATATCGTGCTCCATCAAGCCCTGGTACCACGATCCTGGGAGTAAATACAATCAACAGCTCGAGCTCAACTCCAAAGCCATCGATGTACCTGTTCACCTGCCCCAACAGAGACAGCCCCCAACGGGGTGAGCATACCAATACACAAAATCCCATAATCACAATAATGAAATTCATAATTTACAACAAAGGTAAATACTAATGAATTTAAATGATACTCCCTGGATGGCAACCTCATCCGGGATTCCGTGTACTGTCCCTGTCCTCACAATCATCAAACTCATCAAATCTCAAAAATCAGTAAATCAACACATTGATTAACCCATCGCATGCCTAATCCTCGAGTATCAATAGATAGTGATTCCAAATTCATTATACATGCAAATATAGATATCTCAATATTTAGTACTGATTTCACAACCTCGCTATCAATCACAGATAGCTCAAATGCCTAGCATTTATTTTACCAATCCTTCATTACACCTAGACATCTCAAATGTCTTATAATGAATACATGATTCTACGAACCTAGACATCTCAAATGTCTTATAATGAATACATGATTCTACGAACCTAGACATCTCAAATGTCTTATAATGAATACATGATTCTACAAACCTAGACATCTCAAATGTCTTATAATGAATACATGATTCTACGATCATCCTCGGGCATCTCAAATGCCCTACAATAGTCATATAAACCCAGTACCCCTTATATCTTGTAAGAGTTATCCTACTCTAGTGTCACGCACGCTACAAGCGGCGATATCAAGATTTGGTCGTTCCTTGGCTATATCAACATATATATATATAACCATACGTACAATATTCAATGCAATTAAATATACCTTATGCATTTCACAATGCTCTAATATATATAGTAATGCTCGTACGTCGCACGTACCTTAAATCTCCGAAGTCCGAGCCAAACCTTGCTCGAGTTCCATGCCCCGAGGAATGATGTGCTAACACGATAAATAATTCACAATTATTTACGAACATGCAACCCATGCTCAAGCATACCCATATCCCTCAAAATATTGTCAACACACGACAATTAACCTTTAAAAAGACTCGGGGCAGGGTACATGCAGGGAGGGGAACGAATGAGACAATATCGAAAATTGTTCAAGAACACCCTACAATTTTCGAACCCTAATCTCTCAAATCGAACCCAATAAAACACCATAATCATCTAAAATGTGAATTAAGCTATCAAAGCAAGAATCATCACCCCAATGCCAAAATCCCCAAAAATTCGAATCCATAGCCCTTAATTCGAACCCTACAAATTTCGAAATTAAATTCGAACCAATACTTCACAATAATGCAGGGGAATACATCACAAGCATGGAAAAGGGGTAAGGAAGGTTACCCATACGAAGATCGGAAGGAAAATCGACCGAAATCGAAGAACCGTAGAATTTGGGGATCGACGCATTCCTGCAAAATCCGACTTCAAAACGCGACGAAACTCTCAATTGCCGGAGGGGATAGCTACGCCTCGACGAGACGAAGCCGATGGCGGGTCGCACGCGCCGAACGGCGGCCGGACGACGGCGGGCGCACGGCCTGAAGCCGCGGGGGCTGGGGGCGACGGGATGCGGGCGGGCGAGGGAGAGAGAGAAGGTAAGGTGAAGAAATGAAATTCAAATTAAAATCTAGGGTTCAATTGATATTTATAGCAAAAATACCCCGAAAAACTAATAGCCCCACAAATACATCATGATTCATTAAAAATCATCTGTTTTCAAAAATTCTCTTTCTAACTCCAAAACCCTCTACCGGTGCCCACACAAAGCACCCCAGATCCCGAGACACACTAAAAATCCAACTCTTAGGTTTTTCACCCAAATGAGAATACAATCTCAACCTCTGGATCCAACGATCCCAACTACCCAAATATACGAGCCCAGAAGGCCCAACACCGCGATTAAACTCCAAATCGCCACGTAAAACAACTTTAGGGGTTATTAACACTCCGGGATTAACATCTATAATCCCTGGTCATCACAGTTGTGAAATCAGTATTAGATATTGAGATATCTATATTTGCATGTATAATGAATTTGGAATCACTATCTATTGATACTCGAGGATTAGGCATGCGATGGGTTAATCAATGTGTTGATTTACTGATTTTTGCGATTTGATGAGTTTGATGATTGTGAGGACAGGGACAGTACACGGAATCCCGGATGAGGTTGCCATCCAGGGAGTATCATTTAAATTCATTAGTATTTACCTTTGTAGTAAATTATGAATTTCATTATTGTGATTATGGGATTTTGTGTATTGGTATGCTCACCCCGTTGGGGGCTGTCTCTGTTGGGGCAGGTGAACAGGTACATCGATGGCTTTGGAGTTGAGCTCGAGCTGTTGATTGGATTTACTCCCAGGATCGTGGTACCAGGGCTTGATGGAACACGGTATCGTATAGAGTACCTATATACACCTGAGGGTTATATACATATTCATGATGCTCGCATGTGAGCACGATTATACTTGTATATGGATTGTATATAAAGGCATGAGCCTTTCTCTCTTTCATTTGATGTTGCATGCAATTAGAGGTAGAATTGCTAAATGATAAGAAAGTCATTGGTGTATTATGTGGGTGTTGAGACCCACTTTTGTCGTCATATGTGTGGTGTCTTCCCTGGCTGGGAATTTACTTGGTATTACTGCATTCTGATGAGTATTATGTGTTCCCTGGCCGGAAATTATGTTATGTGTTGTGCTTTTATTTCGGGATAGCTCTATTTATGGGGAGACTTTGCCCAAATTTTTATAAAAGCCCACAATGTAAAAAGTGGTACCAAGGGGATAGTAAAGGGCGAACATATGAGTCTATTTGTTGTTAGGCTGATGATCTTATGACATTGAGTATTAAAGGAAATTTTGTAACTGCTATACAATGGTAAAGTATCACCTGAGCTTCCCGATTGACTTTTTATTGAAAGCATGTGCCACACATAGTGGTTAATACACTAATCAGGGGTTAAGGGCTAAGGGGGTCCTTACATTAGTGGTATCAGAGCAGTGTTTGCTCATTGGGGCTGTTAAGGGCCTAGGAAGTTATTGATAGCACATATTTATGCATGATGGCATTAATGTTGTATGACATAACAAATTGTTTATGTGCTATTATGATATGAAAAGTGGTATTGCTAACCATTGTGGTTGCAGGAATCGTGTGGAACACGATAGGATGGCATTAATAGTGATGTTGTGGGGTCCTCTTTACTTAATCCATTATGTATCCATTAAACATACAATGTGAGTCTGAATTAAGTAATGTACCATGCACAGATGAAGAGTTCATACTAGTTAAGTTGTTTACAAGGTTATCAAAAACCCTAACAAACTATACATAACATGTACATAAACAACCTAATCCAAAAGAACTCCTAGGCAGTGGTTCCCCTCGCAGCGGAAATCATGACTCACGCTCCCCACGTCTATGAGTCCCTACAGAAACATTCACACATTGAGTATAGATAACAAATATCTCAGTGCAATATCAAACCACAATATCAATATCAATGATAAAGCACAAATAAATCATCAATACGTGAATGTTCTGTATCATGCATCCACAAATGCACTATGTCATGACATGTCTCAACAATTCCCCTATTATCACGAGCCCCATATGATATGCCTATTCAGCTCAATATGTCAGTGGAACCACATCACATCTTCATATTAGCAGCACATATCATATTACCATGCTCATCTGTGACAATAGCCAGAGCATATACCCACACCAAGTGTATATCTCACAAGCCAAAGCATATGTAGTATATCTATCGTGGCAACGATCCTAGCCAAAGCATATACCACACCAGGCATATCTCTCGAGGCAATGATCTCACCAAAGCATATACACATATCTATCAAGGCATCTATCCCAATCATATGAAATCCATGTATGAACATGCATATGAACTACCAATCATATGACACAAGATAACATAAATCATATGATATCAAAACCATAACATCATCATCGCATCATATCTATACTCCGTACGTCAACACGTACCTGTATTGCGACACAAAAGCGATAAATCAGGCGTTGATAGCTAATTGCCTCTTTGTCCTGTCCCCTGAGATGATACTACAACAATGCCAACAATATAACATGTTATCATAGGCATTAAAATCAAATTCTACAAAATATAAAATTTTTCAAGATTTGAACTCTGGCGATCGATCGCACATTTCACCGATCGATCGCCAAACTGTTCTGCCTCCCTCGCGATCGATCGCCAAACCTCGCGATCGATCGCCAAAGTGCTCTGTTTGCTCGCGATCGATCGCCACATTTTCACCGATCGATCGCCACATGATTTAACCGCCTTAAAATTTACTCTGTCTCGGCGATCGATCGCCACAAAGCTCGCGATCGATCGCCGATGTCCAGAAAGTTCAGAACATGGCGATTTTGAGCTTATCCTCCTAGCTCTTCTCCTACAACTCGAATTTGAACATGTAAACATGTTTCATGCACTATCTAGGAACATCTTCACATGATTCTAACATCATAGATTCCAATTCCTAGCATATAAACATGTTATGATTGTACACATGAACACTTGATATGCTATGTCTCATACATCAACACCAATGATAAAATCAAGTATACAACTATGAATTTCTTACCAAGATGGTACAATTCCACTTCACACACCCTCCTAGCTCAAGTTACAATTGAAACCCAAGCTCAAACCAACAAAACCTTGAAAGAAATGGAGAGGAGCTTATGTAGAGATTTTTAGATGAAAAGTGGTGTAGTATGTGATTTCACCTCTAAGCCACTTGATATAGAACCTTAAGTCCCTAATTTACTTGATATCATGTCATTTGGAGATAATTACATGTTAAGTGTCATGTACATGAAGATGACATCCAAATGTAAATGCAACTCCAAGTCAAATTCAATTCACATGCATATTCAAATGCCCACTTGTAACTCAAATTCACATGCTTATGTAATTCCCTTCAAACTCATGTCAAATGCAACTCACATGTACATTTTAATGCACCTTCAAATGCATATACATTTCATAGTTCTTGATATATTATGGTTCAACTCATTGTACACAATTACCATATCTCTTTTCATACATATAGTAAGTCATTCTTGGTTCCACTCGAACCCCCATTATCATACCGCCACGTGATATAATTACACCATAATCATATCATAAGTATATAACATAAATCGAGGCATTACAATTCTCCCCCACTTATTGAATTTCGTCCTCGAAATTGTATATACAAAACATGCATATCATGATACACAACTCAATCATCCTATTATAAAAGATAGGAAACAAAATCATGTATGCAATAAGACAATATGTATGTACCAACAGTATCATAAAACTGTAAAATCATACCAGAAAAAAAATCTGGATACCGTTGCATCATATGCTGCTCCGTCTCCCACGTTGCCTCTTCGACACCCCGTCTGTCCCACTGTACCTTAACCATAGGAATCACCTTATTACGCAACCTGCGTTCAGCTCGATCCAAGATCATAACCGGTCGTTCCTCATACGACACATCTGTATCCAACTGTACATCAGGCAGCTGTAAGACATGACTCGGATCTGGTTCATATTTCCTCAACAGTGAAACATGAAAAACATCATGAATACTACTCAATGCCGGTGGTAGTGCCAATCAATATGCCAACGTACCAATACGTTGCAATACCTCATACGGACCAACATACCGTGGAGACAATTTTCCACGCTTACCAAACCGTACTATACCTTTAAAAGGTGAAATTTTCAAAACACACGGTCACCAACTTGAAATTCAAGTGGTCTACGTCGCTTATTGGCATACGCAGCCTGTCTATCCTGAGCAGCTTTAAGTTTCAATCTAATTACTTTCACTTTCTCTTCCATGTCATGAATCATATCCGGTCCATGTAAGGAAGACTGATCCACATCATCCCAATACAATGGCGATCTACATCGTCGCCCATACAAAGCCTCAAATGGTGCCATCTGTATACTAGACTGATAACTGTTGTTATATGAAAATTCTACTAATGGCAACGAATCTTGCCAAGAGGTATCAAACTCTAATACACAGGCACGCAACATATCCTCAAGCGTCTGTATCGTACGCTCTGTTTGTCCATCTGTCTGCGGATGATATGCTGTACTCAACCGCACTTCAGTTCCCAACGCTGTCTGTAACCCTTCCCAGAAATGAGAAGTAAATCTCGGATCCCTATCCGATACAATGGAAACTGGAATACCATGTAGTCTTACTACATGTTGAATGTATAACTGTGCCATTCTCAGATATGTATATGTCATACAATATGGCACAAAATGAGATACTTTGGTGAGTCTGTCAACAATCACCCAAATGGCATCGCAACCAGAAGACGTCCGTGGTAAATGAGTCACAAAATCCATCGTGATATGTTCCCATTTCCACTGAGGAAGTTCCAAACTATGTAATTCACCTCCTGGTCTCTGTCTTTCCGCTTTCACTTGTTGACAGATCAAACACCTTTTCACAAAGCTCAACACATCCTGTTTCATTCGTTTCCACCAAAATTGTGTACGTAAATCATGATACATCTTCTTCCCTCCAGGATGTATACTATATCTACTACAATGAGCACGTTGTAGTAGTTCTTGGCGTAGTCCTAATGAAGCAGGTACTACCCAACAATTTCTGTATTTCAACGTTCCATCACTTGTAAGTACAAAGTGAGATAATTGTCCTTGACTTATCCTTTCCTTCCATTGTTGTACTTCATCATCAGTCATTTGTGCCGTTCTGATTTTCTCAAAAATGTCGGGTTCAACCAACAATGTTGATACCCTTATTGGCACTAGTTCCAATCAAAATCATAACCCAAAGTACAACAAGAAGTCATCAATGCGGATAAATGAATCACCTCATCAGCCGTGTGATGTACCTTTCGACTCAAGGCATCTGCTGTAAGATTAGCTTTTCCTGGATGATATTCAATCTCACAATCATAATCTTTCAACAGACCCATCCATCTCCTTTGTCTCATATTTAACTCCGCTTGAGTGAATAGAAATTTTAAACTCTTATGATCTGTGTATATGGTAAACGACGTACCATATAAATAATGTCGCCATATCTTCAAGGCAAAAACAATGGCAGCCAATTCCAGATCATGTACTGGATATCTCAGTTCATGTGGCTTCAACTGTCGTGATGCATAAGCCACTACATGTTTGTCCTGCATCAATACACAACCCAAACCAAGTAAAGATGCATCAGTATAAACTGCAAATCTATCATGCTCAGATGGAATGATCAAGACTGGAGCTGTAGTCAATCGATGTTTTAATTCTTGAAAACTACGCTCACACGCCTCTGACCATTGAAATGATATCCCCTTCTGTGTCAAATGTGTCAATGGTTTGGCAATCGCTGAAAATCCTTCAACGAACCGTCTATAATATCCAGCCAAACCCAAGAAACTACGAATCTCTGGCACAGAAGTAGGTGCTGACCAATTCAACACTGCTTCCACTTTCTTTGGGTCGACTGATATACCTTCTTCTGAAATAACATGTCCTAAAAAGCCGACACTAGTCAACCAAAACTCACACTTACTGAGTTTGGCATACAATTGATGTGTCCTCAACAATTGCAATACCATATGCAAATGTTGAACATGTTCGGCATCACTCCGTGAATAGATCAGTATATCATCGATAAAGACAATCACAAATCGATCAAGGTATTCCTGGAAAACCCGATTCATTAAACTCATAAAGACAGCAGGAGCATTTGTCACTCCAAAAGGCATTACCAGAAACTCATAATGTCCATAATGAGTTCTGAATACTGTCTTCTGTATATCTCCTTCCCTCACACGTATTTGATGATACCCTGACCTCAAGTCAATCTTAGAATATATCCTTGATCCCTGCAACTGATCAAACAAATCATCAATACGAGGAAGAGGATATTTATTCTTTATTGTTACCTTGTTCAATTGTCGATAGTCAATACACAGTCTAATTGTCCCATCCTTCTTCTTCACAAATAATCACGGAGCACCCGAAGGCGATACACTAGGACGTATGTACCCCTTGTCCAATAAGTCTTGCAATTGAGTTTTCAACTCTTTCAATTCAGTTGGTGCCATCCGATAAGGAGCCCGTGAAATTGCAGAAGTACCAGGTATCAAATCAATACCAAATTCCACTTCTCGACTCGGTGGGAATCCAGGTATCTCATCTGGAAACACATCCGCATATTCTGCAATCACTGGTATCTCCTCCACTTTCCTTTCTCTTTTCTGTTCATTTACATCAAGGGCATAAATCAAATAACCCGCATGTCCATGCTCTAACAAACGCGACATTCGGATTGCTGATATCAAAGGAATCCTTGCCCTCGATCCTTGGCCATAGAATAACCATTGATTGCCAGTATCAGACTGAAATCTCACTATCTTCTGACTACAATCCACAACAGATTGATATCTACTCAACACATCAATTCCAAGGATGCAATCAAAATCGGACATAGCTAACACAATTAAATCAGCTTGTAGTCCATACTCAGGCTCAAACTGAATATCACAATCAGACACACTCTGACAAGTCATTATAGTAGTTCCCATGGCTGTCGAGACATAAAGAGGCATCAACAGTGGAGACGAGCATATATGATACTGATCAACAAAAGCTTGTGCAATAAAAGAATGTGATGCACCAGTATCAATCAATAGTAAAGCAGGATAAGTAAACAAAGTACACTTACCCGCTATGACAGTATCAGGAGCTGCCTCTGCTTCCTCCCTGTTCAGTGCATACACCTGAGCCTGAGGTGTTCCTGCCCTCTGTCCTCCACCAGACTGTGGTACACCATGTGGTCTCTGCTGCACTGTATCTCTGACACTGGTCCTCTCCTCTGTTGTCCACCCACTTGAGGACAATCACGAATCACGTGTCCTGGTTTCCCACAACGGAAACAAACTACCGTATCAAACTGTGGACAATTTCTTTGATAATGTGGCCCTCCACATTTAAAACAATGTAGTCCTCGTCCACTACTACTACTACTTCCTTGGGACTGTCCTTTAGATTTGCGATCACCCCCTTTTTGTGATCCAAAACGTTTCCCACGAAACCTAGATGAAGATGCACCACCTCGTGGTGATTTAAATGATTCCCCTCTAGGTCTCATACTGTCAGATGTAGGTGGTTGGGCTTGTCCAACATCTGTATATACCCCTACAGCAATCTCAGCCATCTCAGCCCTAGTCAATGCTTCTTCATATGATGTAGGGTTATTGGACATTACCCTATCAAACAATTCAGGCCTCAACCCTTTCACAAACTGTCTGATCTTAGCTTTGGTGTTCATAGCAATATGTGGTACATACCGGAGCAAAGAAGAATAATGCACAGCATAATCAGATAATGTCATTGATCCCTGTCTCAAATGCGTAAATTCATCCTCTTTCCTCTGCCTTGCAGCAACAGATAAATAATGCTCCAGAAACTTTGTTCTAAACACATCCCAGTTCACTGTATGTCCTTGAGCCCTCAACTCAAGTACTGTGGACTTCCACCACATCATAGCTTTCTTAGCTAACTGGAATTCAGCTAAGCGTAACCACGCAGTCTTGGCACACGGTGCAGATACAAATATTTGTTCCACACGTTCCAGCCACTCCTCTGCCAGTTCCCCTGGCTCAGTCCCCTCAAACCTAGGTGGCTGATAGCACAGAAACTGCGTCAATGTCAATTCTCCAGGCAACAGTACCTGTTCCACTGGTCCTTGTTCAATCGGTGGTGGAGGCACAGGCACCATCCTTACACTAGCATTGCCACTCAAGGCATCCCCAACATCCTCATGATACCCTCTATCTGTCATAGCTGTATAACAAGGGTTACAATAACATTTACAAATATATAACATGTTAGAATAACATCATATTCCACAACTAACATGCTATTACCATTCTCAAAGTGTTTAGGTAACTCCCTAATACACTTCCTCTACCCATGTTCACCCCGTTCTCGAACCACTGCTCTGATACCACTAATGTGGGGTCCTCTTTACTTAATCCATTATGTATCCATTAAACATACAATGTGAGTCTGAATTAAGTAATGTACCATGCACAGATGAAGAGTTCATACTAGTTAAGTTGTTTACAAGGTTATCAAAAACCCTAACAAACTATACATAACATGTACATAAACAACCTAATCCAAAAGAACTCCTAGGCAGTGGTTCCCCTCGCAGCGGAAATCATGACTCACGCTCCCCACGTCTATGAGTCCCTACAGAAACATTCACACAATGAGTATAGATAACAAATATCTCAGTGCAATATCAAACCACAATATCAATATCAATGATAAAGCACAAATAAATCATCAATACGTGAATGTTCTGTATCATGCATCCACAAATGCACTATGTCATGACATGTCTCAACAATTCCCCTATTATCACGAGCCCCATATGATATGCCTATTCAGCTCAATATGTCAGTGGAACCACATCACATCTTCATATTAGCAGCACATATCATAGTACCATGCTCATCTGTGACAATAGCCAGAGCATATACCCACACCAAGTGTATATCTCACAAGCCAAAGCATATGTAGTATATCTATCGTGGCAACGATCCTAGCCAAAGCATATACCACACCAGGCATATCTCTCGAGGCAATGATCTCACCAAAGCATATACACATATCTATCAAGGCATCTATCCCAATCATATGAAATCCATGTATGAACATGCATATGAACTACCAATCATATGACACAAGATAACATAAATCATATGATATCAAAACCATAACATCATCATCGCATCATATCTATACTCCGTACGTCAACACGTACCTGTATTGCGACACAAAAGCGATAAATCAGGCGTTGATAGCTAATTGCCTCTTTGCCCTGTCCCCTGAGATGATGCTACAACAATGCCAACAATATAACATGTTATCATAGGCATTAAAATCAAATTCTACAAAATATAAAATTTTTCAAGATTTGAACTCTGGCGATCGATCGTACATTTCACCGATCGATCGCCAAACTGTTCTGCCTCCCTCGCGATCGATCGCCAAACCTCGCGATCGATCGCCAAAGTGCTCTGTTTGCTCGCGATCGATCGCCACATTTTCACAGATCGATCGCCACATGATTTAACCGCCTTAAAATTTACTCTGTCTCGGCGATCGATCGCCACAAAGCTCGCGATCGATCGCCGATGTCCAGAAAGTTCAGAACATGGCGATTTTGAGCTTATCCTCCTAGATCTTCTCCTACAACTCGAATTTTAACATGTAAACATGTTTCATGCACTATCTAGGAACATCTTCACATGATTCTAACATCATAGATTCCAATTCCTAGCATATAAATATGTTATGATTGTACACATGAACACTTGATATGCTATGTCTCATACATCAACACCAATGATAAAATCAAGTATACAACTATGAATTTCTTACAAAGATGGTACAATTCCACTTCACACACCCTCCTAGCTCAAGTTACAATTGAAACCCAAGCTCAAACCAACAAAACCTTGAAAGAAATGGAGAGGAGCTTATGTAGAGATTTTTAGGTGAAACGTGGTGTAGTATGTGATTTCACCTCTAAGCCACTTGATATAGAACCTTAAGTCCCGAATTTACTTGATATCATGTCATTTGGAGATAATTACATGTTAAGTGTCATGTACATGAAGATGACATCCAAATGTAAATGCAACTCCAAGTCAAATTCAATTCACATGCATATTCAAATGCCCACTTGTAACTCAAATTCACATGCTTATGTAATTCCCTTCAAACTCATGTCAAATGCAACTCACATGTACATTTTAATGCACCTTCAAATGCATATACATTTCATAGTTCTTGATATATTATGGTTCAACTCATTGTACACCATTACCATATCTCTTTTCATACATATAGTAAGTCATTCTTGGTTCCACTCGAACCCCCATTATCATACCGCCACGTGATATAATTACACCATAATCATATCATAAGTATATAACATAAATCGAGGCATTACAGATGTCTGGCACTCCGTGTGTTACGTGCCAAGGAATCTGATTTTTTTTAAGAGAATCAGGTAAAAGGGATATTTCCGAGGTAAAATGTCTTGGTATACGTATTGACATGCAAGTGGTTGCATATATGTATTGAATGTTGATGCTTAGCGTATATGGCTATTGCTGTTAACCTTGATGGTTGCAGGTTACAGGAAATATGGAGAACGAAAAGGAATGATGATTATACATATGTACGGGCATCCCAAGGGCAACATGTATTATGTGTTTAGTCATTTAACACAAGGTAAATCAAGGTATGCATAAGATAGTGCATTATGATATGATACATGTTGATACGCATCGTTTTGCATATGTATTTTGTGAAATATAAAGTGAGGATTTCAATGCTTACACTAAGGTCCATATGAAGCGAGGAAGAATTCCGCTTATATGGAGTAGTAAGAAGCATTGAAATGCACTATTGATATTTCACGAGTCCAGGTTATCCTAGTGAGGATTCAATGCTTACTCTAAGGTCCATATGAAGCGAGGAAAAAAATTCCGCTTATGTGGAGTAGTAAGAAGCATTGAAATGCACTAATGATAAGTGACTCAATTCCATAAGAAGCAAGAATTCTGCTGACACGGATTCCATAGGAAGCGAGGAAAAATTCCGCTTACGTGGATTTCCATAAGGAGCAAGAATTCTGCTTACGTGGATTCCATAGGAAGCGAGGAAAAATTCCGCTTACGTGGAAAAGGAAGGAGGAACCATAATTTCATGTGTCGATTTATATTCATTTCTCTGTGAGGACACGGTTTATAGCGATGGTTCATTCCGCTATATTGATTGGCGATGGTTCATTCCGCCAGGTGTATTTATAGCGATGGTTCATTCCGCTATATTGATTGGCGATGGTTCATTCCGCCAGGGGTATTGATAGCGATGTCTCTTTCCGCTATTATGAGGACGATGATTCATGCTCAGGTGTATAGCGAGGTTTCATGCCACTTATTTTATGACGAGGTATCATGCCGTCGATTCTATAGCGATGGATTGTGCCGCTATGTACTCAGCACAGGATTTTACCGCCTTCGAGCGATGGGTGCTGATTTCGTACTATTATTGAGCGACGGAGACAGGTATGCCGCTATCTTGTTAGCGATGAGGTATGGGATATTGCTTTTCTTTTTAGCATTATTATAGCTGGCATACGTTGATATGGCATGCGTTGATATACATGTTTTATTATGACTATTTTACTATCATGATAGTTGATGACATACGCTGATGTACATGTATCGTCACTAGTTGACAATGCCTTAGATGCCATGAGTTGGCATGTATCGTCACGGGATGACGATGACGATGGTGTAGGAGATGTCTTATTAGACATGTATCATCGTTACGATGAACAGTGCGTTGAGTATACGTATTCAGTGGTATGCCTTGGGTGCCAGTACCGAGCACAAGGTGGTGTGTGCGTCACCGATTGACGTGACCCTTATACCGAGCTGGTTGCTCGAGGAATGGATGGATGTGCTGTACATGTGATTGTACCGCAGCTTATGTTTGGGGTGATCATATTATGAGTGGTGATACCCTTAAGGTATGCTCGTTGGAATGGCCTTTGGCCATGTAAATTGACGACAGGAGTAATTATGGAGGAAATTACTCGCTTTCTGTCGATGTGACATGTGACAGACATGGTCACACCACCCATGAGGGTGTAGGATGGGCCCTAAGGGAGTAGGACCAGGTTATGTTAAGTACATAGGGACATTGGAGTGTCCAGGGTGTATAGGCATTAGAGGAATGTTGGGTAAAGACCCACTACTCTATTGATTTCTTCCCACAGTATGGTATGCCGTGCGGAAACGTCCATCTTATTGGTAGGTTTGAGGTGAACCTAGAGAGGCAGCGACTAGTTTGTCTGCCGTGTGTGTGCAGCACCATGAGGGGCTTGCTAGAGCCATTATACTGCTCGTTGGAACCAAGTGTGGCAAATCGTAAGGTGATACGATGTTGATTGTGGTGGACTCTAGTAGTCACCATGTCATTTGAGGTTGAGGTTGTGCATGCCTCACTGAAACGTGTATACATTTATGTTTAATCTTGGTGAGACTTGTCTGGGACAGCTCAGGATGTTGGAGTACCAACAAGAGAGTCATCAGGTCGTTATTGACTCAATCTAAGGGAACCCGTGTATTAGGGATACAATGGGTGTTATTGTATCCAGTTTTTCCGAACGGTGGTTCGAGACTAGTGGATCTCGAGTTCGATGACACTTCCCTTGTGAGGAAGGAGGTAGTATTAAACCTATTTGGGAATCTTTGAAAGATTCGGTGAGTTGGTACGTGTGGTGTTGATTTTGGGAATCACACCGTGTTGTTGATCGTCGGTTATCATTCTCCACTGGGTAGGGAATGACTCAGAATTGACGGTTGTGTTTGGGGCTTAGGGGTATGTTGCAGATACCCGAGCATAGTGCATTGAGTATGCATGAGGTGTTCGTGCTTAGGCAGGTATACCGATGAGTATACGGATGCCAGTTATTGATTTCCTTTCTGTCAAGCATAGAGTTATGCTATTTTTGGATGGTTAAATCACTGATGAGAGATATGGAACACCTTGAGATTGGGAATCTCCATGGCACGATGATTATGAGGAATAATCGTGAAGTTAGTTGACTTCCCTTGAGGAGGGATTATCTTGTGTGGGTTAAGGTATTTCCCTTGTTGGGCGTTTTCTTTCGAGTTTCGATAGCCTTCCCAAGTTTGGATTGTTAAATCCTAGGATTATCAAGGGATGGCAGGAATTCGGATTGGTTGGGTGTCACTGTCGACACAAGCGTTGAGGATGCAATGGGTTTATTGCATGCCCTTTCAGAATTTGAAACTCTGTGGAGTTTCGATTGTTTATTTATGACCAGGAGGTGGTTCTTGGGATATCCGGAGGTGGACATCTTATGAGATGTCTTTTGTGTGAATCTGTGGCCGTGAGTTGCCCAAATTGAGTTGCAATGATGCGACTGCTCATTCGATGGAGGAGGCTAGAAAGTGGAAACCAGATTTGGTATGTGTACACCGTGGTATACGGATGTTTCCCTCGTAACGATGTATGTTAGACATCGTGAGTCATGATAGAGATGTCATGGAATGATATCTACGATAGAATCAGGAGCGATTCGAATCCTCGCAGTTTCAGTTGACTAACTGCTTTTGGTGTAAGGACCCCAAGCCCTTAACCCTTAATTAGTGTATTAACCATTATGTGTGGCACATGCTTTCAATAAAAAGTCAATCGGGAAGCTCAAATGATGCTTACAAAATTCCTTTAATATTCAACGTTATAAGATCATCTCTACTAACATATAGACTCATAGAGTTGCCCATTACCATCCCCATTTTGCCACTTTTCACATTGCGGACTTTTATAAAAATTTGGGCAGAGTCTCCCCGTAAATTGAGCTATCCCAAAACAAAAGCACATCATATAATATAATTCCCGGCCAGGGAATACACAATACCCAACAGAATACTGAACACAAAGTAAATTCCCAGCCAGGGAAGACACCACACATAAGACGACAAACGTGGGTTTCAACACCCACATAATACACTAACGACTCTCATATCATTAGCAATTCTACCACAATTGCATGCAACATATAATGAAAGAGAGAAAGGCTCATGCCTCTATATACAACCCATATACAAGAATATCCATGCTCACAAGCGAGCATCATAAATGTGTATATAAACCTCGGGTGTATATAAGTACTCTATACGATACCGTGCTCCATCAAGCCCTGGTACCACGATCCTGTGAGTGCATCCAATCAACAGCTCGAGCCCAGCTCCATAGCCATCGATGCACCTGTTCACCTGCCCCAACAGAGACAGCCCCCAACGGGGTGAGCATACCAATACACAAAATCTCATAATCACAATAATGAAATTCATAATTTACAACACAAGTAAATATTAATGAATTTTAAATGATACTCCCTGGATGGCAACATCCTCATCCGGGATTCTGTGTACTGTCCCTGTTCTCACAATCATCAAACTCATCAAATCTCATAAATCAGTAAATCAACACATTGATTTAACTCATAGCATGCCTGATTCTCAAGTATCAATAATCAATGATTCCAAGTTCATTATACATACAAATATAGATATCTCAATATCTAGTACTGATTTCTCAATTTCGCTATCAATCATAGATAGCTCAAATGCCTAGCATTTATTTTACCAATTTTCCATTATACCTAGACATCTCACGTGTCTTATAATGAGTACATGATCCCACGATCATTCTCAGGCATCTCAAATGCCGTACAATAGTCATATAGGCCCAGTACCCCATATATATCAACACATAAATATAGCCATGCGCACAACCATCGATGAAGTCAATATACATTATGCATTTCACAAATGCTCTCATATAAAGTAATGCTCGTACGTCGCACGTACCTTAAATCTCCGAAGTCCGAGCCAAACCTTGCTCGAGTTCCATGCTCCGAGGAACGATGTGCTAACACGATAAATTAATTCACAATTAATTACGAACATGCAACCCATGCTCAAGCACACCCATAACCCTCAAAAATATTGTCAACTCACGACAATAAACCCATATCGAAAATTGCTCAAGAATTCCCCACAAATTTTCGAACCTTCACAACACAAATCGAACCCAATTAAACACCATAATTCATCTAAACATGAATTAATCAATCAACAACATGAATAATCGGCCCACATGCCAAAACCCCCAAAATTCGAATTCAAAGCCCTAAATTCGAATCCAATTCCTCAATTTCGAACACAATCAAGCATCATAATGCATCTAAAACATGAATTAATCAATTACTAACAAGAATCATTACTCCTTGTCAAAAACCCCAAATTTCTCGAACCCTAACTCACGAAAATAGAGCTGAAATTCGAACCAATGCAACAAATATTTTCGAACCAAAAAGTCTGAAATCATCGACTCAATAACAGCTCAAAAACGCCCCAAAAACACCAGAATAATCGTACCAAAAACATACCAAAATCGAGCCCCAAAATTCGGATGAACTCCAGTTTCGAACCCTACGCTTTTCTGGCAAATCCGAGCTCAAATCGCGACCAAACTTCAAATTGATGGTATGGATAGGAGCGCCTGGAAGAGACGAATCCAACGGCGGGTGGCACGCGCCGAACTGCGGCCGGACGGCGGCGGGCGGAGGCCTTTTGTGCGCGGGGGTCAAAGGGGATCGAGAAGTGCGCGGGTGCGGGGAGAGAGAAACAATGTGGGAAAAATGGTTCCGATAATTAAAATCTCGGGTTCAACTGGTATTTACACCTCGATTAAACTCCAGTTGCCACGTAAAACAACTTTACGGGTTATTTACACTCCGGGATTAACATCCATAATTTCTGGTCATCACAATATCCCCCACTAAAAGAATTTCGTCCTCGAAATTAGCACCGGTGTATCACGTAACACCCGGGCTACACAACTACAAGAAGTCATAACCTCGATTCCTGACCATATCAGAATCGTCTTAAAAACCTCTAGAATACTTATCTCACATCGAACTCTGAAACAGAGCGACATACCAAAACCAACATATCACCCAAGAGGCAAAACATACCTCGATGCGGTTCATCCCAAAAGTCAGTCCCTCATGACTGCAAAACAACCAATACTTACGACTGTAAATCAGACAGTCATCCTCAGTTCTAATACAACTAGTAAGAACGCACCCTGAATGACACCTCAACCGTGAGAGCGTTGACCTCGTGTCAATCTCTGGTGTGGAATAGACTTCCAAATCCATCATAACGTCAAAGAGCGTCAGCACCACTCAACGCTAATAACCCAAAAGCAGTTAGGCAACTGAAACTGCAAGGATTCGAATTGTTCCCGATTCCATCGTAGATATCGTCCAATGATGTCTTACATACATCGTTACGAGGGAAACATTAGCATACCACGGTGCACACATACCAAACCTGGTTTCCACTTTCAAACCTCCTCCATCGAATGAGCAGTCGCATCATTGCAACTCAATTTGGGCAACTCACGGCCGCAGATTCACACAGAAGACATCTCACAAGATACCCACCTCCGGATATTCCAAGGATCACATCCTGATCATAAACAAACCATCGAGACTCCACAGAGTTCAAATTCTGAAAGGACATGCAATAAACCCATTGCATCCTCAACGTTTGTGTCGGCAGCGACACCCAACCAATCTGAATTCCTGCCATCCCTTGGCAATCCTAGGATTTAACAATCCAAACTTGGGAAGGCTATCGTATAACTCGAAGGGAAACACCAACCAGGGAACATCTCAACCCACACAAGATAATCCCTCCTCAAGGGAAGTCAACTAACTTCACGATTATCCCTCATAATCATCGTGCCATGGAGATTCCCAATCTCAAGGTGTTCCATATCTCTCATCAGAGATTTAACCATCCAAAAGTAGCATAACTCTATGCTTGACAAGAAGGAAATCAATAACTGGCATCCGTATACTCGCCGGTATACCTGCATAAGCACTGACATCACATGCATACTCAATGCACTTGGCTCGGGTATCTACAACATACCCCTAAGCCCCAAACACAACTATCAATTCTGAGTCATTCCCTACCCAGTGGAGAACGATAATCGACGATCAACAACACGGTGTGATTCCCAAAATCAACACTACACGTACCAACTTACCGAATCTTTCAAAGATTTCCAAATGGGTATAATACTACCTCCTTCCCCACAAGGGGAGTGCCATCGAACTCGAGATCCACAAGTCTCGAACCACTGTTCGGAAAACTGGATACAATAACACCCATTGCATCCCAAATGCATGGGTTCCCTCAGATCGAGTCAATAACGACCTGATGACTCTCTTGTTAGTACTCCAACATTATGAGCTGCCCCAGACAAATCCCTCAAAACAATAGACGTATAAACGTTCTCATGGGGTGTCACATGCCTCAACATCATGCTACAAAGGGACAATCAAAAGCCTGCCAAAAGCTTTCATCGTATCATCATACGATTCACCAAACTCGGTTCCATCGTGCAGTATCATGGCTCCAACAATCACACTATATCATTACCACGATATCTGGCTAGCAAAGCACTGTCTCCATAGGCTCGTACCAGCTTATCGACGTGACACACGTCCCAATCCGGTATACCATACCGTACAAATTATTAGAGTTGTGGGTCATCGCCCAGCATATCTCTAAAATACCAAGCACAATGGACAACCCGGTGTCCTTGCTCACTTATGATGCAATCATAATCCGTTAAGACTTATCCCACACCCTCAGGGTGGGTGCAACCATGTATACCCTACATCACAACACAAGCGAGTAGTTTCCTCAATGACTACTCTTACCACCAATCACTTGGCCCTAGCCAAACCAACGAGCATACCCAAGGGTATCATTGCTCGACAAATATATACTTCGAATATGTGCTGCGGTATAATTCCTATACGGCGCACCCAATAGTTCCTCGAGCAACTTGCTCGGCATAATGGTCTCGTCAACTAGTGACTCAGACACTACCATGTGCCCACCAAGGCACTCAAACCATATAACCAAATACATAACATAAATGTATTAATCATCAAAACGACGCCACACGTCTACATAGAACATCAACTATGTCATCGTCATCCCGTGACGGCATATGTCAACATATGACATCCAACTAACATCGTCAAACATACGGCGGTACATGGCAATACACGACATCCATAATCTCATCGTCAAACACATGGCATATATATAGCAACACATAGTATCCACAATAATGCTAACACAAGTAATATGCCATACCTCATCGCTATCAATATAGCGGCATACCTGTCTCCGTCGCTCGATAATAGTACGTAGTCAGCACCCATCGCTCGAAGTGGCAAAATCATGTGCTGAGCACATAGCGGCACAATCCATCGCTATAGAATCGACGGCATGATACCTCGTCATATAATAAGTGGCATGAAACCTCGCTATACACCTGAGCATGAATCATCGTCCACATAATAGCGGAAAGAGGCATCGCTAGCAATATATCCGGCGGTAAGAACCATCGCCAATCAATATAGCGGAATGAACCATCGCTATCCATATACATGGCGGCAAGAACCATCGCCAGTCAATATAGCGGAATAAACCATCGCTATCAATATCCATGGCGGCAAGAACCATCGCCAGTCAATATAGCGGCATGAACCATCGCTATCAATATACATGGCGGCAAGAACCATCGCCAGTCAATATAGCGGCATGAACCATCGCTATCAATATACATGGCGGCAAGAACCATCGCCAGTCAATATAGCGGCATGAACCATCACTATCAATATACATGGCGGCAAGAACCATCGCCAGTCAATATAGAGGCATGAACCATCGCTATCAATATACATGGCGGCAAGAACCATCGCCAGTCAATATAGCGGCATGAACCATCGCTATCAATATACATGGCGACAAGAACCATCGCCAGTCAATATAGCCGATCCCTAGTCATTGTCACGGTAGTGTATTTTAATGCCCCTCGCTCAAGTAAAAAAACATGCGGTACTCCCACCCCTCGCTTCACATATAGGCGGCATAGAATAACCTCGCTTAAATGGACATGCGGTACTCCCACCCCTCGCCTCACATTTTAGCGGCAAATATTCTTTCCTCGCCTCATATGCTAACCACACTTCAATGTGACATGCGGCGCTCCCACCCCTCGCTTCACATTTTAGCGGCACAAAATAATAAATAGCGGCAAGCATTTAAAATCATCACTCATCCATAATGTGATGCCCCGAAATTAATTAATTGCAAGTAAGGCATTAATTATGTTTATATGATGTATCATGTGTTGATGGATTTATGTGTTGGGTATTAAGATGTTAACATGATTTAATTGTGTTAATTATTATATATGAGGAGGATGTGATTTTAGATGAAGTTTGGAGCATTCTTGTAAAATGCCTTTAAAATACTATGTTGGAGCATTTTATACATCATGTTAAGTTTGGGGTACAATTTTTAATTAAGTTAAAGTAACCCCTTTTTAAATTCTCTACCCATCACTTTAACCCCTTTACCTTTCACTTTATTAAAAATCCCCAAATCACTTCCCAAACCCCAAACCCTACCCATTTTCGAGTTCCACCAAAAGAGGAGAAGAAAAGTTCCACAAAAACTTTGTTTGTGTGATCTTTGCTAGGATTTGGAGCCTACAAGAGGTATGGAACCATTCCTATAAGTTTTATGATGTTTGGTGTTGAAATGGGTTAAGTTTTTGATGTTTTATGTGGGTTTGTTTGGGTATGTGTTGTTTATGGTTGGGGTATGTTTTTTTGAAGTGTTTTATGTGGGTTTTAGTGGGTTGTTATGTTATTGAAGTTGTCAAGAAGTTTGGTTTTGGGTAGCATGAGGAAGAGCTTGAAAAATGAGCATTAATGGCGAAATTTCGGAGCACAGCACTCGGTGATCGATCGCCCGTTCTTGGCGATCGATCGCGAGCCTCCAGTGCCCGCCAGTAGCATTTGGCGATCGATCGCCACTCTTGGGCGATCGATCGGCGAGGCTGGCGATCGATCGCGCCAAAAGTGGCGATCGATCGCCAAGAAAAGAATTTTTGCCCCTCGTCCAGTGCGATCTCGCGATCGATCGCGCCTGGGCAGCGATCGATCGCGAGCTGTAAAAAAATGGATTTTTGATATTTATGTGGGATTTTTGGATATTGGACTATATTTAGCTTCTAATATCAATTTGTATGGTTATGTAGAACCGTCCCAGGTACCCACGACTTCAAGGAGATAAAGTCTACGATTTCTCCTTCTTTTGGAATTAAGGTACGTAAGAGACGTACGAGCATCGGACGGTAAACCATACCCTTACATATTATGATGATGTTTAAGATGATGTTTACGATGATGATGTTTAAGATGATGTTTACGATGATGATGTTTAAGATGATGTTTACGATGATGATGTTTAAGATGATGTTATGATGATGATGCCTATGATGATATTTACGATGATGATGCTTATGATAATGTTACGATGATGATGTTATGATGATGATGTTTATGAGGACGTCTATGATGACGAAGTTTATGATAAGGTCATACTACGTGTATGATTGGGTAAGACGCCCATGTGGTAGGTTACCACCCAAAGTATGTGAGTGGGTAAGATGCCCCCGTGGTAAGATGCCACGCAATGTTTATGATATGGTAAGACGCCATATGATTGGGTAAGATGCCCACGTGGTAAGATGCCACATGATGATTATGACATGGCAAGATGCCACACGATGATTATGATATGGTAAGATGCCACACAATGGGGTAAGACGCCCTAATATATGAATAAGAGTCAGGGATAACAAAGGAAGTCGAAGGACGACCAATTACCTTTACTTAACTAAGATGTTATGCATTATTGTATGCTTTTATATAATTTTAAGTAAATATGTGTATGCTCACGATGTGTTATCCCTGTAGGTACACTTTTGGACCAAGGGCCTAGGGTCGGGTTGAGGAAGTGAGCTAAAGGGAGCATGATGAACGTAGGACGCAGGATTTTGATAGTCTCTACTCTAAGAGTAGTGTAAATCTATAGCTTTAACATTCTTTATTGGGAATGTAATTAAATAGCTTTTGGAAACTTTATTTTGGCCTGTAATCTCCTTAGCTCAAGCTACAACCGGAACCCTTAAGAGGTTATAAATGCATGTTCTGTCCAATTTATGTGTACTAAATGATATTAAGGTAGGAAGACCCTACACATAACAATGACTCATGGGATATTCACCAAGTATTTCATCCATACCTGCATCACAAAGCATAATCCATATACCAACATACATCATCATGAGTGTATTTTAATGCCTGGGTGTTACGTGATACACCAGTGCTAATTTCGAGGACGAAATTCTTTTAGTGGGGGATATTGTGATGACCAGGGATTATGGATGTTAATCCCGTAGTGTTAATAATCCCTAAAGTGGTTTTACGTGGCGATTTGGAGTTTAATCGTAGTGTTGGGCCTTTCGGGCTCGTTTATTGGGTAGTTGGGATCGTTGGATCCAGAGGTTGAGATTGTATTCTCATTTGGGTGAAAAACCTACGAGTTGGGTTTTTAGTGTGTCTCGGGATCTGGGGTGCTTGTGTGGGCACCAGTAGGGGGTTTTTGAGTTAGAGAGAGAGTTTTTGAAAACAGATGATTTTTAATGAATCATGATGTATTTGTGGGGCTTTTAGTATTTCGGGGTATTTTTGCTATAAATACCAGTTGAACCCGAGATTTAATTAAAAAAATTCATTTCTGCACCTCATCTTCTCTCTCCCTCCCGCGGCGCCCATTTCCCGTCTGGACCAGCCCCCGCCGCTTCAGGCGCTTCGCCCGCCGCCGTCCGGCCGCCGTTCGGCGCGTGCGACCCGTCACCGGCTTCGTCTCGTCGAGGCGCAGCTATCCCCTCCGGCAATTGAGAGTTTCGTCGCGTTTTGAAGTCGGATTTTGCAGGAATGCGTCGATCCCCAAAAAATAGTGCCCAACTTCTGCCTCGACCGATCGATCGAAATCTTCTTGCCGATCGATCGAGAAGCTTCACCGATCGATCGGAAAATCCTTCGATCGATCGGCACCTGAAATTGAAACCATGCTTAAAAGCTTCTGCCTCGCTCGATCGATCGAGCGCTCTGAAAAATTGGGGCTTCACCAGATTTTTGAGCACCACATTTCATGGCATCAAAACTACTTCATAACACATCATACTTGCTCAAACAAACATGCTAAGAACTTCATAAAACTTTCATGTAGGTACTTAAATCAAAGGTTCTACAAGACCTAAGCTAGCATGCATCATAACATCATCATAAACTTAGATCTCATCCAATCATTACAGAAAACAGAGCATGCATCTCTTTGCCCCGATTTTCGAGCATATACTTTCATAACTAGAAATCTATCACATAAAACATGTAATATGTTCAAGCAAACATTTTAATAGCTACATAATACTTTCATGTAAGCACCCATACCAAGGTTTCACCCAAACCTATACTTAGCATGCATAAAAATCATCCCACCAAACCAAACCCATCCAAGAGCTCCGAAAACAGAGTATGACTTACCCCTCTATTTTTGCTCATCTTTGTTTAAAACCCTTCTAACCAAGCTTTTCCTCCCCTTGATTTGTAGCTTACAGGGACGATTTTTGGAGTGAAAGAGGGAGAGGGGGGGTGGAGGAGAGCTGATTGGAGGTGGAGTGAATGGAAGGAGAAGGAGGCATGGGTTGAGCAAGTGGGGGTAGGGTGCATTTGGGGGAGGGTGGCCGATTGGGGGGTGGTGTGGTTGGGGTGCCCTGTGGTGTTTAATTGTGTCCCGGTATTTAGTACGATGTATTAAAATATCCTCACTCGATATTTTATAACTTCATTTAATTAATACATCCCTTAAAACACCCAACATGACCCCTAAATAATATCATCAACATAATTATAACCCCCAATTTAAAAGTACCACAACTCCCTTAAACACATCGTAAATCATCATTGTAGCACATAATCATATAACATTTCGGGGGTATTACAGTACATGTTAGAGAACAATGTACTGGACAGACCCACCATGAGAATGCTACATGGATAGTTATATGAGTGTCATAAGCAATTCTCATAGTGATAATAATGTATGTAATCCTTACGACTTGAGATCATCAGAGATCCCAACATAAGGAGTTATGTATCTTGATATTGTCAAAAGTTACCTGTAACAGGGTAAACTATAAAGGCAACTATTGGATACACTACGAATTATGTAGAGGGACGTTGGTTGATCAAGATATGATTTGTCCCTCCTATATAACATGAGAAGTGTTTGGGCCCTTGATCAAGTAAGACTAAAATGCATGGCCATGATCGAATGAGTCGATATTTGATATCGAGCTTATTCGTTTATTCTAGTTCTACTTGGGGATCCAGAAATAGAGATTGAATATACGAGTATGACTATTCCATGACTCGTGTTCAATCTAAACACAGTGGACAAAGGGATTAAGTTACATGGTTAATATTATCACCAGTTCTTAGGTTATGTCGAGTCAATGACATTCTTGTAATTTGGGTAGCCTTGATGTGTTGCTAGATACCGCTCATTGCTTGTGACATAAAATGAGATTTTATGTCACTGCCAACATTGCAAGATCCTATCGTGTCGCACAAAAGATTAAATCCAAAAGGGAATTAAATTCATTGGATGAATTAATTAATTAAGAAGAGTCTTAATTATAAGATTATGAGGATTTAATTAAATCATGGGTTTGGGCCCATGAGACTTTAAGAAAGTCTTGAACCTTTAATTAAAGCCTAATATATAATTAGCTAACAAGTGAATGTTTAATTAAGTGTTAATTCATTCATAACCTAGCCTCCACCAAAAACCCACCTTAAGAGCCGCCGCCTCTCATCATCTCTCGGCCATCATCGCCGCCGTGAAAAGTGAGATCCAACCATCGTTTTTGATTGAGAATCGGAGGTGGTTTTTGATCCGGTTTAAGAACAAGTCTAGCAACTTGTTCTTAAATGCTCCTTTTCGATTTGATCGTGTGGATACCGTAGAGACGAATGTGAAAACTTTTGTTCTTGACTCGTGGTGCTACATCGTGGAGCTTCTGCATCAAACACGCTACAAGGGTGAGACTCTATTATTTAAATCCCGATATGAATCCTTTGTATAGATCCATGGCTATAATCCAATTTTTTATTATTATTATTCCGCTGCATTGTATGCTCGTTGGATTTCTTACAGTGGTATCAGAGCCGTGTACAAAGCTCATATCAAAATTATGTGATTAATTGTTTAAACATATTTTGAATTGTATTGCATGCTTTAAAACTGTATAATTTGTGATATCCCCGAAATGATTATTGTGATGTTAATAATTTGAGTTAAATTATGATGATTTGGGTATTAATTCATGGGTTTGGATTAGTATTATTGGGGAGTTTCATTTCAGGGCACATGTGATATATGTTGAGAATTTGGGGGTCGTGGCTTGTTTATTTGGGGTGTGTGTTGTTTGTTTTGGGTAAAGCATGTTAACGGGAATTGAAGTATTTTATTGAGAAAATACTATAAATATCATGTGAGGATATTTTTATACATCGTGCTAAATACCGGGACCAAAACATAACACATCATACCACCCAACACCCAACCACCCCCCCCCCCAACCCATGCCAATCACACTGTGCCCAGGCTGACTTCCCATCCCACTTGGCTCAATCATTTGACCACTCTCAGCCATCCCAAATCTTGACCTTTCTCTCCCAATTCCTCACCAGCACTTGCTAAGCAATAATCTGAGGAGCTTGCCCCTTTTCATCGCCTGGAAAGCCTTCAAAAATCGGAGCAAAGTAGGGTGAGAAACCATGCTCTGTTTTGTTTTTAAACTTGTTTGAGTACATGTTTTTAGGTGGCGAGATAACGGCATGTTAGATTAGGTTTCTTGAAACCTTTGATTTAAATGCTTTTATGGTGTTATTGTGAGGCTCTCTGTATTTTTCCTTGAGCATGTTGCATGTTTTATGTTGAGGATATAAGCATGTAAAGAAGGGTGTTCGGAAATCTGGGTAGGTGTATGCCCTGTTTTTCTGGGAAAATATGGTTAGGGAGTGATTTTGAGGAGGTGGTATCATGCATGTTAGAAGGGTTTGTGGTGAACCTTCGATTTGAGTTTATGCATGGTAGTTTTGTAAAGCCCTTGGCATGTTTGTTCGAGCATGCTTTATGTTATATGTGATAGTTATTATAGCATGAAATGAAGTACTCAGGAAATCTGGAAATAAAATGTGTTGCCCTGTTTCCGAAAAGATGATCGAGTACTTGTGTAAATGGTCGTCGTTTATGCTTATGGGCTTATGTTTGGGGTGTAATTTTGGTATTTATACACTCAGGGCAGTGTGTTGTAACTAATAGCATGTTGTTTTGGGCATGTTGTATGTCTTACATGTTGGATTTAAGGGTGTGATTTCAGGTGTTCGAGAATTCTGGGTTGGCATTTCTCGAACAGAGCATCTCGATCGATCGATATTTCATCTCGATCGATCGAGCGGGGCAGAACCTTGGTTCTGATTTTAGGCGTCTTCTCGATCGATCGGGAAGAGGGGCCGATCGATCGAGAGACCCAGAATGTTGAAAAAATATAATTTGTTATATTTTGTTAAAGTTTTGATATTGGATTGTAATGAGACATCTAATATTGTGTTGTACACTGGTGTAGAGCCTTCACAGGTAGCTACACAGCGCAGGGGATAGAGTCCTGCAACACACCACATTTTGGAAAGGTACGTAAGCGACGTACGGGCATCCCAACGGTAACATGTGCTTATGTTTGTCTGTGTGACGCATGATGAATGCAATGTGATGCATTAAGATTATGATACATGTTATTATGCATTGTGTTGCATATTATGCATTGTTGTTGCATATTGTGATGTGGGATAAAGAGGTGTATTCCACGAGTCAGGCGATCACAGTTAAGGTTTTAATGCTTATGCTTTACCGCTGTGCATGTGGAGCGGGTGGGGGGAGGCTCGCTGGCACATGGAGGCGAGGTATACCATACTAAGCGAGGAAGAGATACCGCTAGTATGATGAAGCGTGTATGCGATACCGCTTGTTTGAGATTAAGAAAGCATTAAAATAACTGATGATGACTGACTCAAGAAAAAGAGGAAATGTCATGACATTCATTTGTAAAGCCATACATTCATATAATGTGTTTTATTATGAACTATGGTACAGGGACAACCATTGGGCGTTATAAATGCAGGAAATACAGGAAGTGCTTGTATTTAGGATTGTGCATTTATGCCATACTTTCATATTATGTTGAATATGAATTGTTTTATGCTCACGTGTTGGGGGTTGTCTTTGTAGGTGCTTTTGTTGACGAGAACTAGGGTCGGGGTTGATTTGCTGAGCTGTAAGGAGTGCTACAGGATTAGCATGATTAGAGAAATTTTGTATAGCTTCTACTGGGTAGAATAAGACTATAGTGTAGTGCCTTTGTAGGAATTGTGTTATTCCTTTTTGAAATATTTTGGTACTGTAATCTCTAAAGCTCAGGTTAATCAACACGATACGTTACTCTGATATATTCACATGAATGTTTAGTTCTCTAAATTGCACCTTAGTGACTTGATGTGATAACGGGGTCTCACATTTAGTGGTATCAGAGCAGTGGTTAGATAACCAGGGAAGAGTGAAGGGTAGCCTTTAGAGACAAGTTGGCTAGGTATTCATTTGGGCATGCTTATGCATGTGATGCATATGGTTGTGTAAGTGTTATACTAACATGCTTTGAATATGATACTCTTGTTATCTAACGGCTTGTATTTTGAACTGCTTTTGGTATTTTGTTAACTCTTGTATTACAGCATGGCTGAGATTAATCCGGAGAACCCCAATGAGGAGATAGGGGATATGGACAGTAGGAATGCCAGTATTGCTCCGCCGAATCCTCTACCACCACCTGCTGTGGGCGTGGAGCCCAGTGTACAGATGTTACTACCAGGGGAGCTCAGTTTGAAGCAGTTTCTGAGTTTCCATCCGCCCATGTTTGAGGGGATTGAGTCTGGTGAAGTAGCTGAGGAGTGGTTGGAACGTATAGAGCAGATACTTGTGACTGCACCCTGTGCACACACGGCCTGGGTAAGGTTAGCCGAGTTTCAGATGGCTAAGAAGCCTGCTATGTGGTGGAAGACCATGGTGATGGAGCTGAGAGCTCTAGGTGTGGCAGTTGACTGGACTGTATTCCGGACCCGGTTCCTTAACCGGTATTTCTCTGCAGCTGCCAGACAGTTAAAGGAAGACGAGTACAATGCTTTGAAGCAGGGTAGCATGTCAGTGTCGGACTATGCTATGCAGTATTCCTCACTGCTGAGGTATGTACCTCATATTGCTGTCAGCAGCCATGCAAAGATGGTCAACTTTCTGAAGGGATTAAGGCCAGAACTATTTGATAGGGTTATCTCCAACAACCCCAGTTCATTTGATGACGCCCTGACACGGGCAGAGTTAGCGGAGATTGCGGTGGACGCGTACAAGGATGTTGTACCCCCTTCTGTACCACCACAGAGGCCTGCTACTGATAGTCTGAGGCCTCGAGGGGATCAGTTCAAGGCTCGTGGAGCCTTATCATCTTCCAAATTTAGTGGGAAGAAGTCTCAGGGTCAGAAACAGAACAATAAGGGACCCACACAGGGGAGCAAGACTGTGGGAAGCAAGTGTAGCAACTGTGGGGGATGGCATTTGTCACGGGACTGTCCGGGTTGCTATGTCTGTGGCAAGGTGGGCCACTTTGCTCGAGGTTGCCCCAATCGGGCAGGTCAGACAGTCTCAAGGCCGAATAGGCCGATATTTGATGCGGGGAGGGCACCACAGAGACAGCAGTTTGCACCACGACCACAGGGAGGTCAGACGGCAGGACCGCCGCAGGGACAGGTGTATGCGCTGACCAGGGAGCAGGCTGAGGCAGCCCCAGAGGAGGTCATTGCTGGTACGTGCCATTTATTTACGTACCCTGCACTTATATTGATAGATACAGGTGCTTCCCATTCTTTTGTATCTACTGCTTTTGTGGAGGGACACCGTTTGTGCTCGTCTCAGTTACCCACGCCTCTTATGGTCTCGACACCCACGGGGAAGCATGTGATTGCGGATCGGCTATTGTCTGATTGCCTCATTTATTTTGAGGGCAATGATCTGAGGGCCGATCTGATTCAGTTAGAGATGGCAGACTTTGACTGTATTATCGGCATTGATGTGTTGAGCAGATACCGAGCTGTGGTAGACTGCCGGCAGAGGATTGTACGTTTTCTGTCTGATCAGGGGTTTCAGTGGACCTTTTATGGGGACGGCTCTCGTCCAAAGATTCCGGTAATATCAGTGATTAAGATGTCGCGGTTATTGGAACGCGGCCACACGGGCTACCTTATCTATGCAGTGGATGCATCAGACGAGAAGGAAGTAAGAGCTGAGGACATTCCGGTTGTGGCGGAGTTCATTGATGTGTTCCCAGATGAGATTCCGGGATTTCCGCCTGTCAGGGATGTGGAATTTGCTATTGAGCTGCTGCCAGGGACTTCTGCTATATCCCGTGCTCCTTACAGGATGGCACCGGCAGAGCTGAGGGAACTGAAAGTACAGTTACAGGAGCTCCTCGACAAGGGATACATTCTTCCTAGTGTATCGCCTTGGGGTGCACCAGTCTTGTTCGTGAAAAAGAAGGATGGATCAATGCGTCTGTGCATTGACTATAGGCAATTGAACAAGGTCACAGTGAAGAACAGATATCCACTTCCGAGGATTGATGATCTGTTCGACCAGCTTCAGGGTACAGAGGTGTACTCCAAGATAGACTTGAGGTCAGGCTATCATCAAGTGCGGGTTAGAGCTGGTGATGTCCAAAAGACGGCTTTTAGAACTCGGTATGGGCACTATGAGTTCTTGGTGATGCCATTCGGGGTGACGAATGCCCCTGCTACTTTTATGAGCTTGATGAACAGGGTATTTCAGGAGTACCTCGATCAGTTTGTAATCGTGTTCATTGATGACATCCTGGTCTATTCAAAGAATGAGGAGGATCATGCCAATCATCTGAGGATAGTGCTCCAGATCCTCAGGGATCATCAGTTGTACGCCAAACTCAGCAAGTGTGAGTTTTGGCTGAGCAGTGTTGCATTCTTGGGTCATATCATATCACGAGAGGGGATATCAGTAGACCCGAGGAAGATAGAGGCAGTTATGGACTGGTCTGCCCCTACTTCAGTCAGTGAGATTCGAAGTTTTCTTGGTCTGGCTGGCTATTATCGACGTTTCGTCGAGGGTTTCTCGAAGGTCGCCAAGCCACTTACACAGCTGACTCAGAAGGGAGTCCCATTCTGTTGGACAGAGGCTTGTGAGCAGAGTTTCAGGAAATTAAAGCACAGACTGACTACTGCACCAGTTCTAGTGATTCCCAAGGAGAACAAAGGATTTGTTATTTATACCGACGCATCGCTACAGGGATTAGGGTGCGTACTGATGCAGGACAGACATGTAGTGGCTTATGCTTCGAGACAGTTGAAGCCACACGAGACGAGGTATCCAGTCCATGATCTGGAGTTGGCAGCTATAGTGTTCGCTTGAAGATATGGCGACACTACTTATACAGTACCTCTTTTACCATCTTCACTGATCACAAGAGCCTGAATTTTTTGTTTACACAGGCTGAGTTGAATATGAGGCAGAGGAGATGGATGGACCTGCTGAAGGATTATGATTGTGAAATCCTATACCATCCCGGGAAAGCAAATCTGACAGCCGACGCCCTGAGTCGGAAAGTGCGGAGCACTGCAGAGGATGCCATGTGTTTATCAGCTATGTTGGGCTCCTACTGCCATTTGGGATTTGATTATGACGTATCTTCTTCACCAGTACAGGTTTTGACCTTGCTAGCGGAGCCTGTTATTTTTGATCACATCAGAAAGGCTCAGGGGACCGATGTAGAGGTTCAGAGATGGATGTTAGTGGTTCATTCAGGTCAGCCATCGAGATTCAGAGTGGCTGAGGACGGTTCTCTAAGACTTAGTGATAGATGGGTGGTTCCAGATGCACCTGAGTTGCGTCAGGGTTTATTACGGCGAGCTCATTGCAGTAGGATGAGTGTCCACCCAGGCGGGAAGAAGATGTATAAGGATCTGCGTAGCCAGTTCTGGTGGAGACATATGAAACAAGATGTCACCTCATTTGTCAAGCGTTGTCTGATTTGTCAGCAGGTAAAGGCTGAGAGGCAGAGGCCTGGAGGTGAACTAAGGAGTTTGGAGATACCCGAGTGGAAGTGGCAGCACGTGTCTATGGATTTCGTGACCCACTTACCAAGGACTGTTTCGGGTTTTGATGCCATCTGGGTAGTCGTGGATAGACTGACTAAAGTGGCTCACTTCATTCCCTACTGTATGACATATACGCACTTGAGGATGGTACAATTATATGTCAGAGATGTGGTGAGACTACACGGGATCCCTGTTTCGATAGTGTCCGATCGAGATCTGCGGTTCACATCTCAATTTTGGGAGGGTCTGCAGAAAGCTCTAGGTACAGAGTTGAGGCTGAGCACAGCCTATCACCCTCAGACGGACGGACAGACCGAGCGTACGATACAAACGCTCGAGGATATGTTGAGAGCTTGTGTGCTAGAGTTCGACATATCATGGCAGGACTCGATAGCCTTGGTGGAGTTCTCTTACAACAACAGCTACCAGGCAAGTATACAGATGGCTCCTTTCGAGGCCCTCTATGGTAGGCGTTGTAGGTCACCCTTGTGTTGGGATGACTTGGACCGTAAGTCGGTTGGAGGACCAGAGTTGGTTCAGGAAATGGAAGAGAAAGTTAAGGTCATCAAGAGAAAGATGAAGGCAGCTCAGGACAGACAGGCAGCATATGCCAATTAGCGGCGTAGGCCGTTGGAGTTTCAGTTGGGCGACAGAGTTTTTCTGAAGATCTCACCTTTCAGAGGCGTAGTACGGTTTGGTATGCGGGGGAAGTTGTCTCCTAGATACGTGGGGCCGTATGAGATCTTACAGCGTGTTGGTACTCTGGCGTACCGTTTGGCGTTATCTGTCTGGTATACACGACGTATTTCATGTGTCTATGCTGAGGAAGTATGAGCCGGATCCTTCGCATGTGTTGCAGCCTTCAGAGGTGCAGATTGAGTCCGATGTTTCTTATGTTGAGCGGCCTATCAGGATTTTGGATAGGGCAGACCGCAGACTTCGGAACAAGGTTATTCCTATGATCAAGGTTCAGTGGGATCGTAGGGGTGTCGAGGAGGCCACGTGGGAGACAGAGTGACACATGGTGCAGCACTATCCAGAGCTGTTTTCTGGTATGCTTTTATGTATTGGTTACTTCATGTTGGTAAGCATGTTTGTTTTCAGGGACGAAATCCTATAAGTAGGGGAGTATTGTGATATCCCCGAAATGATTATTGTGATGTTAATCATTTGAATTAAATTATGATGATTTGGGTATTAATTCATGGGTTTGGATTAGTATTATTGGGGAGTTTCATTTCAGGGCGCATGTGATATATGTTGAGAATTTGGGGGTCGTGGCTTGTTTATTTGGGGTGTGTGTTGTTTGTTTTGGGTAAAGCATGTTAACGGGAATTGAAGTATTTTATTGAGAAAATACTATAAATATCATGTGAGGATATTTTTATACATCGTGCTAAATACCGGGACCAAAACATAACACATCATACCACCCAACACCCAACCACCCCCCCCAACCCATGTCAATCACACTGTGCCCAGGCTGACTTCCCATCCCACTTGGCTCAATCATTTGACCACTCTCAGCCATCCCAAATCTTGACCTTTCTCTCCCAATTCCTCACCAGCACTTGCTAAGCAATAATCTGAGGAGCTTGCCCCTTTTCATCGCCTGGAAAGCCTTCAAAAATCGGAGCAAAGTAGGGTGAGAAACCATGCTCTGTTTTGTTTTTAAACTTGTTTGAGTACAAGTTTTTAGGTGGCGAGATAACGGCATGTTAGATTAGGTTTCTTGAAACCTTTGATTTAAATGCTTTTATGGTGTTATTGTGAGGCTCTCTGTATTTTTCCTTGAGCATGTTGCATGTTTTATGTTGAGGATATAAGCATGTAAAGAAGGGTGCCCTGTTTTTCTGGGAAAATATGGTTAGGGAGTGATTTTGAGGAGGTGGTATCATGCATGTTAGAAGGGTTTGTGGTGAACCTTCGATTTGAGTTTATGCATGGTAGTTTTGTAAAGCCCTTGGCATGTTTGTTCGAGCATGCTTTATGTTATATGTGATAGTTATTATAGCATGAAATGAAGTACTCAGGAAATCTGGAAATAAAATGTGTTGCCCTGTTTCCGAAAAGATGATCGAGTACTTGTGTAAATGGTCGTCGTTTATGCTTATGGGCTTATGTTTGGGGTGTAATTTTGGTATGAATACACTCAGGGCAGTGTGTTGTAACTAATAGCATGTTGTTTTGGGCATGTTGTATGTCTTACATGTTGGATTTAAGGGTGTGATTTCAGGTGTTCGAGAATTCTGGGTTGGCATTTCTCGAACAGAGCATCTCGATCGATCGATATTTCATCTCGATCGATCGAGCGGGGCAGAACCTTGGTTCTGATTTTAGGCGTCTTCTCGATCGATCGGGAAGAGGGGCCGATCGATCGAGAGACCCAGAATGTTGAAAAAATATAATTTGTTATATTTTGTTAAAGTTTTGATATTGGATTGTAATGAGACATCTAATATTGTGTTGTACACTGGTGTAGAGCCTTCACAGGTAGCTACACAGCGCAGGGGATAGAGTCCTGCAACACACCACATTTTGGAAAGGTACGTAAGCGACGTACGGGCATCCCAACGGTAACATGTACTTATGTTTGTCTGTGTGACGCATGATGAATGCAATGTGATGTATTAAGATTATGATACATGTTATTATGCATTGTGTTGCATATTATGCATTGTTGTTGCATATTGTGATGTGGGATAAAGAGGTGTATTCCACGAGTCAGGGCGATCACAGTTAAGGTTTTAATGCTTATGCTTTACCGTTGCGCATGTGGAGCGGGTGGGGGGAGGCTCGCTGGCACATGGAGGCGAGGTATACCATACTAAGCGAGGAAGAGATACCGCTAGTATGATGAAGCGTGTATGCGATACCGCTTGTTTGAGATTAAGAAAGCATTAAAATAACTGATGATGACTGACTCAAGAAAAAGAGGAAATGTCATGACATTCATTTGTAAAGCCATACATTCATATAATGTGTTTTATTATGAACTATGGTACAGGGACAACCATTGGGCGTTATAAATGCAGGAAATACAGGAAGTGCTTGTATTTAGGATTGTGCATTTATGCCATACTTTCATATTATGTTGAATATGAATTGTTTTATGCTCACGTGTTGGGGGTTGTCTTTGTAGGTGCTTTTGTTGACGAGAACCAGGGTCGGGGTTGATTTGCTGAGCTGTAAGGAGTGCTACAGGATTAGCATGATTAGAGAAATTTTGTATAGCTTCTACTGGGTAGAGTAAGACTATAGTGTAGTGCCTTTGTAGGAATTGTGTTATTCCTTTTTGAAATATTTTGGTACTGTAATCTCTAAAGCTCAGGTTAATCAACACGATACGTTACTCTGATATATTCACATGAATGTTTAGTTCTCTAAATTCACAGAAGACAGCATTCAGAACTCGTTATGGACATTATGAGTTTCTGGTGATGCCATTTGGAGTGACAAATGCTCCTGCTGTCTTTATGAGTTTAATGAATCTTGTGTTTCAGGAATACCTTGATCGATTTGTCATTGTCTTTATCGATGATATACTGATTTATTCGCAGAGTGATGCCGAACATGTTCAACATTTGCATATGGTATTGCAATTGTTGAGGACACATCAGTTGTATGCCAAACTCAGTAAGTGTGAGTTTTGGTTGACTAGTGTCGGCTTTTTGGGGCATGTCATTTCAGAAGAAGGTATATCAGTTGATCCAAAGAAAGTTGAAGCAGTGTTGAATTGGTCAGCACCTACTTCTGTGCCAGAGATTCGTAGTTTCTTAGGTTTGGCTGGATATTATAGACGGTTTGTTGAAGGATTTTCAGCGATCGCCAAACCATTGACACATTTGACATAGAAGGGAGTATCATTTCAATGGTCAGAGGCTTGTGAGCGTAGTTTTCAGGAATTGAAACATCGATTGACTACAGCTCCAGTCTTGATCATTCCATCGGAGCATGACAGGTTTGCTTTATATACTGATGCATCATTACTTGGTTTGGGTTGTGTATTGATGCAGGACAAACATGTAGTGGCTTATGCATCACGACAGTTGAAGCCACATGAAATGAGATATCCAGTGCATGATCTGGAATTGGCTGCCATTGTCTTTGCATTGAAGATATGGCGACATTATTTATATGGTACGTCGTTTACCATATACACAGATCATAAGAGTTTAAAATTTCTATTCACTCAAGCGGAGTTGAATATGAGACAAAGGAGATGGATGGATATGTTGAAAGATTATGATTGTGAGATTGAATATCATCCAGGAAAAGCTAATCTTACATCAGATGCCTTGAGTCGAAAGGTACATCATACGGCTGATGAGAAGATTCATTTATCCGCATTGATGACTTCTTGTTGTACTTTGGGTTATGATTTTGATGTGGAAATAGTGCCAATACGGGTATCAACGTTGTTGGTTGAACCCGACATTTTTGAGAAAATCAGAATGGCACAACTGTCTGATGATGAAGTACAACAGTGGAAGGAAAGGATAACTCAAGGACAAACATCTCAATTTGTACTTACAAATGATGGAACGTTGAAGTACATAAACTGTTGGGTAGTACCTGCTGCATTAGGACTACACCAAGAACTACTACAACGTGCTCATTGTAGTAGATACAGTATACATCCTGGAGGGAAGAAAATGTATCATGATTTACGTACACAATTTTGGTGGAAACGTATGAAACAGGATGTATTGAGCTTTGTGAAACGATGTTTGATCTGTCAACAAGTGAAAGCGGAAAGACAGAGACCAGGAGGTGAATTACATAGTTTGGAAATTCCTCAGTGGAAATGGGAACATACCACGATGGATTTTGTGACTCATTTGCCACAGACGTCTTCTGGTTGTGATGCTATTTGGGTGATTGTTGACCGACTCACCAAAGTATCTCATTTTGTGCCATACTGTATGACGTTTACATATTTGAGAATGGCACAGTTGTACATTCAACATGTAGTGAGATTACATGGTATTCCAGTTTCCATTGTATCGGATAGGGATCCGAGATTTACTTCTCATTTCTGGGAAGGGTTACAGACAGCGTTGGGAACTGAAGTGCGGTTGAGTACAGCATATCATCCTCAGACAGATGGACAAACAGAGCGTACGATACAGACGCTTGAGGATATGTTGCGTGCCTGTGTATTAGAGTTTGATACCTCTTGGCAAGAGTCGTTGCCATTAGTGGAATTTTCATATAACAACAGTTATCAGTCTAGTATACAGATGGCACCATTTGAGGCTTTGTATGGGCGACGATGTAGATCGCCATTGTATTGGGATGATGTGGATCAGTCTTCCTTAACTGGACCGGATATGATTCATGATATGGAAGAGAAAGTGAAAGTAATTAGATTGAAACTTAAAGCTGCTCAGGATAGACAGGCTGCGTATGCCAATAAGCGACGTAGACCACTTGAATTTCAAGTTGGTGACCGTGTGTTCTTGAAAATCTCACCTTTTTAAGGTGTAGTACGGTTTGGTAAGCGTGGAAAATTATCTCCACGGTATGTTGGTCCATATGAGGTGTTGCAACGTATTGGTACGTTGGCATATCGCTTGGCACTACCGCCGACATTGAGTAATATTCATGATGTCTTTCATGTTTCACTGTTGAGAAAGTATGAACCAGATCCGAGTCATGTATTACAGTTACCTGAGGTACAATTGGATACAGATGTGTCGTATGAGGAACGATCGGTTCTGATCTTGGATCGAGCTGAACGCAGGTTGCGTAATAAAGTGATTCCTATGGTTAAGGTACAGTAGGACAGACGGGGTGTCGAAGAGGCAACGTGAGAGACGGAGCAGCATATGATGCAACGGTATCCGGATTTGTTTTCTGGTATGATTTTACAGTTTTATAATACTGTTGGTACATACGTACTGTACTGTTGCAAACATGATCATACTTCCTATCTTTGTATAATAGGATAATTGAGTTGTGTATCATGATATGCATGTTAATGTATAAACAATTTCGAGGACGAAATTCAATAGGTAGGGGAGAAATGTTATGCCTCGATATGACGTATACATATGTTAGATGATTATGGTATAATTATGCTTCATTACAGTACGATATGGACTCGGTTTCGGGTTGAACCGAGCACGATTAATGTTATGCATGAATGAAATCACATAGTTACCTTCTAATGTGTCTTGCCTTGAACATGAATTTGGAGAGCATGTGTATTTGCATTTGGAGTGCATGTGAAGAGGTGGTTATATATTACAATAATCAGCTTGTATTCACACAATACACCATAAAGCACCTAGTAATCTCTACACATTTGCTCTCATTCTCTTGGACTTCTTGTGGGAGTTGGCTTGGCAAGAACATCAAGCAAAGATATATTTTGGTAAGGAAAGTAGAAGTTCATGTTTTGGTATCATAATTGATAGAGATATGTGTTTCATACATCAAAATTGAAGTATATGGACTTAGTGAAGAGAAAATGGATACATGTGATTTTTATGGTGAATTGATACTTGTTCTCATGCAAAGATTTTGAGTTGTATGAGGAGAGAAACATATAAAGCTTGCATAAAACATGTTGTAATGTTGAATTTCGAGTTGGAGGAGAAGAGCTTGGAAGATAAGCTCAAAATCGCCATGGTTTCAAAATTTTGTCATCGACCGATCGATCGGTAAAACAGGGGAAAGTTAAGGCGGTGCATGTACCGATCGATCGCTGAAAGCGACCGATCGATCGGTGAAATGCCGTAGCATTTTTGAGAAATTCAACTATTAAGCGATCGATCGCTGGCTTTTGACCGACCGATCGCTAGTGTTACATGTTTGGACCGATCGATCGCTAGGGTGACCGATCGATCGGTAGACTTAAATGTTATATTTGTAGTTTTTGATATTGAAGCCTCTTATAACATGGTCTATTGTTCATATGCTTGTAGCATCATCATAGGGGACAGGGCAAAGAGGCAATTAGCTATCAACGCCTGATTTATCGCTTTTGTGTCGCTTTACAGGTACGTGTTGACGTACGGAGTATAGATATGATGTGATGATGATGTTATGGTTTTGATATCATATGATTTATGTTATCTTGTGTCATATGATTGGTAGTTTCATATGCATGTACATACATGGATTTCATATGATTGGGATGGAGGCCTTGATAGATATGTGTATATGCTTTGGTGAGATCATTGCCTCGATAGATATGCCTGGTGTGGTATATGCTTTGGCTGGGATTGTTGCCACGATAGATATACTACATATGCTTTGGCTTGAGAGATATACGCCTGGTGTGGGTATATGCTCTGGCTATTGTCACAGATGAGCATGGTACTATGATATGTGCTGCTAATATGAAGATGTGATGTGGTTCCACTGACATATTGAGCTGAATAGGCATATCATATGGGGCTCGTGATAATAGGGTGCTTATTGGATATGTCATGACATAGTGCATTTGTGGATGCATGATACAAAACATTCACGTTAGATGATTTATTGTGCTTTATCATTGATATTGATATTGTGTTTTGATATTGCACTGATATAGTTGTTCTCTATACTCATTGTGTGAATGTTTCTGTAGGGACTCATAGACGTGGGGAGACGGGATGTGAGTCATTTTTCGCTGCGAGCTGAACCACTGCTTAGGAGTTATCTTGTAGTAGGTTTTTGTTTGTACATGTGATGTATAGTTGGTTAAGTTTTGTGACAACTTAACTAGTAAGATACTCTTAATCAGTGCATGTTTTTACTTAATTCATACTCACGTATGTATGTTAAGATAATACATAAATGAATTAAGTAACGAGGACCCCACAAGATGAGAGACAACACATGAGTAAGATTCCATATGCGTCAGCTATTGGATCTATCATGTATGCCATGATATGTACTCGTCCCGATGTCTCGTATGCTTTGAGCATGACGAGCAGATATCAAGTTGATCCAGGTGAATGTCACTGGATTGCAGTCAAGAATATCCTGAAGTACTTGAGAAGAACTAATGATACATTCTTGATTTATGGAGGTGAGGAAGAGCTCAATGTAATAAGTTACACTGATGCAAGCTTCTAAACCGACAAAGATGATTTCCGATCGCAATCAGGATATGTGTTTTGCCTAAATGGAGGTGCTGTAAGCTGGAAGAGTTCAAATCAAGAGACAGTAGCCGATTCTACAATGGAAGCTGAATACATTTTTGCCTCAGATGTAGCAAAAGAAGCTGTTTGGATCAAGAAGTTCATTTCTGAACTTGGGGTGATGCCTAGCATATTAGATCCGATTGAACTCTATTGTGACAACAATGGAGCCATCGCATTGGCTAAGGAACCTAGATCTCACCAAAGATCCAAGCACATACTTTGGCGCTTTCATTTCCTTCGAGAAATCGTTGAAAGAGGAGATGTTAAAATATGCAAAGTACCAACAGATGATAATGTGTCTGGCCCATTGACGAAGCCACTGTCACAGCAGAAGCATGATCGTCATACTAGATCTCTAGGCATTAGGTATATGTCTGATTGGTCTTAGTGCAAGTAGGAGATTTGTTGGGATATGCCCTAAGACAAGTCATTAGATGATTGTTTATGACATAAAATGTATTATGATTTTAATAATGGCAAATCATTGTTATATATTATTCGAATATCTGTGCAATATGAATTGATATATAAGTTAATGTCCTTAGAATAATATTGTATTGTTCTTAAAGATTGTCCATAGTCAAGTATTATCATGAATCGGGATAATGATAATGCATTGAGACTAGTATGTTTTGATTGATGAATTGTTCATGGATATGAGATATCAAATCAACACATGGGTACATGTTAGAGAACAATGTACTGGACAGACCCACCATGAGAATGCTACATGGATAGTTATATGAGTGTCATAAGCAATTCTCATAGTGATAATAATGTATGTAATCCTTACGACTTGAGATCATCAGAGATCCCAACATAAGGAGTTATGTATCTTGATATTGTCAGACGTTACCTGTAACAGGGTAAACTATAAAGGCAACTATTGGATACACTACGAATTATGTAGAGGGATGTTGATTGATCAAGATAGGATTTGTCCCTCCTATATAACAGGAGAAGTGTTTGGGCCCTTGATCAAGTAAGACTAAAATGCATGGCCATGCTCGAATGAGTCGATATGTGATATCGAGCTTATTCGTTTATTCTATTTCTACTTGGGGATCAAGAAATAGAAATTTAATATACGAGTATGACTATCCATGACTCGTGTTCAATCTAAACACAGTGGAGAAAGGGATTAAGTTACATGGTTAATATTATCACAAGTTCTTAGGTTATGTCGAGTCAATGACATTCTTGTAATTTGGGTAGCCTTGATGTGTTGCTAGATACCGCTCATTACTTGTGACATAAAATGAGATTTTATGTCACTGCCAACATTGCAAGATCCTATCGGGTCGCACAAAAGATTAAATCGAAAAGGGAATTAAATTCATTGGATGAATTAATTAATTAAGAAGAGTTTTAATTATAAGATTATGAGGATTTAATTAAATCATGGGTTTGGGCCCATGAGACTTTAAGAAAGTCTTGAACCTTTAATTAAAGCCTAATATATAATTAGCTAACAAGTGAATGTTTAATTAAGTGTTAATTCATTCATAACCTAGCCTCCACCAAAAACCCACCTTAAGAGCCGCCGCCTCTCATGATCTCTCGGCCATCATCGCCGCCGTGAAAAGTGAGATCCGACCATCGTTTTTGATTGAGAATCGGAGGTGGTTTTTGATCGGGTTTAAGAACAAGTCTAGCAACTTGTTCTTAAACGCTCCTTTTCGATTTGATCGTGTGGATACCGTAGAGACAAAGGTGAAAACTTTTGTTCGTGACTCGTGGTGCTACATCGTGGAGCTTCTGCATCAAACACGCTACAAGGGTGAGACTCTATTATTCAAATCCCGATATGAATCCTTTGTATAGATCCATGGCTGTAATCCAATTTTTTATTATTATTCCGCTGCGTTGTATGCTCGTTGGATTACTTACACCTTTGTATTCACTCTATTCGTTGTACTAGTGAGCTGAAATAGAAGAGTGGATATCATTATAACCATTGGTAATTTATTACAACTGGGTGAGAAGGTCTTTGCATGTGAAACATTAAAGAACATGCTACGTGTAGTTGTGTGATTCTATGTGAATCTGTGTGAGACTATGAGTTTAGGCTATATGTGTGCTATTAACCTAAATGTTAGGCCCTATTACTAATTTATCTGGATTAACGGTGATTATACAAATCTTGATTATTAATTAGTTAAGAATTTGGGAGAATAATTAAATTGGCAAATGAGAATCAGTTTAAATTATTCATCAACTAGAAAAATTGGAATTGAAGAAAATAAACAAGTTAGAGGAAATTTTAGAAAAACCTGATGATTAAAGCATAGAGCTAGAATTAAGGTGTTCCGGACCAAACACTTTGTATTCGATAGGAATAAAATACATCATAATTTATAATTCTTACACATGCATGAACATATGGCACTTAGCATCTGCAATATACAAAAAACTATAAGACAAAACCTTTGAACCATCAACCATCTCTTCTTCCACCTCATTCCACAACCTTGAAGTCATCAAAAACCCAACTTTGTATTCCTCACTTCATTTTCTAGTCCTTCACCCTCCAGTTTCCAAAATTTCATGGCTTCTTACCTCAAATTACTCTTGAAAGTATGAGTAAAACCCACATGCAGCTTAGGCTTTAGGAACTACAAGGTTAGGGAAGAAGAATCCAACATGAATTTTTGAGTTTGAAGCATATCTGAGGGAGGAATGAAGAGTTTGGAAGGAAAAAGGAGCTTGGGTTGACTCAAGGGCTTGGATTATGATCTAACCTTCAGTTTAAAAGAATGTATAACATGACTCGTAAGTTTTAAAAGTTTGGATTAAGTTTGATGGTCGAATTTTGCTATATTCTAGTGAATAGTTGTTGTCAAACATGATCAATACAGATTTCAGTTTTATATGGTTTGTCACTTCGAATTGTAAGCATGGTTAAGCTCTGAATTTGAAGATGGTGTCCCTTATGAAGTTGTATTATCTTGGCGTAGCTTTAATTGGCCACCAAAATCAGCTAATTTTGAGTTAAAATGAGAAAGTTATGATGACTATACTAAACTTTGCACAAATTGAGTCTGCATGTTCATGCATGTCACATGCAGTGTGTTATTTGAAATTTTGGAAAGAAATATGTTCTTAATTTGAAGCTGAGATTAATAAAAAAGTTGTAGATCTTTGAATTACGTTCGATTTGATAGTAAATTTAGCTAATTTGGAGTTAGTAGGCAAAAGTTGGTGTTAAATATGGAAACATGGTACCTTCGAGTTTTTAAGCTGATATGTTTTGATAAAAATATGCATTTAGATGAACGAATTAGCTTAAAGCTCATAAAAGATGAATTGTAGAATTTTGAGTTATCTAAATTCTCCCACTAGAATAGTTCATTTGGATGTCGTATGAATTAGTTATAAGTTTTTACGAAAAGTGGCCAAATTGGAACTTAGAATTTCCCCTGTTTTCATAAGTAATGTTTCGACCCAATTTGCCTTAGGTAAATGAACGAATTTTGGGAAGTGTCAAACATATGACATGTCACATTTGTAGGGACCCTAGTTCCTTAAGTGCGAAGTAAGGGCATAAGTAGAGCTAACGTGTATAAACACAGTATCAAAATTCGTGTTGAGGCCTTGAGCTTTAAGGATTACATGCCAAAATAATTACTTCCAAATGGATTAGTTACATTCCTAGCAAAATGAATGTTAATCCTATAGATTTACACTACTCCTAGAGTAGAAACTATACAAAGAATCTCAGCTTATATATCAAAAGCACTCCTCGCTAGCTCACTGCATCAACCCGTCCTTAGCCCATTTATGCCAAAATGTACCTACAAGGAAAACCCCCAAATCATGAGCTTATAATAGTCCATATTAAACTTAGCATGAATAAAAAAAAGCTTAAATGCATAAACCGTAATTACAAAACACTTCCTGTTTTCCAATTGCATTTTAAACGCTCCCTTTTTTGTTGTCCCTGTATCATAACTCATGAGTATAATTAATGGATTATTTAATGGTTTCACAAATGTCATGACATATCACCATTTCATTATCACCAATCACCAATCCCTAGTCTGTTATAACAGTGTATGTTAATGCACCTCGCTTGTCATGACAGCGGCACTAATACCCCTCGCTTCGACATATTAGCGGCATTGAATAACCTCGCTCAAATGCGACATGCGGCAATACCCTCGCTTCAACATTTGGAGACAAATATTCATTCCTCGCTACAATATGACAGCGGCAAGTATTCTATCATCGCTTCAAGTGACAGCGGCAAAGCATTAAAATCATCACTCTAATATAACCATGACTCATGGGATGTGCACCAATTGTTCAACATACACATATGCAATCATAATGCATAATTTAACATGTAATTGCATCCACAATGCACAATTTAAAATATACTTGCATACTCAATGCATATTCCAATGAGTATATAAAATACATTGGGTGCCCGTAAGTCTCTCTACGTACCTTTCCAAAACGTAGGATTTGGTAGGACTTTACTGTTGGGATATGCCCTAAGACAAGTCATTAGATGATTGTTTGTGACATATTCTGTAATATGGTTTTATGAATGGCAATTCATTATTATATATTATTCTTTTAACTGTGCATTGTGAATTAATATATATGTTAATGTCCTAAGAATAATATTGTATTATTCTTAAAGATGTCCCTAGTCAAGTATTATCATGAATAGGGATAATGATAATACGTAGAGACTAGTATATGTTGATCGATGAATTGTTCATTGATATGAGATATCAAATCAACATATGGGTACATGTTAGAGAACGATGTACTGGACAGACCCACCATGAGAATGCAACATGGATAGTTATATGATCGTCATATGCAATTCTCATAGTGATAATAATGTATGTAATCCTTACGACTTGTAATCATCAGAGATCCCAACATAAGGAGTTATGTATCTTGATATCGTCAAACGTTACCCGTAACAGGGTAATCTATAAAGGCGACTATTGGATACACTACGAATTATGTAGAGGGATGTTGACTGATCGAGATAGGATTTGTCCCTCCTATATAACAGGAGATGTGTTTGGCCCTTGATCAAGTGAGAACTAAAATGCATGGCCATGCTCGAATGAGTCGATATGAGATATCAAGCTTATTCGTTTATTCTAGTTCTACTTGGGGATCAAGAAATAAAGATTGGATATACGAGTATGACTATTCCATGACTCGTGTTCAATCTAAACACAAAGGACAAAGGGATTAAGTTACATGATTAATATTATCACAAGTTCTAAAGGTTATGTCGAATCATTGACATTCTTGTAATTTGGGAAGCATTGATGTGTTGCTAGATACCGCTCAATGCTTGCGACATAGAGATTTTATGTCACTGCCAACATTACAAGATCCTATCGGGTCGCACAAAAGATTAAATCGAGAAGGGAAATTAAATTCATTGGATGAATTAATTAATTAAGAAGAGTCTTAATTAAGTGATTAAAAGGTTTTAATTAAATCATGGGTTTGGGCCCATAAGACTTTAAGAAAGTCTTGAACCTTAATTAAAAGCCTTTTAATATAAATACAAGGTTATGATTTAATTGTAAGACACAACTTCATATCATTCAACCTAAAACAGGGAAAAGCAGACGGCCTCCAAAAACCACCAAAGTGCTCTCGGCTTCTCATCATAGCCGAAGAGAAAAGTGAGGTTTTGGGCGTGCCTTTCGATTTAGAATCGAGTGTCTTTCTTGTTCCGGTTTAATAACTTGTCTAACAACTTGTTATTAAACCATCCCTTCACCCGATTTGATCGTGTGGATACCGTTGAGGCAAAACTCATTGAGTTTTGCTATTGGCTCGGAGAAGGCGTAGGACGTGGTGCTGCTCCGTGGATTCTGCTTCAAACACGCTACAAGGGTGAGACTCTTATGTATTCCTTAATCCGATATGATTACCTATGTATAGATCCGGTGTTAGTAATCCTAAAAATTTTATTCCGCTGCGCTGTATGCTCATGGGATTACTTACATTTACTTCCTCTGTTGTGTTGCCACCTGTGATGGTTCTACACATTCATACAAACCAATATTAGGAGCCAATAATAGTTACCAAAAATCCCACAAAATAATTAAAACACATAATTTGGCTTCTCGCGATCGATCACCAATGGGCTCCGATCGATCGCGAGATGCTACTGCCTCAATGCCCAAAATTCTCCATTCCGCAATCGATTGCTGAAAACATGCCGATCGATCGCGGACTTCGCCGATCGATCGCGCAAACTCGCGATCGATCGCGGAAAGTCTCTGCCTCGCACTCTGGTGCTCGTCATCGATCGGGAAAAACGCGCCGATCGATCACAGATGTCTGTAATCGCGAAAAACCACCATTTTCGAGCACATCCTCACGCTACCATAAAACATACTACAAACTATCATACTTCAACAACTCAACACACAAAATACTCCATTATACTACCATGTAACTACACAAAACAACAATCTCAACAAAATGCTACTACACATGACATTTCTACTCAACAATTTATCTAACTTCAACCAAAACATTAACCATAACATAACATGGTTCTCACCCTTTTTGCTCCAACGTTTTGCAAGGTTTTAAGCAATATGCAAGCAAGCCTTTCTCCTCCTTGATGTTCTGAAGTGGGATGAAAATGGGGGAAAGAAAGTGATAGAGGATGAGTGATGGGGGTTGAGTGTTGAGTGAGTGTAAGAGGTATGGGTGAAAAGGGTGGCATGGGTTGTGTGGTGGAGGTTTAATGAGTGTAGTAGTATGGTATGATACATGTTTAATTTTGTTCCGGTATTTAGCATGATGTATTAAAATATCCTCACATGATATTTTATAGCATTTATTCAATTAAAATGCATCAAAACTCCAATTAAACATGCTTCACCAAAAACAATTAACACCCACCCCAAAATAAACCATGCCATAATCCTCACATAAACATAATTAATGCTCAATGCATATTGTGATGCCCGGGGATTATTGGTGTTAATCCAGGTGTGGTAATAATCCTTAATGGATTTTAATTGTGTATTAATTGCGGTTTTGGGACTCCCGGGGATTTTAAATCCGGTTTTTGGAGTCGTTGGATCCAAGGGATGAGATTGTATTATCATCGTGGTGATAACCTTGGAATTTGGTTTTTGGTGGAATCTGGGGTCCGGAGTACTTTGTACTGGGGCTGGTTGTAATACCCCGAAATGTTATATGATTATGTGCTATGATGATGATTTATGATATGTTTAAGGGTATTTCAATTGGGGGATTATAATTATGATATGATGTTATGATTTAGGGGGCATGTTTGGTGTTTTAAAGGATGTATTAATTAAATGAAGTTATAAAATATCGAGTGAGGATATTTTAATACATCGTACTAAATACCGGGACACAATTAAACACCACATGACCACCCTACCCACACCACCCCTCTCAACCCATACCCATTCCAGCAAGCTGCTGCTGCCCATACCTCCACTTGCCCTCCCAATCATTCAACCCATCACTCCTTCTCCCCAGCCTTTCTTCCCAAAATTTCATCCATCATTCAGTAGCCAAGAAAGAGGAGGAGATCAGCCATTTCAAGGCTTGGAACCTTGCCAAATATTGGAGCAAAAGAGGGTGAGGAACCATATCTTGCTTGGGTAAATTTTTGGGTTAAGTTTGGTTTTGCTGTGATGATTTTATGCATGCTAAGTATGGGTTTGGGTGAAACCTTGGTATGGTTGCTTGCATGGTAATATTATGTAGCTACTAGCATGTTAGTTCGAGCATGTTACATGTTTTATGTGATAGATTTCTGGTTATGAAACTATGTGCTCGAAAATCTGGGCAAAGATGAGCATGCTCTGTTTTCTATATAAGTTGGATGAGGTTGAAGATTTTGATGATGTTATTATGCATGTTAGCTTAGGTTTTGTTAAACCTTTGATTTAAGTACCTACATGGAAGTTTTATGAAGTTCCTAGCATGTTTGTTTGAGCAAGTATGATGTGTTATGAAGTAGATTTGATGAGATGAAATGAGGTCCTCAAAAATCTGGAAAAATCCCGATTTTCAGAGTGCTCGATCGATCGAGATTCTTGTACCGATCGATCGAGCGATGTGATATCCCCGAAATGATTATGTGATTTTAATCATTTAAGTTATATTGTGATGTTAATGTGTTAATTCATGGGATTGGATAAATTATATTGGGGAGAATTACTTCAGGGTGCATGTAACATGTATTGGGTTTTTGGGGTGTGTATTGTTGTTTTGGTAAAGCATGCAAAAGGGTAATTGAAGTATTTTGTTGAGAAAATACTATAAATATCATGTGGGGATATTTTAAATACATCGTGCTAAATCGGGACCAAAACATAACACATCAAACCACCCAACGCTTAACCACCCCCCCCAACCCATACTTTGACTCAGCATGAGCTGGCCATGCTTCCACTTGGCTCAATAATTTAACACCTTTCCAGCACTCCAAATTTCGAACCTCCTCTTCCAAAATACCATCCAGCAGCTGCTAAGCAATTTTAGGAGGAGCCCTTCCATTTCCATCGCCTGGAAATCCTTCAAAAATCGGGGCAAAGTAGGGTGAGGAACTACCCTGTTTCTTTCTGGAAAAACTGGTTTGGTTCTACTTTTGAGCATGGTGAAAAACGGCATGTTAGCATATGTTTCTTGAAACCTGTGATTTAAATGCTTACATGGTGTTTTTATGAGTCTCTCTGTAATTTTCCTTAAGCATGATGCATGTTTTATGTGGAAGATTTAAGCTTGTGAAAAGTAGTGCTCAAAAATCTGGGTAGAGATTTCCTCTGTTTTTCTGGAAAACGTGGGTTGGGAGTGTTTTTGAGGAGGTGTTATCATGCATGATAAGCTTATGTATTGGAGAAACTTTGATGTAAAAATATGCTTGGTAGTTTTGTGAAACCCATGGCATGTTTAGTTGAGCACGGTTTATGTTATATGTGTTAGTTTTGATAGCATGTAAAGAGGTGCTCAAGAATTCTGGAAATGAAAATGTGCCCTGTTTCCAGAAAAAGTTGATCCAGTACTTGTTTAAATGATCGATGTTTATGCATGTAGGTTTATGCTCAGGGTGTATATTTGGTTTGAATACACTCAGGGTAATGTAGTTCAAATGCTAGCATGATGATCTTAGTATGTATTATGTCCTACATATTAGATTTAAGGGTATAAATATCGGTGTTAAGCAATTCTGGAAAATCGCCAAAGGAACAAGGTTGGCGATCGATCGCCAAGGAGGCGCGATCGATCGCGACGTTCCAGTGGGTTTTGGCGATCGATCGCCAATATTGGGGCGATCGATCGCTGAATGTTTTTTTTTTGGTATGCGAGGCAGTAGCATCTCGCGATCGATCGGGGCTCATGGGCGATCGATCGCGAGATGATATTGAAGGATTAATTTGGTTTTTAATTTGGTTTTGCTTCCGGATTATTATGAGGTGCCTAATATTGTGTTGTGTGGCTATGTAGAACCATCCCAGGTGCCAGCACAACCGAGGAGATAAAGTCGATTGACTCCTCTATCTTTTGAAAGGTACGTAAGCGACGTACGGGCATCCCAACGGTAACATGTACTTTATGTTTGTCTTTATGACACATGATGAATGCAATGTGGTGCATTAAGATTATGATACATGTTTTTATGCATTGTTTTTGCATATGTATGTTGTGAAATATAAGAGGTGTATTTCACGAGTCAAAGTTATCTTAGTAAGGATTTTAATGGCTTACGCTAAAGTCCATTGGAAGCGATGAAGAATTCCGCTTACATGGAGTAGCAACGCTAAAGTCCATTGGAAGCGAGGAAGAATTCCGCTTACATGGAGTAGCAAGAAGCATTAAAATGTACTAATGATAAGGGCTCAGGATGAAATAAGGATTTAAGGGAAAAAGGAATGTCATGACATTGCATATCCATACATTCATATAATGTGTTTCTATTATGAATTATGGTACAGGGACAACCAATGGGCGATATAAATGCTGGAAATACAGGAAGGACTTGTGTTTAAGATTTGCATTTATGCCTTACTTTCATATTATGTTAAATATGAATTGTGTTATGCTCATGTGTTGGGGGTTGTCTTTGTAGGTGCTTTTGTTGACGAGAACCAGGGCCGGGGTTGATATGCTGAGCTGTAAGGAGTGCTACAGGATTAGCATGATAGAGTTTTTGTATAGCTTCTACTGAGTAGAGTAAGACTATGATGTAGTACCTTTGTAGGAAGTATGTCTTTCCTTTTGGAACATTTTGGTACTGTAATCTCTAAAGCTCAGGTTAATCAACACGGCACATTACTCTGATATAATCACTTGTATGTTTAGTTCTCTAAATTGCACCTTAATATCTTGATGTGATAACGGGGTCTCACATTTAGTGGTATCAGAGCAGTGGTTAGATAACCAGGGAAGAGTGAAGGGTAGCCTTTAGAGACAAGTTGGCTAGGTATTCATTTAGGCATGCTTATGCATGTGATGCATATGGTTGTATACGTGATATACTAACATGCTTTGAATATTTTACTCTTGTTATCTAACGGCTTATATTATGAACTGCTTTTGGTATTGTTGTTAACTATTGTGTTGCAGCATGGCGAACCTCAATGAAGAGGTAGGAGATATGGACAGTAGACATGCCAGTATTGCTCAGCCGAACCCCTTACCACCACCTGCTGTGGGCGTGGAGCCCAGTGTACAGATATTACTGCCCGGGGAGCTCAGTTTGAAGCAGTTTCTGAGTTTCCATCCGCCCATGTTTGAGGGGACTGAGTCTGGCGAAGTAGCTGAGGAGTGGTTGGAACGTATAGAGCAGATACTTGTGACTGCACCTTGTGCACTCACGGCATGGCTGAGGTTAGCAGAGTTTCAGCTGGCTAAGAAGCCTGCTATGTGGTGGAAGACCACCGTGATGGAGCTGAGAGCTCTAGGTATGGCAGTTGACTGGACTGTATTCCGGACCCGGTTCCTTAACCGGTATTTCTCTGCAGCTGCCAGACAATTGAAGGAGGATGAGTTCAACAGTTTGAAGCAGGGTAGCATGTCCGTAGCAGACTACGCTATGCAGTATTCCTCACTGCTGAGGTATGTACCTCATATTGCTGTCAGCAGCCATGCCAAGATGAGGAACTTTCTGAAAGGTCTGAGGCCGGAGCTATTCGATAGGGTTATCTCTAACAACCCCAGCTCGTTTGACGACGCCCTGACACGGGCAGAGTTGGCAGAGATTGCCGTAGACGCATACAAGGATGTTGTACCCCCTTTTGTACCATCACAGAGGCCTACTACTGATAGTCTGAGGCCACGAGGGGATCAGTTTAAGGCTCGTGGGGCCTCATCATCTTCCAGGTTTAGTGGGAAGAAGTCTCATGGACAGAAGCAGAACACCCGGGGGCACACACAGGGAAGCAGGACAGAGGTAACCAGGTGTACCAACTGTGGAGGATGGCATTTGTTACGTGACTGTCGAGGTTGCTATATCTGTGGCAAGATGGGCCACATAGCTCGGGGTTGCCCCAATCGGGCAGTTCAGACGGATTCAGGGCCGAATAGGCCAAGGTTTGATGCTGGGAGGGCACCACAGAGGCAGCAGTTTGCACCACGACCCCTGGGAGGTCAGACGACAGGACCGCCGCAAGGACAGGTGTATGCACTGACCAGGGAGCAGGCCGAGGAAGCCCCAGAGGAGGTCATTGCTGGTACGTGTCATTTAGTTACGTACCCTGCACTTATATTGATAGATACAGGTGCTTCCCATTCCTTTGTATCTACTGCCTTTGTGGAAGGACACCATTTGTGCTCGTCTCTGTTACCCACGCCTCTCATGGTCTCGACACCCACGGGGAAGCATGTGATTGCGGATCGACAGTTATCAGATTGCCTCATTTATTTTGAGGGCAATGATCTGAGGGCCGATTTGATTCAGTTAGAGATGGCAGACTTTGACTGCATTATCGGCATTGATGTGTTGAGCAGATACCGAGCTATGGTAGATTGCCAAAAGAGGATGGTTCGTTTTCTGTCTGATCAGGGGTTCCAGTGGACTTTTTATGGGGACGGCTCTCGTCCAAGGATACCAGTAATCTCGGCGGTTAAGATGTCGCAGTTATTGGAACGTGGCCATACTGGGTACCTTATTTATGCTATGGATGCTTCAGAGGAGAAGGAAGTGAGAGCCGAGGACATTCCAGTTGTGGCGGAGTTCAGTGATGTGTTTCCAGATAAGATTCCGGGATTTCCGCCAGTCAGGGATGTGGAGTTTGCTATTGAGCTGCTGCCAGGGACATCAGCCATTTCTCGTGCCCATACAGGATGGCACCGGCAGAGCTGAGGGAGCTGAAGGTACAGTTACAGGAGCTCCTCGACAAGGGATACATCCGTCCTAGTGTATCGCCTTGGGGTGCGCCAGTCTTGTTCGTGAAAAAGAAGGACGGATCAATGCGTCTGTGCATTGACTACAGGCAACTGAACAAGGCTACAGTGAAGAACAGATATCCGCTTCCGATGATTGATGATCTGTTCGACCAACTTCAGGGTACGGAGGTGTACTCCAAGATAGATTTGAGGTCAGGCTATCACCAGGTACGGGTTAGAGCTGGTGATGTCCAAAAGACGGCTTTTAGAACTCGGTATGGACACTATGAGTTCTTGGTGATGCCGTTCGGTGTGACAAATGCACCTGCAGTTTTTATGAGCCTGATGAACAGAGTATTTCAGGAGTACCTCGATCAGTTTGTGATCGTGTTTATTATCCTAGTCTATTCGAGGAATGAGGAGGATCATGCCGATCATCTGAGGATAGTACTCCAGATCCTCAGAGATCATCAGTTGTACGCCAAACTCAGCAAGTGTGAGTTTTGGCTGAACAGTGTTGCATTTTTGGGCCATATCATATCACGAGAGGGGATATCAGTAGACCCGAGGAAGATAGAGGCAGTTATGGATTGGTCTACCCCTACTTCAGTCAGTGAGATTCGAAGTTTTCTTGGTCTGGCTGGCTATTATCGACGTTTCGTCGAGGGTTTCTCAAAGATCGCCAAGCCACTTACACAGCTGACTCAGAAGGGAGTCCCATTTTGTTGGTCAGAGGCTTGTGAGCAGAGCTTCCGGGAATTAAAGCACAGATTGACTACTGCGCCAGTTCTAGTGATACCCAAGGAGAACAAAGGATTTGTTCTTTATACCGATGCATCTCTACAGGGATTAGGGTGCGTACTGATGCAGGACAGACATGTAGTGGCTTACGCTTCGAGACAGTTGAAGCCACATGAGGCGAGGTATCCAGTCCATGATCTGGAGTTGGCAGCTATAGTGTTCGCCTTGAAGATATGGCGACACTACTTATACGGTACCTCATTCACCATCTTCACTGATCACAAGAGCCTGAAGTTCTTGTTTACACAGGCTGAGCTGAACATGAGGCAGAGGAGATGGATGGACCTGCTGAAGGACTACGATTGTGAAATCGAATATCACCCGGGAAAAGCAAATTTGACAGCCGACGCTTTGAGTCGGAAGGTGAGGAGCACAGCAGAGGATGCTATGTCTCTGTCAGCTATGTTTAGCTCCTACTGCCATTTGGGATTCGATTATGATGTATCTTCTTCGCCAGTACAGGTTTTGACCTTGCTAGCTGAGCCTGTTATATTTGATCACATCAGGAAGGCTCAGGGGACCGATGTAGAGGTTCAGAGATGGATGTTAGTGGTTCATTCAGGACAGCCATCGAGATTCAGAGTGGCTGATGACGGTTCTCTGAGGCTCGGCGACAGATGGGTGGTTCCAGATACACCCGAGTTGCGCCAAGGTATATTACAGCGAGCTCATTGTAGCAGGATGAGTGTCCATCCAGGTGGGAAGAAGATGTATAAGGATCTACGCAGCCAGTTCTGGTGGAGGCGTATGAAACAGGATGTCACCTCTTTTGTCAAGCGTTGTTTGATTTGTCAGCAAGTGAAAGCTGAGAGACAAAGGCCTGGAGGTGAACTAAGAAGTTTAGAGGTACCCGAGTGGAAGTGGCAGCACGTATCTATGGATTTCGTGACCCACTCGCCGAGGACTGTTTCGGGTTTTGATGCCATCTGGGTAGTCGTGGACAGGTTGACTAAGAGTGCTCATTTCATTCCCTACTGTATGACCTTCACACACTTAAGAATGGCGCAGTTATATGTCAAAGATGTGGTGAGACTGCACGGGATCCCTGTTTCGATTGTGTCAGATCGAGATCCGCGGTTTACATCTCACTTTTGGGAGGGTCTGCAGACAGCTCTAGGTACAGAGTTGAGGTTGAGCACAGCCTATCACCCCCAGACGGACGGACAGACCGAGCGTACGATACAGACGCTCGAAGATATGTTGAGGGCTTGTGTGCTGGAGTTCGACACTTCATGGCAGGACTCGATAGCCTTGGTGGAATTTTCTTACAACAACAGCTACCAGGCAAGTATTCAGATGGCTCCTTTCGAGGCCCTCTATGGTAGGCGTTGTAGGTCACCCTTGTGTTGGGATGACATGGACCGTAAGTCGGTTGGAGGACCTGAGTTGGTTCAGGAAATGGAAGAGAAAGTTAAGGTTATCAGAACAAAGATGAAGGCAGCTCAGGATAGACAGGCAGCATATGCCAATCAGCGGCGTAGACCGTTGGAGTTTCAGTTAGGCGACAGAGTGTTTTTGAAGATCTCACCCTTCAGAGGCGTAGTACGGTTTGGGATGCGAGGGAAGTTATCCCCGAGGTATGTAGGGCCGTATGAGATCTTACAGCGTATTGGTACTCTGGCATACCGGTTGGCTTTACCGCCCTCTCTGTCTGGCATACACGACGTTTTTCATGTGTCTATGCTGAGGAAGTATGAGCCAGATCCCTCACATGTGTTGCAGCCTTCAGAGGTTCAGATTGAGTCCGATGTTTCTTATGTGGAGCGGCCTATCAGGATTTTGGATAGAGCAGACCGCAGACTTCGGAACAAGGTTATTCCTATGATCAAGGTACAGTGGGATCGTAGGGGTGTCGAGGAGGCCACGTGGGAGACAGAGCGACACATGGTGCAGCACTATCCAGAGTTATTTTCTGGTATGCGTTTATATACTGTTTTATTTCTGGTTAGTAGCATGTTTGATTTCGGGACGAAATCCTATAAGTAGGGGAGTATTGTGATATCCCCGAAATGATTATGTGATTTTAATCATTTAAGTTATATTGTGATGTTAATGTGTTAATTCATGGGATTGGATAAATTATATTGGGGAGAATTACTTCAGGGTGCATGTAACATGTATTGGGTTTTTGGGGTGTGTATTGTTGTTTTGGTAAAGCATGCAAAAGGGTAATTGAAGTATTTTGTTGAGAAAATACTATAAATATCATGTGGGGATATTTTAAATACATCGTGCTAAATCGGGACCAAAACATAACACATCAAACCACCCAACGCTTAACCACCCCCCCCAACCCATACTTTGACTCAGCATGAGCTGGCCATGCTTCCACTTGGCTCAATAATTTAACACCTTTCCAGCACTCCAAATTTCGAACCTCCTCTTCCAAAATACCATCCAGCAGCTGCTAAGCAATTTTAGGAGGAGCCCTTCCATTTCCATCGCCTGGAAATCCTTCAAAAATCGGGGCAAAGTAGGGTGAGGAACTACCCTGTTTCTTTCTGGAAAAACTGGTTTGGTTCTACTTTTGAGCATGGTGAAAAACGGCATGTTAGCATATGTTTCTTGAAACCTGTGATTTAAATGCTTACATGGTGTTTTTATGAGTCTCTCTGTAATTTTCCTTAAGCATGATGCATGTTTTATGTGGAAGATTTAAGCTTGTGAAAAGTAGTGCTCAAAAATCTGGGTAGAGATTTCCTCTGTTTTTCTGGAAAACGTGGGTTGGGAGTGTTTTTGAGGAGGTGTTATCATGCATGATAAGCTTATGTATTGGAGAAACTTTGATGTAAAAATATGCTTGGTAGTTTTGTGAAACCCATGGCATGTTTAGTTGAGCACGGTTTATGTTATATGTGTTAGTTTTGATAGCATGTAAAGAGGTGCTCAAGAATTCTGGAAATGAAAATGTGCCCTGTTTCCAGAAAAAGTTGATCCAGTACTTGTTTAAATGATCGATGTTTATGCATGTAGGTTTATGCTCAGGGTGTATATTTGGTTTGAATACACTCAGGGTAATGTAGTTCAAATGCTAGCATGATGATCTTAGTATGTATTATGTCCTACATATTAGATTTAAGGGTATAAATATCGGTGTTAAGCAATTCTGGAAAATCGCCAAAGGAACAAGGTTGGCGATCGATCGCCAAGGAGGCGCGATCGATCGCGACGTTCCAGTGGGTTTTGGCGATCGATCGCCAATATTGGGGCGATCGATCGCTGAATGTTTTTTTTTTTGGTATGCGAGGCAGTAGCATCTCGCGATCGATCGGGGCTCATGGGCGATCGATCGCGAGATGATATTGAAGGATTAATTTGGTTTTTAATTTGGTTTTGCTTCCGGATTATTATGAGGTGCCTAATATTGTGTTGTGTGGCTATGTAGAACCATCCCAGGTGCCAGCACAACCGAGGAGATAAAGTCGATTGACTCCTCTATCTTTTGAAAGGTACGTAAGCGACGTACGGGCATCCCAACGGTAACATGTACTTTATGTTTGTCTTTATGACACATGATGAATGCAATGTGGTGCATTAAGATTATGATACATGTTTTTATGCATTGTTTTTGCATATGTATGTTGTGAAATATAAGAGGTGTATTTCACGAGTCAAAGTTATCTTAGTAAGGATTTTAATGGCTTACGCTAAAGTCCATTGGAAGCGATGAAGAATTCCGCTTACATGGAGTAGCAACGCTAAAGTCCATTGGAAGCGAGGAAGAATTCCGCTTACATGGAGTAGCAAGAAGCATTAAAATGTACTAATGATAAGGGCTCAGGATGAAATAAGGATTTAAGGGAAAAAGGAATGTCATGACATTGCATATCCATACATTCATATAATGTGTTTCTATTATGAATTATGGTACAGGGACAACCAATGGGCGATATAAATGCTGGAAATACAGGAAGGACTTGTGTTTAAGATTTGCATTTATGCCTTACTTTCATATTATGTTAAATATGAATTGTGTTATGCTCATGTGTTGGGGGTTGTTTTTGTAGGTGCTTTTGTTGACGAGAACCAGGGCCGGGGTTGATATGCTGAGCTGTAAGGAGTGCTACAGGATTAGCATGATAGAGTTTTTGTATAGCTTCTACTGAGTAGAGTAAGACTATGATGTAGTACCTTTGTAGGAAGTATGTCTTTCCTTTTGGAACATTTTGGTACTGTAATCTCTAAAGCTCAGGTTAATCAACACGGCACATTACTCTGATATAATCACTTGTATGTTTAGTTCTCTAAATTGCACCTTAATATCTTGATGTGATAACGGGGTCTCACAAGCGAGGCAGAAGCTTTTAAGCATGGTTTGAAATTCAGGCGTCGATCGATCGAAGGATTTTCCGATCGATCGGTGAGGCTTGTCGATCGATCGATTTTTCCTTCCGGTCGATCGAGGCAGAGTGCTTGGGCACTGTTTTAGCTTGTTTTCTCGATCGATCGAGATTTTGGGCCGATCGATCGAGAGAGGCAGAATGTTGAAAAATGTGATGATGATTTATTTTGTTAAGTTTATGGTATGAGATGATATCGAGGCATCTAATATGGTATTATGTGGTCTTGTAGAACCATCCCAGGTACCAGCACAATCAAGGAGATAAAGTCTGTTGACTCCTCCTCCTTTTGAAAAGGTACGTAAGAGACGTACGGGCATCGGACGGTAAAACACATCTCTACACTATGACTATGGATTTATCGCATGAATATTTACGATGAAATGATGATGTTTATACGTTTATATAATGATGTGATACGATGTTATTATGTGGTAAGATGCCACGGGGTAAGATGCCCATATGGTAAGAGGCCATACGATGTTATTATGTGGTAAGATGCCACGGGGTAAGATGCCCATATTGTAAGAGGCCATACGATGTTATTATGTGGTAAGATGCCACGTGTTAAGATGCCCATATGGTAAGAGGCCATACGATGTTATTATGTGGTAAGATGCCACGGGGTAAGATGCCCATATGGTAAGAGGCCATACGATGTTTATGTGGTAAGATGCCATGGGGTAAGATGCCCATATGGTAAGATGACATACGATGTTATTATGTGGTAAGATGCCACAGGGTAAGATGCCCATATGCATGAATATGAATCAAGGACAACAAAAAGAAGTTAATGAATAACCCGCATATTTACTTAACCAATATTTCATGCATTTACTATGATGTTTTTATGATGTTAAGTAAGATTGTATATGCTCATGATGTGTTGTCCCTGTAGGTACACTTTTGGACTAAATGACTAAGGGTGGGGTTGAGGCAGTGAGCTACGAGGAACACAGAAATGTGTAGAATTCAAGTAATGACTAGTATCTACTCTAGGAGTAGTGTAAATCTGAATGTTGACATTCTTTTGGGAATGTAATGAATTATTTTTGAAGTTTTGTATTTTGGCCTGTAATCCTCTTAGCTCATGTAACAACCGGAACCTTAAGATGTTATTTAATGCATGATTAGTCCTTCTTATGTCACTATAACACTGTTAAGGTGGGAAGACCCCACATTAGTGGTATCAGAGCAGTGGTTAGATAACCCGGGAATGAGTGAAGGGTAGCCTTAGCAATAAGTTAGCTAGGTGCTTACTTTTAAACATGTTTTATTTGTATGTTGCATATGAAGTAGAAGATGTTTTGCTAACATTTTTAATTACTTTATGACTGCTTTTGGTATTGTTGTTAACCCTTGTGTTGCAGCATGGCAGCAAATGTAGAAGTGGGTGACGCTGTTAGTGTAAATGCAAGTGCTGGGCGTACGAATCCACTACCACCGCCAGCCTTGGGGGAAGAGCCCTCTGAACAGCAATTATTACCCAGGGAGTTGAGCTTTTCTCAGTTTTGACGTACCGACCTCCGATGTTCGAAGGAACGGAAACCGGGGAAGTGGCAGAGGAGTGGCTAGAGAGGATAGAGCAGATATTTGTGGCAGCGCCTTGCGCAAAGACAGCATGGATCAGATTAGCAGAATTTCAGCTGGCTAAGAAGGCACTGATGTGGTGGAAGACCACAGTGATTGAGCAAGAGGCTCAGGGTCAGGAGATCAATTGGAAATTGTTCAAGACTCGGTTTTTGACCCGCTATTTCTCAGCTGCTGCGAGACAGGCTAAAGAGGATGATTTTACCAACTTAAGGCAAGGTACCATGCCTGTATCAGACTATGCTCTACATTACTGTTCTTTACTCCGTTATGTGCCCCACATTGCTGCGAACACCCAGGCGAAGATGAGGAATTTTATGAAAGGCTTGAGGCCTGAGCTGTATGACAGGATCGTCACTTATGGCCCTGCCTGTTTTGACGATGCGCTTTCACGGGCTGAGCTAGCTGAACTGGGAGTTGGTGCATATTCTGATGCCGTGCCACGTCCAGTACCCCCTCAGAAATCTACTTCTGACAATTTGAACCCCAGGGGTGATCAGTTTAAGCCTAGGGGGAACACTTCAGCGTCGAGATTCAGTGGCAAGAGGCCCGAGAATCGTTGGAAGGGGAATCGTAGGAATGACACCCCTATGGGAAGAGGATAGCCTCAGGGAGACAGATCTGGAAGGGTTCAGTGCACTCTTTGTGGGCAACCCCATTTAGCAAAAGACTGCGTAGGATGCTATGTTTGTGGCGACAGAGGCCACTTTGCTCGGAAGTGTCCCAACAGGGGAAGACAGCAGAACTCTGCGGGGAGGCCTGCGGACAGAGCAGCACAACATAGACCACCTTTTGCACCGAGGCAGTATGGAGGTCAGCCCATGGGGCCACCTCAGGGGCAGGTTTACGCTTTGACAAGGGAGCAGGCTACAGCGGCTCCGGAGGAGGTTATAGCGGGTACGTGCCTTTTATTTACGCACCCTGCTTTTATATTGATAGACACAGGTGCGTCACACTCTTTTGTGTCGACGAGTTTTGTGGAAAGGCACCACATATGCACTTCTCCGTCCCCCATGCCTCTTATGATCTCGACACCCGCTGGAAGAAGTTTGACTACAGATCAGATTGTTTTTGATGGCCTCATTTATTTTGAGGATAACGAGTTAAGGTCAGATTTGATTGTGCTGGGAATGTCTGACTTCGATTGCATTGTGGGCATCGATGTGCTGAACAAGTATCAGGCAGTTGTGGACTGTAGCAGAGGACTGTTCGGTTCAGATCTGATTTGGGAGTCCAGTGGACATTCTATGGGGATGGTTCTAGTCCAAAGATTCCGTTGATATCTGGTGTCAAGATGGCACAGTTATTGGAACGAGGCCATACCGGATGTCTTATCTATGCTGTGGATAATGCGGAAAAGAGGAAGGAATTGAAGGTTGAGGATGTGCCCATAGTGGCGGAGTTTCCTGATGTTTTGCGGAAGAGATTCCCGGATTCCCACCGACGAGAGAGGTCGAGTTTCGGATTGAGTTACTACCGGGGACGTCTGCAATTTCTCGTGCGCCATATAGGATGTCACCAACAGAGCTAAGGGAGTTAAAGACTCAGTTGCAAGAGCTCCTGGATAAGGGCTACATACGCCCTAGCGTATCGCCCTGGGGTGCGCCTGTTTTGTTTGTTAAAAAGAAGGCTGGATCGATGCGTCTATGCATTGACTATAGGCAACTGAATAAGGCCACAGTAAAGAACAAGTATCCACTTCCGAGGATCGATGACTTGTTTGATCAGTTGCAGGGTACGAGGCTCTACAGTAAGATCGATCTGAGATCGGGGTATCATCAGATTCGAGTAAGGGAGGATGATGTTCAGAAGACGGGTTTCAGGACGAGATATGGGCACTATGAATTCCTGGTCATGCCTTTTGGGGTGACAAATGCCCCAGGTGTCTTCATGAATTTGATGAACTCGGTATTCCAGCCGTATTTGGATCAGTTCGTCATTGTTTTCATTGACGATATACTTATTTACTCTCGGACCGAAGAGGAACACGTAAAGCACTTGAGGACAGTACTCCAGATCCTTAGGGATCATCAGTTATATGCAAAGCTTAGCAAGTGCGAGTTCTGGTTGAACAGTGTAGTGTTCTTGGGCCATGTTATATCTAGCAGCGGGATATCTGTAGATCCCATGAAGATTGAAGCTGTGATGGAGTGGGCTGCACCCACTTCTGTGCCGGAGATACGGAGTTTTCTCGGTTTGGCAGGGTATTACCGACGTTTCGTCGAGGGTTTTTCAAAGATCGCCAAACCCCTAACACAGCTGACTCAGAAAGGAGTCCCCTTCTATTGGTCGGAGGCTTGTGAGGAAAGTTTCCAAGAACTGAAGCGTCGCTTGACTACAGCGCCTGTGTTGGTGATTCCGTCTGAGAATAAGATATTTGCCTTGTATACGGATGCATCACTGCAAGGTTTGGGCTGTGTGTTGATGCAAGATAAGCACGTGGTGGCTTATGCTTCGAGGCAGTTGAAGCCTCATGAGACCAGATACCCAGTTCATGACTTGGAGCTGGCGGCTATTATCTTTGCCTTGAAGATTTGGCGGCATTATCTTTATGGTACTTCATTTACCATTTTTATGGACCATAAGAGCCTGAAGTTCTTATTCACTCAGGCAGAGTTGAATATGCGGCAAAGAAGGTGGATGGATTTGCTTAAGGATTATGATTGTGAGATTGAGTACCATCCGGGTAAAGCGAACTTGATAGCAGACGCCTTAAGTTGGAAGGTGAAGAGTACTGCTGAGGATGCTATGAGTCTATCAGCTATGATGACTTCTTATTGCCATCTGGGCTATGATTTTGATGTAGACACGTCGCCTGTGCGAGTGTCGACCTTATTGGCAGAGCCATATATATTTGAGGCAATCAAGAAGGCCCAGAGGTCAGATGATGAGGTTCAGAGATGGACGTCATTGGTACTTAAAGGTCAGCCATCCAAGTTCAGAGTGGCTGAGGATGATTCCTTGAGACTGGGCAACCGATTGGTAGTCCCAGATACACCAGAGTTGCGTAGAGGAATATTGGAGCGAGCTCACAGTAGTCGGTTCAGTATCCACCCAGGAGGAAGGAAGATGTACAAAGACCTATGCGGTCAATTCTGGTGGAGACGCATGAAGCGCGATGTGATCACTTTTGTTAAAAGATGTTTGATCTGCCAGCAGGTAAAGGCAGAGAGGCAGAGGCCTGGTGGCGAGCTGAAGAGCTTAGAAGTACCCCAATGGAAGTGGGAGCATATCTCTATGGACTTTGTGACCCACTTGCCAAGGACGGCCTCAGGATTTGATGCGATCTGGGTGATCGTAGATAGGCTGACGAAGACGGCTCATTTCATCCCTTACAATATGTCATTCACATACTTGAAGATGGCCCAGATGTATATACGGGATGTGGTAAGGTTGCATGGTATTCCAGTCTCGATAGTGTCTGACAGAGACCCGAGGTTCACTTCACATTTCTGGGAGGGTCTCCAGACAGCTTTGGACACAGAGGTGAGACTGAGTACGGCCTATAACATGCACCCTCATAATACACTAACATGCTCTTAGTTCATTTAGCAATTCCGTATTTAATTGCATGCAAACCATAAATGAATCGAGAAGAGTCGTAGCCCATTTACAGATTCCATATACACGTAAAATGTACTCACATAAGAGCACCCAATGAACACGCGTGTATCTAATGTATACAAGACTATACCGGGTACCGTTACTGGTACTTCAATCCTGGAAGCACCTCCCAAGCGCAACTAAATCTCAACTCTGGATCTATGCACTTATTCAACCAGCTTGGTACCTCGATCCTGAAAGTACCTCAGATCAACAGCCCGAGCTCAACTCCAAAGCTGCTGCTACACCTGTAACACCTGCCCCAACAGAGACAGTCCCCACACGTGGTGAGCATACAAATACCACCAATCCAATAATCATAATATTGCAATTCATAATTTACAGAATGTAAATGCCATAATTTAAATGATACTCCCTGGATGGTAACACCCTCATCCGGGATCCCCTGTATTGTCCATGTTCTCAAAACAATCAAACTCGTCAAATTCCCAAAGCCAGTTAATCGCCACATAGATTAACTAATACCGTTCTATTATGCCAGTTCCATAATCAATATGGTAAAATCATTATATAAAAGACCGTAGATCTCACATATATCTAACCAATGATTCTATGTTCCTATTTCATTGCTCGCTCTACAATAGCGGCATTCTAAACCCCGCGCACGCTCAACAATAGCGGCGTCATAACCGATGGTCGCTCAACGGCGACAGCATCCCAAATCATTGCTCGCTCAATAGCGGCACCATATGGTTCCCAATGTATAATCCATTTGACGCAAATACCATTTACCGTGCATATCGTTATCCATTTATAGCAAGTATCATGCACCATGCATTTCAATACCTATTCGATGCAATTACCACGTGCCACATATTTCAATGTCCATATAATGCAACACACACCATGTGTTCCAATGCCCATTTAATGCAATTATCACATACCATGCATTTTACAGTTGCAACATTATAATAGGCTATGCTCATACGTCATACGTACCTTAGAATTCGGTAGTCCATGTCAAGCCTGGCTTGAGTTCCATGCCCCGAGAAACATGTGCTAAAACACATAAATATTTCACAACTAAACATAGGCATGCAATCACGTGCCCTAGTACGATCACAACACCAAATCGTATCGTCAATCCATGACGATAACCAAATTATAATAGTTCCCGGCTAGGCATGCATAATACCCCAAAAATATTGTCAATCCATGACAATTAACCTTTTAAAATAACTTGGGGCGAAGCATGCATGACACCCAAAAGAGCCAAGAAACAACAAAAAGGGGCATCAACATACTGGCCATCTCGATCGATCGAGAACCACCCTTCGATCAATCGGTCAAAATACCAATCGATCGGTCCACTGTTCCAAAGCCACTAAAAACATTCTGCCATGCTCGATCGATCGAAAATATTTTCGGATCGATCGAGCAGCCCTGTAAACGCGAGAAACCTCCAAGAATGAGCTCCTTTCAACACCAAATCACCTATAACTCAAACCCACTTCACTTTACAACATAAAACCAACCAAAAACCATCTAAACACTACAAAACCTAACCCCCCAACACATACAACAATGTTAGAACAAGATCTACCCCTTGAACCCCAAGATACAACACCAAAACCAACCAATATACAACAAAACTTTGCTAGGTTGGTAGCTTACCCTTTGAGCTTCAAGATTCTAGCAAGAAATCATGAAAAAGGTTCTTTTCCAAAGCTTTCTCCTTCCTTTCATGTTGAGGAACGAAAATGGTGGGTTTGGATGAGGTGAAGGCAAGGTCAAGACATAAAAGGTGATCGAATGGGGCGGATGGGATGTAAAGGAGGGGAATGGTTCTTTTAACATTTTTATAACATGTATTAAATAATTGTATGGTATGAAAATTATTTCCAACATGACATTTCAAAACCCCTCTTCCAATTATGCATTAAGACTCACATTAGTCATGTTTTAATTAAATAATTAAAACCCACTCCGATCAAATCATACCAATAACCAAAATTCCCAACATGCAACGAATGCGTCCCGGATCCCGACTCTCACCAAAAAGCTAAATCATAGGTTTTTCACCAAATTGAGAATACAATCTCGACCTTTGGATCCAACGATCCTAAATGCCCGATTTAACAAACTCGGGAGACCAAAACTACAATTGATTCCTAATTGCCACTATAAAAAAAAAATCCATTAAGGATTAATAACCCTCCGGGATTAACACTAATAATCTCAGGACATCACAACAAATAACACACACCCCAAATAATCATGCCACAACCCAAAAATCCCAACATATAACACATGCACCCTGATATGCATATCCTCAATAATATTAATTCAATCCCATGAATTAACACCAAAATCATCATAATTTAATTAATGATTAAAATCACATAATCATTTCGGGGATATCACAATACTCCCCTACTTATAAGATTTCGTCCTTGTAATCAGCATGCACTTAACCAATATAAAACAAAACATAAATCACGTACCAAAAAACAGTTCTGGATAGTGCTGCACCATGTGTCGCTCTGTCTCCCACGTGGCCTCCTCGACACCCCTACGATCCCACTGAACTTTGACCATAGGAATAGCTTTGTTTCTCAGTCTGCGATCTGCCCTATCCAAAATCCTAATAGGCCGCTCTACATAGGAAACATCGGACTCAAACTGTACCTCTGAAGGCTGCAACACATGCGAAGGATTTGGCTCGTACTTCCTCAACATAGACACATGGAATACATCGTGTATACCAGACAGAGAGGGCGGTAAAGCCAAAAGGTACGCCAGAGTACCAACACGCTGCAAGATCTCATACGGCCCTACATATCTTGGGGATAACTTTCCCCGCATCCCAAACCGTACTACACCTCTGAAAGGTGAGATCTTCAGAAAGACTCTGTCGCCCAACTGAAACTCCAACAGTCTTCGCCGCTGATTGGCATACGCTGCCTGTCTGTCCTAAGCTGCCTTCATCTTTCTCTTGATAACCTTTACCTTTTCTTCCATATCCTGGATCAACTCTGGTCCTCCGACCGATTTACGGTCCACATCATCCCAACACAAAGGCGACCTGCAACGCCTGCCATATAGGGCTTCAAATCGAGCCATCTGTATGCTAGCCTGGTAACTGTTATTATAAGAAAATTCCACCAAGGCTACTGAGTCCTGCTAAGAAGTGTCAAACTCCAGCACACAACATATCTTCGAGCGTCTGTATCGTACGCTCGGTATGTCCGTCCGTCTGGGGATGATAGTTGTGCTCAACCTCAACTCTGTACCTAGAGCTGACTGAAGACCTTCCTAGAAGCGAGATGTAAACTGCGGATCTCGATCAGACACAATCGAAACAGGGATCCCATGCAGTCTCACCACATCTCTGATATATAACTGAGCCATCCTTAGGTATGTGAAGGTCATACAGTAGGGAATGAAATGAGCACTCTTAGTCAATCTGTCGACGACCACCCATATGGCATCAAAACCCGAACAGTCCTCGGTAAGTGGGTCACGAAATCCACAGACACGTGCTGCCACTTCCACTCGGGTATCTCCAAACTCCTTAGCTCACCACCGGGCCTCTGCCTCTCAGCCTTCACCTGCTGACAAATTAAACAGCGCTTGACGAATGAGGTAACATCCTGTTTCATTCGCCTCCACCAGAACTGGCTGCATAAATCCTTATACATCTTCTTCCCGCCCGGGTGGATACTCATCCTGCTGCAATGAGCTCGCTGTAATATACCCTGCCGCAACTCGGGTGTATCTGGAACCACCCTGAATCTTGATGGCTGACCTAAATGAACCACTGACATCCATCTCTGAACCTCTACGTCGTTCCCCTGAGCCTTCCGGATGTGTTCATAAACGATCGGCTCAGCTAGTAAGGTCAACACCTGTACCGGAAAAGAAGACACATCGTAATCAAACCCCAGCTGACAGTAGGAGCCCATCATAGCTGATACATACATGACATCCTCTGCCGTGCTCCTCACTTTCTGACTCAAAGCATCGGCTGTCAAGTTTGCTTTTCCCGGATGGTATTCGATTTCATAGTCATAGTCCTTCAGCAGGTCCATCCATCTCCTCTGCCTCTATTCAGGTCAGCCTGTGTAAACATGAACTTCAGGCTCTTGTGATCAGTGAAGATGGTAAATTAGGTACCATATAAGTAGTGTCGCCATATCTTCAAGGGGAACACTATAGCTGCTAGCTCCAGATCATGGACTGGATACCTCGTCTCGTGTGGCTTCAACTGTCTCGAAGCATAAGCCACTACATGTCTGTCCTGCATCAGTACGCATCCTAGGCCCTGTACTGATGCGTCAGTATAAAGAACAAATCCTTTGTTCTACCTGGGAATCACCAAAAAGGGTGTAGTAGTCAGTCTGCGCTTTAATTCACGGAAACTCTGCTCGCAAGCCTCTGACCAACAAAATGGGACTCCTTCTGAGTCAGCTGTGTAAGTGGCTTGTCTATCTTTGAGAAACCCTCGACGAAACTTCGATAATAGCCAGCCAAACTAAGAAAACTTCGAATCTCACTGACTGAAGTAGGGGCGGACCAATCCATAACCGCCTCAATCTTCCAGGGATCAACTGATATCCCCTCTCGAGAGATAATGTGACCCAAGAATGATACACTGCTCAGCCAAAACTCACACTTGCTGAGTTTGGCGTACAACCGGTGATCTCTGAGAATCTGTAGTACTGTCCTCAAATGATCGGCATGTTCCTCCTCACTCCTTGAGTAGACAAGGATGTCATCAATGAACACGATCACGAACTGATCTAGGTACTCTTGAAATACTCTGTTCATCAAACTCATAAAAACTGCAGGTGCATTTGTCACACCGAAAGGCATCACCAAGAACTCATAGTGTCCATACCGAGTTCTAAAAGCTGTCTTCTGGACATCATCAGCTCTAACTCGCACCTGGTGATAGCCTGACCTCAAATCTATCTTTGAGTAAATCTCTGTACCCTGAAGCTGATCGAACAGATCATCAATCCTCGGAAGTGGATACCTGTTCTTCACTGTGGCCTTACTCAGTTGCCTGTAGTCAATGCACAGACGCATTGAACCATCCTTCTTCTTTACGAACAAAACTGGCGCACCCCAAGGCGATACACTAGGACGAATGTATCCCTTGTCGAGGAGCTCCTATAACTGCACTTTCAGCTCTCTCAGCTCTGCCGGTGCCATCCTGTATGGGGCACGAGAAATGGCTAATTTGCCCGGCAGTAGCTCATTGGCAAACTCCACATCTCTGATCGGCGGAAACCCTGGAATCTCATCCGGGAATACATCAATGAACTCTGTCACGACCGGAATGTCCTCGGATCTCACTTCCTTCTCTTCTGATGCATCCACGGCACAAAATAAGGTAGTCCATGTGGCCGCGTTCCAATAACCGCGACATCTTAACCGCTGAGATCACTGGAATCTTTGGACGAGAGCCGTCCCCATAAAAGGTCCACTGGAACCCCTGATCAGACAGAAAACGTACCAACTCTATCGGCAATCTACCACAGCTCGGTATCTGCTCAACACATCAATGCCGATAATGCAGTCAAAATCTGCCATCTCTAACTGAATCAGATCGGCCCTCAGATCATTGCCCTCAAAATAAATGAGGCAATCAAATAACAGTCGGTCTGCAGTCACATACTTTCCCGTGGGTGTCGAGACCATGAGAGGCGTGGGTAACAGAGACGAGCACAAGCGGTGTCTCTCCACAAAAGCCGCAGACACAAAAGAATGGGAAGCGCCTGTATCTATCAATAAAAATGCAGGTTACATAAATAAATGACACGTACCAGCAATGACCTCCTCCGGTGCTGCCTCAGCCTGCTCCCTCGTCAATGCATACACCTGACCCTGCGGCTGTCCCGCCACCTGAACTCCCTGCGGTCGTGGTGAAAAATGTTGTCTCTGTGGTGTTCTTCCTGCGTCAAATCTTGGCCTATTCGGCCTAGTGTCTGCCTGACCTGCCCGATTGGGGCAAGTCCTAGCCAGGTGGCCCACCTTGCCACAAACATAACAGCCTCGGTAGTCACGCGACAAATGAAATCCTCCACAGTGGTCACACCTGTTCCCTCCTGTCTTATTCCCTTGTGTTGGTCCCCGATTGCTTTGCCTCTGACCTTGAGACTTCTTCCCATCAAATCTAGTAGATGATGAGGCCCCACGGGGCTTGAATTGGTCCACTCGCGGCCTCAGGCTATCAACAACTGCCCTCTGTGGTGGTAGGAAAGGGGGTACAACTTCCTTGTACACGCCCACTACAATCTCTGCCAACTCTGCCCTAGTCAAGGCGTCATCAAAAGAGCTGGGGTTGTTGGAGACAACCCGATCAAATAGCTCTGGCCTCAGTCCCTTCAGAAAATTTCTCATCTTGGCGTGACTGCTCACAGCGATATGAGGTACATACCTCAGCAGTGAGGAATACTGCATAGCATAGTCTGACACTGACAGGCTGCCCTGCTTCAAATTATTGAACTCATCTTCCTTTAATTGTCTGGCAGCTGCAAAAAAATACCGGTTAAGGAACCGAGTCCTGAATGCAGTCCAGTCAACTGCCACACCTTGAGCTCTCAGCTCCATCACAGTGGTCTTCCACATCATAGAAGGCTTCTTTGCAATCTGAAACTCAGCCAACCTCAGCCATGTGGTACGTGCACAGGGCGCAGTCACAAGTATCTGCTCTATCCGCTCCAGCCACTCTTCGGCTGCTTCACCAGACTCAATCCCCTCAAATATAGGTGGATGAAGTTCAGAAACTGTGTCAAACTGAGCTCCCCTGGTAATAACATCTGTGCACTGGGCTCCACGCCCACTGTGATGTCCCCGAAATAATTAATTGTGTTTAAGGCATTAATTGTGTTCATATGATTAATTATGGTTAATTATGGTGGTAATTGCCTTATGTGTTAGAATTAATCGCCATGTGGAAATGCTTGGTCATGTGGGCTGGTAGAGAATTTCAGGGTGCATGTTGGGTAATTGGGTGTTCTAATGGCTTACATGTGTTGGTAGTCAGTTTTTTTGTGAAACATGCATTTAATTGGAATTTGGTGCATTGTGGTGAAATGTGTTTAAAATACCATGTTGGGGTATAATTTACATCATGTTATTTGTTGGGGTACAAATTTAATTAAAAGTTTAACTTTTACCCCACCACCTCATTCCACTTTACTCTTTACACTCAAAATCCCCAATCTCTCCCAAACCCTTATTTTTCTCCTCAAACCCGATTTTTGCTCCAAAGTGGGAAGGAAGTTCTTGCAAAAGCTTCATTTTAGTGATTCTTGGTAAGATTTAGTGTCTATGATGTTTATATATTACTTCTTGATGTTCTTGAAGTGTTTGGTTGAGTTTTGGAAGGGTTTTAAAAGGGTTTGAAATGCGTTTGTTTGGGTTAGTGTGATTTTTGGTGGGATGTTGGATTTTTAGTGGTTTTATGATGTGTGTTGAAGGTTTTAAGTGTTTTAATGTTTTTGAGTTGTTGGTATAAATGGTGTTGAGGTTGGTGAAGGTTTAAATGTGCAAAAATGGTGATTTTCGTGGTACAGGGGCTGGCGATCGATCGCCCGTTTTTGGCGATCGATCGCGAGCAGGCAGTAGGCTCCAGAAGCCTTTGGCGATCGATCGCCACTTTTGGGTGATCGATCGGTGAGCTTGGCGATCTATCGCGCCAAAAGTGGCGATCGATTGCCGAAAGCAAAAATTTGTTAGTTCGGGCAGTGTGATCTCGCGATCGATCGGGACGTCTTGGCGATCGATCGCGAGACACACAAAAGTGTGTTTTTGGCGTTTTTATGGAATTTTTGGATATTGGACTATAATTGGCATCTAATATTGATTTGTATGGTTGTGTAGAACCATCCCAGGTACCAACAACATCGAGGAGATAAAGTTATACAACTTCTCCACTTTTGAAACTAAGGTACGTAGTGAGACGTACGAGCATCGGACGGTAAATCGCGTTACAACTTTAATGATGTATATTGTGAAAAGTGTGTCCTTATATGTGATGGAATATGTGAAATGATGGTGTTATATCATGATATTGGAATCAATTGTGTTTGATTATTGTGGTAGAATTGATGAATGTTCCGGTAGCCTTTATCTCCGTGCGAGGGAGGTACTTGCCGCTGTCATATGAAGCAATGGTAGTATGATATTTGCCGCTGTCATGTCTAAGCGAAGTAACATGCCGCTGTCATTGTCGAAGCGAGGGATATCATATGATGCAGCTATATGTCGAAGCGAGGGGTCCTAAAATTACGCTATTTTATTGGGACCGGAACATTCACAATTCTAGTGATTAATGTGGAATATTGTGGATATAATTGGAAACGCGTTATCGATCATTATATTTTGAACTAATGATTTTGTGCATAAGTTTGTGAAACATGAACAACAATGAAATGTGCTAATGTGGTGATCAAGGAGTATATCTATTAATTGTCTCATGCGCTTAATTATTCTATTAAGTTGAATTGTGTTAAGTGGTGATACATATTTGCTCATGGTGAGTTGTTCCTGTAGGTACGCTTTTGGACAAAAGGGGCTAAGGGTTGGGTTGAACTGTGAGCTGAAGGAGACATGAAAGAAGATAGAATACAGGATTTTTGTTAGTCTTAACATTCATTTTGGGAATGTAACTAACTAACTATCGAAGTTTTATTTTTGGCCTGTAATTACATTGAGCTCACATAACAACCAGAACTCTAAGATGTCTCTAATACATATTTAGCCCTGTTTATATCTTGATTTCACCGTTAAGGAACTAGGGTCCTTACATTCGTGGTATCAGAGCAGTGGTTAGAGAACCCGGGAACGAGTGAAGGGTAGCCTTAGCAATAAGTTGGCTAGGCGTCTACTTTTAAACATGTTGTGCACATATGAAGTATGTGACTGTTATGCTAACGTGTTATGGCTTTCTAACGATGTATTATGTGAATTGTTTTTGTATATTGTTGTTAACCCTTGTGTTGCAGTATGGCAGCAAATGTCGATGTTGGTGATGCAGTAAGTGTAAATGCTAGTGCTAGGCACACAAATCCCCTACCGCCGCCAGCCTTGGGCGAAGAGCCGTCCGAACAGCAGTTATTGCCGGGAGAGCTGAGTTTGACTCAATTCGACCCCCGACTTTTGAAGGGACTGAAACAGGGGAGAAGGCTGGGGAATGGCTAGAGAGGTTGGAGCAGATATTTGTAGCTGCCCCGTGCGCAAAGACAGCTTGGATACGGCTGGCAGAGTTTCAATTGGCCAAAAAGGCGCTGATGTGGTGGAAGACCACAGTGATTGAACAGGAGGCTCAGGGTCAGAAAATAAACTGGAACCTGTTTAGGACTCGATTTCTAACCCGGTACTTCTCAGCGGCGGCACGGCAGGCTAAATAGGACAAATTCACTAGCTTAAAGCAAGGTACTATGCCGGTGTCTTACTATGCTCTCCAGTACTGTTCCTTACTTAGATATGTACCTCATATCGCCACTAGCACCCAAGCAAAGATGAGGAACTTTATGAAAGGCTTGAGGCCGGAGTTATATGATAGGGTGATCACTTATGGCCCTACTTGTTTTGATGACGCCCTGGCACGAGCTGAACTGGCAGAATTAGGAGTGGTTGCATATCCGACTGTGGCACCGCCTCCAGCACCATCACAGAGGCCGACCCCTGAAAACTTGAAACCAAGGGGCGATCATTTTAAGTCTAAGGGAAACTCATCATCTTCCAGATTCAGTGGTAGATGGTCGGATGCTCGTGGAAGGGGTGGTCGTGGAAGTAATGCTCCGCCTAGGGGACAGTTGGAAGCTAGCAGCTTCAAAAAAGTTAAGTGTTTTCTGTGCGGAGGACCCCATTCAGTGAAAGGATGCTCTGCTTGTTATGAATGTGGTAAACATGGTCACTTGGCCCGAAATTGTCCTAACCGGGGAGGGCTACAGAATACTATGGGGAGACCTTCAGATAGGCCAGCACAGCAGAGACCACCATTTGCACCGAGGCCATTGGGAGGACAGCCGTTGGGGCCACCTCAAGGGCAAGTGTACGCCCTAACCAGGGAACAGGCTACAGCAGCTCCAGAGGAAGTGATAGCGGGTACGTGTCATTTATTTACGCACCCTGCTTATATTTTGATAGATAGAGGTGCGTCACACTCCTTTGTGTCGACGAGTTTTGTGGAGAGGCACCGTATATGCACGACTCCGTCACCCACGCCTCTTGTGGTTTCGACACCCGCTGGAAAGAGTGTGATTGCAGATCAGTTTGTTGATGGCGGCCTCATTTATTTTGAGGGCAACGAGTTGAAGTCAGATTTGATTGTTCTGGGAATGTCGGACTTCGACTGCATTGTGGGTATTAATGTGCTGAATAGATATCAGGCAGTAGTGGACTGCAGTCAGAGGATGGTACGGTTCAGATCTGATTTAGGGGTTCGGTGGACTTTTTATGGGGATGGTTCCCGCTCAAGAATTCCGTTGATATCGGCCTTAAAGATGACTCAGTTATTGGAACGTGGGCATGAGGGTTATCTTATTTATGCCATTGACATTGCTGGAAAGAAGGAAGAGTTAAGAGTCGAAGATATACCCGTGGTTGCCGAGTTTGCCGATGTATTTCCGGAGGAGATTCCCGGATTCCCGCCGGTTAGGGAAGTTGAGTTCGGGATCGAATTATTACCGGGGACATCGCTATTTCTCGTGCCCCTTATAGGATGGCACCTGTAGGGTCTTCCTACCTTAAGAACATTTAGTACACATAAATTGGATAAAACATGCATTCATAACCTCTTAAGGGTTCCGGTTGCAGCTTGAGCTAAGTAGATTACAGGCCAAAATAAAGTTTCCAAAAGCTATTTAATTACATTCCCAATAAAGAATGTTAAAGCTATAGATTTACACTACTCCTAGAGTAGAGACTATCAAAATCCTGCATCCTACGTTCATCATGCTCCCTTTAGCTCACTTCCTCAACCCGACCCTAGGCCCTTGGTCCAAAAGTGTACCTACAGGGATAACACATCGTGAGCATACACATATTTACTTAACATTATATAAAGCATACAATAATGCATAACATCTTAGTTAAGTAAAGGTTATTGGTCGTCCTTCGACTTCCTTATTATCCCTGACTCTTATTCACATATTAGGGCGTCTTACCCCATTGTATGGCATCTTACCATATCATCATCATCGTGTGGCATCTTACCACGTGGGCGTCTTACCCAATCATATGGCGTCTTACCATATCATAAACATTGCGTGGCATCTTACCACGTGGGCATCTTACCCACTCGTATACTTTGGGGGGCATCTTACCACATGGGCGTCTTACCCAATCATACACGTCGTATGACCTTATCATAAACTTCGTCACTATAGACGTCCTCATAAACATCAATATCATAAACATCATCATAAACATCATCATCGTAACATCATCGTAAGCATCATCATCGTAACATCATCATAAACATCATCATCGTAACATCATCATAAGCATCATCATCATGAATATCATCATAGACATCATCATCATAAATATCATCATCATAACATCATCTTAAACATCATCATAATATGTAAGGGTATGGTTTACCGTCCGATGCTCGTACGTCTCTTACGTACCTTAATTCCAAAAGAAGGAGAAATCGTAGACTTTATCTCCTTGAAGTCGTGGGTACCTGGGACGGTTCTACATAACCATACAAATTGATATTAGAAGCTAAACAATAGCCCAATACCAAAAATTCAACAAAAATCAACATTTTTCATCTTTTGAACAGTGGCGATCGATCGCTCAAAACGAGGCGATCGATCGCCTGATTTTTCACTTAGCGGCGATCGATCGCTCAAAATGAGGCGATCGATCACCTGATGCTTATTTGGCTACTGGACGTTGGCGATCGATCGCGCCATTTGAGGCGATCGATCGCCTAAGCTCTTCTTCGCGCACTGCTTCTCGGCGATCGATCGCTGCTTTTGTAGCGATCGATCGCCACTTACAGTGGCCGCGATTTCACCATTTCCATGTGCATTTTGCAAGCTCATCTTCAACCCTTTCAACACCAAACTTCCCAACAACAACAATAACATCATAACCCACTAAAACCCACATAAAACACTTCAAAAATCATACCCCAACCATAAACAACACATACCCAAACAAACCCACATAAACATCAAAAACTTAACCCATCTCAACACCAAACATCATAAAACTTAAGGGAATGGTTCCCTACCTCTTGTAGGCTCCAAATCCTAGCAAAGATCACACAAACAAAGTTTTTGTGGAACTTTTCTTCTCCTCTTTTGGTGGAATTCGAAAATGGGTAGGGTTTGGGGTTTGGGAAGTGATTTGGGGATTTTTAATAAAGTGAAGGGTAAAGGGGGTTAAAGTGATGGGTAGGGGATTTTAAAAAGGGTGACTTAAACTTAATTAAAAATTGTACCCCAAACTTAACATGATGTATAAAATGCTCCAACATAGTATTTTAAAGGCATTTTACAAGAGTGCTCCAAACTTCATCTAAAAACACATCCTCCTCATATCTAATAATTAACACAATTAAATCATGTTAACACCTTAATACCCAACACAAAAATCCATCAACACATGCTACATCATATAAACATAATTAATGCCTTACTTGCAATTAATTAATTTCGGGGCATCACATTACTCCCATACTTACAAGATTTCGTCCTCGAAATCGCATGCACTTACCCAAAAGAAACTAAACATAAATCATACCAGAAAATAGTTCGGGGTAATGCTGCATCATATGCCGCTCCGTCTCCCACGTAGCCTCCTCGACACCCCGACGATCCCACTGAACTTTGACCATCGTATAACCTTGCTTCGTAGTCTGCGATCCTCACGATCCAGAATCCCGACCGGTCGTTCAACGTAGGATACATCTGAGTCTAACTGCACTTCAGTAGGCTGTAAAACATGAGACGGGTCTGGCTCATACTTCCGTAGCATAGAAACATGGAAAACATCATGAATCCCAGATAAAGACGGCGGTAGAGCCAATCGATAAGCCAAAGTGCCGATACGTTGTAACACCTCATACGGCCCAACATACCTCGGGGATAACTTCCCCCGCATACCAAAACGAACAACGCCCCTGAAGGGTGAGATTTTCAAGAAGACCTTGTCTCCCACTTGAAATTCTAGTTGCCGTCGCCGCTTATTTGCATAGGCTGCTTGCCTATCTTGGGCCGCTTTCATCTTTAAGCGTATCATCTTAATCTTTTCCTCCATGTCCTTAATCATATCCGGTCCTCCGACCGTTTTACTCGTCAAGTCCTCCCAATACAGCGGTGACCTACATCGTTGTCCGTAAAGAGCTTCAAAAGGGGCCATTTGAATGCTCGCCTGATAGCTGTTATTGTATGAGAACTCTACCAGTGGTATAGATTCTTGCCACGGAGTATCAAACTCCAAAACACATGCCCTCAGCATATCTTCGAGCGTCTGTATAGTACGCTCCGTTTGGCCATCAGTCTGAGGGTGATAAGCTGTACTTAGTCTCACCTCGGTGCCCAAAATTTGTCTGGAGACCCTCCCAAAAGTGAGAAGTAAACCTTGGGTCTCTGTCAGACACGATCGAGACTGGAACCCCATGTAACCTCACTACATCCCGTACATACAATTGGGCCATCTTTAGATACGTGAAAGTCATACTGTAAGGGATGAAATGAGCCACCTTCGTCAGCCTATCCACGATCACCCAGATCGCATCAAATCCAGAGGCCGACCTTGGCAAGTGGGTCACGAAATCCATAGATATATGCTCCCACTTCCACTTAGGTACCTCCAAGCTCTTCAGCTCGCCCCCAGGCCTCTGTCTTTCTGCCTTTACTTGTTGGCAGATTAAACATCTCTTAACAAAACTGATCACATCACGCTTCATGCGTCTCCACCAGAATTGACCACTCAGGTCCTTATACATCTTTCTTCCTCCGGGGTGGATACTGAATCGGCTACTATGAGCCCGTTCCAAAATTCCCTTACGTAACTCTGGTGTATCTGGGACTACCCATCGGTTGCCCAGTCTTAGTGAATCATCTTCAGCCACTCTAAACTTTGTTGGCTGACCTCGAAGTGCTATCGATGACCATCTCTGCACTTCATCATCCAACCTCTGGGCTTTCCTGATAGCCTCAAATACGTTTGGCTCGGCCAATAAGGTCGACACCCGCACCGGCGACGTGTCTACATCGAAGTCATAGCCCAGATGGCAATAGGAAGTCATCAAAGCTGATAAACACATAACATCCTCAGCAGTGCTCTTCACCTTCCGACTTAAGGCGTCTGCTATCAAATTTGCTTTACCAGGATGGTACTCAATTTCACAGTCATAATCCTTGAGTAAATCCATCCATCTTCTTTGACGCATATTCAGTTCAGCCTGAGTGAATAGAAACTTTAGGCTCTTATGGTCCGTAAAGATGGTAAACGTAGTACCATAAAGATAATGACGCCAAATCTTCAAGGCGAAAATGATAGCCGCCAGTTCCAGATCATGGACTGGGTACCTGGTCTCATGAGGCTTCAACTGTCTCGAAGCATAGGCTACCACTTGTCTGTCTTGCATCAATACGCAGCCCAAACCCTGCAATGATGCATCCGTGTACAAGGCAAACGTCTTATCCTCAGACGGAATCACCAACACTGGCGCTGTCGTCAAACGACGCTTCAATTCTTGGAAGCTTTCCTCACAAGCTTCGGACCAAAAGAATGGGACTCCTTTCTGAGTTAGCTGTGTCAATGGCTTAGCGATCTTAGAAAATCCCTCGACAAAACGTCGGTAATAACCTGCTAAGCCAAGAAAACTCCGTATCTCGGGTACAGAAGTGGGCGCTGCCCACTCCATCACAGCTTCAATCTTCCTGGGATCCACAGATATCCCTTGGCTAGATATGACATGGCCTAGGAATACCACGCTGTCCAACCAGAATTCGCACTTGCTAAGCTTTGCATACAACTGATGATCCCTGAGGATCTGAAGTATTGTCCTCAAGTGCCGTTCATGATCTTCTTCGGTCCGAGAGTAGATGAGTATATCGTCAATGAAGACTATGACGAATTGGTCCAAAAATGGCTGGAACACCTTGTTCATCAAACTCATGAAAACAGCCGGGGCATTTGTCACCCCAAAAGGCATGACTAGGAATTCATAGTGCCCATACCTCGTCCTAAAGGCTGTCTTCTGAACATCCTCTTCTCTTACTCGAATCTGGTGGTACCCCGACCTCAGATCGATCTTACTGTAGAGCCTCGTACCCTGCAACTGATCAAACAAATCATCGATCCTCGGGAGTGGGTACTTATTCTTCACTGTAGCTTTGTTCAGTTGTCTGTAATCGATGCTCAAACTCATCGAACCATCTTTCTTTTTCACAAATAACACTGGTGCTCCCCAGGGCGATACGCTAGGGCGTATATAGCCTTTATCAAGGAGCTCTTGCAACTGAATCTTTAATTCACTTAGCTCCGCTGGTGCCATCCTATAAGGGGCACGAGAAATGGCAGACGTCCCCGGTAATAATTCAATCCCAAACTCGACCTCTCTCGTCGGCGGGAATCCGGGAATCTCCTCCGGAAAGACATCGGGAAATTCCGCCACCACGGGCACATCCTCAACTTTTACTTCTTCTTTCTTTTCCGTAACATCAACGGCATATATGAGATATCCTGTGTGGCCTCTTTCCAATAACTGTGCCATCTTGACAGCAGATATCAATGGAATCTTTGAGCGAGAACCATCCCCATAGAACGTCCATGGAATTCCCATATCGGATTTGAACCGTACTGTTCTCTGCCTGCAGTTCACAACTGCCTGATACCTATTCCGAACGTCGATGCCCAGAATGCAGTCAAAATCTGACATTCCCAGAACAATCAAATCTGACCTTAGTTCTTTATCCTCAAAATAAATGAGGCCATTGTAGACGATCCAATCGGTAATCATACTTCTTCCAGCGGGGGTCGAGACTATAAGAGGCGTGGGCGACGGAGAAGTGCATATGTGGTGTCTTTCCACAAAACTTGTTGACACAAAAGAGTGTGACGCACCTGTGTCGATCAATATGAAAGCAGGGTGCGTAAATAAAAGACACGTACCCGCTATAACCTCCTCCGGAGCCGCTGAAGCTTGCTCCCTTGTCAATGCATAGACTTGTCCTTGAGGTGGCCCCATGGGCTGACCTCCATGCTGACGCGGCACAAATGGGGGTCTGTGCTGCGCTGTCCTATCCGCAGGCCTCCCCGCAGAACCCTGTTGACTTCCCCTGTTGGGACACTGTCTAGCAAAGTGGCCCTTGTCGCCACAAACATAGCACCCTATACAATCCTTCGTCAGATGTGGTTGCCCACAAAGAGTGCATTGGATCTTCCCAGATCTGTCTCCCTGAGACTGCCCCCTTCCAGATGGGGCATCACTCCTTCGGTTCCCTTTCCATCTATTGTCAGACCTCTTACCACTGAACCTTGAGGCCGATGAGTTCCCCCTTGACTTGAACTGATCATTCCTTGGCTTCAAATTATCCGGGGTGGATTTCTGAGAGGGTGCCGGCGGTGGTACAACATCAGGGTATGCACCCACTCCTAGTTCGGCCAGCTCGGCACGTGAGAGTGCATCGTCAAAGCAAGTAGGGCCATAAGTGATCACCCTATCGTATAGCTCCGGCCTCAATCCTTTCATGAAATTCCTCATCTTTGCTTGTGTGCTCGTGGCAATGTGAGGCACATATCTGAGCAAGGAGCAAAACTGAAGAGCATAATCTGACACTGACATATTACCTTGCTTGAGGTGAGTGAATTCATCTTCCTTAGCCTGTCGTGCTGCAGCCGAGAAATAACGGTTCAGAAAGCGAGTTCGAAACATTTTCCAGTTAACTTCATGACCTTGAGCCTCTTGCTCTACCACAGTGGTCTTCCACCACATCAGCGCCTTCTTGGCCAACTGGAACTCTGCTAACCGTATCCATGCTGTCTTCGCACATGGGGCTTGCCACAAAGATCTGCTCTATTCTTTCCAACCATTCCTCAGCTCGTTCCCCAGTCTCGGTTCCTTCAAAGGTTGGGGGTCGGTAAGCAAGAAACTGAGTTAAGCTTAGCTCCCCTGTCAACAACTGTTGTTCGGCCGGTTCATCATCAAAAGCTGGCGGGGGTAGGGGATTCGTACGCCCCGCGCTTGCATTGACGCTCACTGCGTCACCTACCTCCACGTTTGCTGCCATACTGCAACACAAGGATTAACAACAAGATCCAAAAGCAGTTCGTATAATACTTTGTTAGATAAACAAAACATGTTAGCATAACATCATATACTTCATATGCAACTTATGCACAAAACATGTTCGAAAGTAAGCACCTAGCTAACTTATTGCTAAGGCTACCCTTCACTCATTCCCGGGTTATCTAACCACTGCTCTGATACCACTAATGTAGGGTCTTCCTACCTTAAGAACATTTAGTACACATAAATTGGATAAAACATGCATTCATAACCTCTTAAGGGTTCCGGTTGCAGCTTGAGCTAAGTAGATTACAGGCCAAAATAAAGTTTCCAAAAGCTATTTAATTACATTCCCAATAAAGAATGTTAAAGCTATAGATTTACACTACTCCTAGAGTAGAGACTATCAAAATCCTGCATCCTACGTTCATCATGCTCCCTTTAGCTCACTTCCTCAACCCGACCCTAGGCCCTTGGTCCAAAAGTGTACCTACAGGGATAACACATCGTGAGCATACACATATTTACTTAACATTATATAAAAGCATACAATAATGCATAACATCTTAGTTAAGTAAAGGTTATTGGTCGTCCTTCGACTTCCTTGTTATCCCTGACTCTTATTCACATATTAGGGCGTCTTACCCCATTGTATGGCATCTTACCATATCATCATCATCGTGTGGCATCTTACCACGTGGGCGTCTTACCCAATCATATGGCGTCTTACCATATCATAAACATTGCGTGGCATCTTACCACGTGGGCATCTTACCCACTCGTATACTTTGGGGGGCATCTTACCACATGGGCGTCTTACCCAATCATACACGTCGTATGACCTTATCATAAACTTCGTCACTATAGACGTCCTCATAAACATCATTATCATAAACATCATCATAAACATCATCATCGTAACATCATCGTAAGCATCATCATCGTAACATCATCATAAACATCATCATCGTAACATCATCATAAGCATCATCATCATGAATATCATCATAGACATCATCATCATAAATATCATCATCATAACATCATCTTAAACATCATCATAATATGTAAGGGTATGGTTTACCGTCCGATGCTCGTACGTCTCTTACGTACCTTAATTCCAAAAGAAGGAGAAATCGTAGACTTTATCTCCTTGAAGTTGTGGGTACCTGGGACGGTTCTACATAACCATACAAATTGATATTAGAAGCTAAACAATAGCCCAATACCAAAAATTCAACAAAAATCAACATTTTTCATCTTTTGAACAGTGGCGATCGATCGCTCAAAACGAGGCGATCGATCGCCTGATTTTTCACTTAGCGGCGATCGATCGCTCAAAATGAGGCGATCGATCGCCTGATGCTTATTTGGCTACTGGACGTTGGCGATCGATCGCGCCATTTGAGGCGATCGATCGCCTAAGCTCTTCTTCGCGCACTGCTTCTCGGCGATCGATCGCTGCTTTTGTAGCGATCGATCGCCACTTACAGTGGCCGCGATTTCACCATTTCCATGTGCATTTTGCAAGCTCATCTTCAACCCTTTCAACACCAAACTTCCCAACAACAACAATAACATCATAACCCACTAAAACCCACATAAAACACTTCAAAAATCATACCCCAACCATAAACAACACATACCCAAACAAACCCACATAAACATCAAAAACTTAACCCATTTCAACACCAAACATCATAAAACTTAAGGGAATGGTTCCCTACCTCTTGTAGGCTCCAAATCCTAGCAAAGATCACACAAACAAAGTTTTTGTGGAACTTTTCTTCTCCTCTTTTGGTGGAATTCGAAAATGGGTAGGGTTTGGGGTTTGGGAAGTGATTTGGGGATTTTTAATAAAGTGAAGGGTAAAGGGGGTTAAAGTGATGGGTAGGGGATTTTAAAAAGGGTGACTTAAACTTAATTAAAAATTGTACCCCAAACTTAACATGATGTATAAAATGCTCCAACATAGTATTTTAAAGGCATTTTACAAGAGTGCTCCAAACTTCATCTAAAAACACATCCTCCTCATATTTAATAATTAACACAATTAAATCATGTTAACACCTTAATACCCAACACAAAAATCCATCAACACATGCTACATCATATAAACATAATTAATGCCTTACTTGCAATTAATTAATTTCGGGGCGCCACAGCACCAACGGAGTTAAGAGAACTTGTGATGTCCGGGAATTAATGGTGTTAATCCCGGTGTAGTATTAATCCTGGATGGATTTTTAATTGTAGCAATTAGGAATTAATTGCGGTTTGGGTCTCCCGAGGTTGTTAGATTGGGCATTTGTGATCGTTGGATCCAAAGGTTGAGATTGTATTCTCATTTTGGTGGAAAGCCTATGATTTGGGTTTTTAGTGGGACTTGGAGTCCGGGGTGCCTTGTGTTGGGGCCAGTCTGGGGATTTGATGTTGGAGGGTGAGTTTTTGAAAACAGATGATTTTTAATGAATCATGATGTATTTGCGGAGGTTTTGGTGTGTTGGGGTATTTTGCTATATATACCCGTTGGACTCGGGATTCCGTCATTTGGAATCCATTTCTCTCCTCTCCTCCCCCTCTCACGCCACCTTCGCCCCAAACCCTTCCCCTTCCCTTTGGTTGAAGCAAAATCGTTAGAACTCGATTATGGGGGCCGGATTTCTTGAAGAAAGATAGGTAATATTCTTCTCCTCTCTTTTGGCTTCAATTTGATTGTGGTTTTGTGTTGTGTGGTTGAGTTTTGGGTTGGTTATGGCATTTGGGGGTTTTGGGTTAAAATCCAAAATGTTGATTTCAGTGTTTTCATGGAGTTTAATTGTTGTATTTGAGGCATTGAGGTGGTATGGGGTGTTGGTTTGGAGTTGGGTGTGAAAAACACCATTAGAACTCGAGTTTTTCGAAAAATCGCAGTCCGCGATCGATCTTGGCGAGGCGCCGATCGATCGCGACATGCTACTGGAATTTGTAGAAGATGTACAGTATCGGCGATCGATCGCGAAAAGGGGGCGATCGATCGCGAGGGTCTCAGCGATCGATCGCGAGATGTGGCGATCGATCGCGGATTGATTTTTTTCGGGCAGTAGGCTTGAGCGATCGATCGCGCCTGATGGGCGATCGATCGCGGCACTGTTCACCTGCATGGATTTTCGAATATGTTGGAAAATGTTGGGATTTTGGAACCGAGGTCTAAAGGGCCGACTTCCGGAGTGTTGTTCACATTCCAATGAGAATGTTAGGCTTTTAAAATGGTTTGATTGGAACCAAGCTTATTAAACGGAATTTTTGGTTGGGTTTTTGGCTATCTGTAATCATATAAAATGGAATATTTTGGGTAGTATGCATGCTTAGCCGGGGGGCTTTTATTTTGGTAATCGTCATGGATTGACGATATGATTGGGAGTCTTGAACGTGCGTGGGCACGTGATCGCATGCTTATTCTTGATTTTGAGTCGTTTATGTGTTTTAGCACATATTTCTCTAGGCATGGGACTCAAGGAAGGTTTGGCTTGGACTACGGAGACTTAAGGTACGTGGGACGTACGAGCATAACCTATTATAGTATTGCAACTGTAATATGCATGGTTTGTGATAATGGTATTAAATGGGCATTGGAATACATGGTGTATGGTAATGGTATTATATGGACATTGCAATATCTGGCATGTGGTAAGTATTGAAATGCATGGTGCATTATATTTACTTCAAATGGATAATGATATGCATGGTATATGGTAACTGTGATAAATAGACATACATTGGAAATCATAGGGTGCCGCTTTAGAGCGAGCAACGATTGGGTGTTGTCGCCGTTGAGCACTACCGGTTATGACGCCGCTATTGTTGAGCGTGCGCTGGGTTAAGAATGCCGCTATTGTGGAGCGAGCAATGTTACGGGAACATGGAATCCTTGGTTAAATATATGTGAAATCTATGGCCTATGTATAGTGATTTTACATATTGATTATGGAGCTGACATGATAGAACTGTATTAGTTAATCTATATGGTGATTAACTGGCTTTGGGAATTTGATGAGTTTGGTTATTTTGAGAACAGGGACAATGCATGGGATCCCGGATGAGGGTATTGCCATCCAGGGAGTATCATTTAAATTATGGCATTTACATTCTGTAAATTATGAATTGCAATATTATTATTTTGTGATTGGTGGTATTGGTATGCTCACCCCGTGTGGGGGCTGTCTCTGTTGGGGCAGGTAACACAGGTGTAGCGGCTTTGGAGTCGAGCTCGGGCTTTTGGTTAGAGGTACTTCCAGGATCGAGGTACCAGAGCTGGTTGGATGGACGCTCAGATCCAGTGTTGAGATCGAGTTGTGCTTGGAAGGTGCTTCCAGGATAGAAGTACCAGTAGCGGTATCCGGTATAGTGTTTTATGCATCAAATACACGTTTATTCATTGAGTACACCTTACGTGTATATGGGATGTATAAATGGGCTATGGCCTCTTTCTGTTCATTATGGTTGCATGCAATTAATTATGGAAATTGCTAAATGAACTAAGAGCATATTAGTGTATTATGTGGGTGCATGTTATGTGAATAATAATGGTAGGGGGAATTTGAATATTGGGAATTGAATGCAAGAAATTTTCTGGGTAGCATACGGTGTTGCACTTGCATAGGGTTTTTCCCCTGATGGTATGATTATATGCACTCATGGTATGGCTTAATGCACTAATTACGGGTTAAGGGCACGGGGGTCCTTACATTAGTGGTATCAGAGCAGTGGTTAGCTCTTTGGGGCTGTTGAGGGCCTAGGAACATGTTATTGGGAATGAGAAGCACATACTTATGCATGATTGCTTATGTGCGTTTATGATATGTGTTCATCATTGGCATATGTGTTGCTAACCATGGTGGTTGCAGGGTCTTATGAGACATGGACTATGCATTACGGTTGCATAGGTATACATCGGAGTGATGATTTTAATGCTTTGCCGCTACATGTTGGAGCGAGGTGCATTAAAATACACTCATGGCGATGTTTATGGGAATACGGATTATGCATTACGGTTGCATGCACGTCGAAGCGATGATGCCGCTGTCGTGTCGAAGCGATGGTAAATGCCGCTGTCACGTCGAAGCGATGATGCCGCTGTCGTGCCGAAACAATTATTGAAATACGGGTTATGCATTACGGTTGCATGCATGGCGTAGCGATATGAATACTTGCCGCTGTCGTATTATAGCGATGAAGAATATTTGCCGCAAATATGTCGAAGCGAAGGAAAAATGCCGCTGTCATATTATTATTGCGAGGGATATTATGCCGCTAATACGTCGAAGCGAAGGGTATTTCCGTTGTCATGCCGGAACGATGGTAAATGCCGCTGTCACGTCGAAGCGATGGTACCACCGTCATGTCGAAACGATGATGCCGCTGTCGTGTCGAAGCGATGATACATGCCGCTGTCACGTCGAAGCGATGATGCCGTTGTCATGACGTAGCGATGTGATCGGGAACAAAGTACTACATGAGTGTGAGTACCTCTTGAGTCCGCGATTAGCCGGGTATTTTATTGGCGATGGTTACGCCGGGTATTTTATTGGCGATGGTTCCGCCGGGTATTTTATTGGCGATGGTTACGCCGGGTATTTTATTGGCGATGGTTACGCCGGGTATTTTATTGGCGATGGTTCCGCCGGGTATTTTATTGGCGATGGTTACGCCGGGTATTTTATTGGCGATGGTTACGCCGGGTATTTTATTGGCGATGGTTACGCCGGGTATTTTGTTGGCGATGGTTACGCCGGGTATTTTATTGGCGACGGTTACGCCGGGTATTCTATTGGCGATGGTTTATACCGCCGGATATCTATAGCGACATTTTATGCCGCTGACTCCATGGCGAGGGATCATGCCGCTGATTCGATAGCGATGGATTATACCGCTATGTGTGTAGCACTGGATTATGCCGCCTACGAGCGATGGGTGCTGCTTATGTACCGCTGGTGGACGATGGATACAGGTATTCCGCTATCTCGATAGCGATGAGGTATGGCATATTACTTTTGTTATCAGTATGGTGATTATGGTGTATTATTATTTACCGTCATGTGTTTGACGATGAGATTATGGATGTCGTGTATCGACAGGTACCGTCATATGTTCGACGATGTTATTTGGGATAACTATGTGGACGCTTGGCGTCATTTTGGTGATTTATGCATTCATGTTTATGTATATGGTTGTATGGTTTGAGTGCCGATGGTGGGCACATGGTAGGGTCTGGGTATTTAGTTGACGAGACCTTTTGCCGAGCAGGTTTGCTCGATGGATCATTGATGCATTGTACCGGTGAGAGTACGCATCGTATTATGGAGGTATATTATTGACGAGCAATGATACCCTTGGGTATGCTCGCTGGGATGGCTAAGGCCAAGTGAATGGTGGTAAGAGTAGTCATTGAGGAAACTACTCGCTTGTTATTGTGATGAGGAGTAAACATGGTTACACCCACCCTAAGGGCGTGGAAGAAGTCCTAATGGATTAGGATTGCATGATAATTGAGCGTGGACGCCGGGTTGTCCAGTGTGCTTTGGTGTTTTAGAGATATGTTGGGCAATGACCCACAACTCTAATGGTTTGGGCGGTATGGTATACCGGGATGGAATGTGTGTCGCGTTAATAGGTTGGTATAAGCCTATGGGACCAGCGAATCACTAGCCAGGTATTGTTGCAGTGCTTTAGTGTGCTTGTGGTAGCTATTATAATGCTCGTTGGATTCGAGTTTGGTGAATCGTATAGTGATACGATGAGGGTTATGGTAGACTCTTGTAGTCTCTATGTGGCATGGTGTTTGAGGTAGGGAATACCTCACGGGGACGTTATACGTCATTGTTTTGAGGGACTTGTGCTGGGACAGCTCAAGTTTGTTGGTATTACCAACGTGAGTGTCAACAAGTCGTGGTTAGCTCTAGTTGAGCATCCTTGCATATGGCATGCAATGGGAGTCACAATGGTTTGTGAGATATAGTTAGTGGGGTGACACTACTATATTGATTTTTTTTTATCTCTTGGAGAGATTTGGATTGTACTGTCTTGGAGACAGCTTGCATCGGTCGTGGTTTGATTGTAAGTCAGCCATGGTAAGCATTACTGATGTTGGACCGAGTAATGGATTTCTTACCTCGGTGAGACGTTTGAGGAGACGTCTTCGGGGAGATGCTCGATTTTGGAGTACTATGGTATTAGTACAGAGCATCGTTGGAAGGTGTATACATGGCGTATACGGATTTTTGGATTGGGTAATGGTAGTATTGATGCACTACTCTAACCAATTGTATATTTCTGGGTTCCGGGATATGTTTTGGTATTAATATACCAGGTTTTCCGAACGGTAATTCGAGGATTGGAGGATCATGGATTCATGACTTCTTCCTTGAGAGGAAGACGGTATTGTGATTCCTACCGGTTGAATCTTTTGGGGAGATTCGTTATTTTGGTTCGTGTGGTGGTGATGTTGAAATCACACCCTTTGGTTTTGGTTTGTCAACCATCATTCTCCGTGGGGTGAGAATAATCGGGGTTTGACAGTTGGTTTTGGGATTTGGGTGTGATTGGAGATACCCGAGTCTATTGCATTGTGTATGCATGTTGTGATTGGTGTTTGGGCATGTATGCCGTGAGTGTATACGAATGCCAATGTTATTTTGTTCATTGTTGAACGTCGAGTTGTATGCTTGGTTTGGTGAATCTCCGGTGTGAGATTGTGGGACCTCGAGATCGGTAATCTCGCTGGCACGATGCATTCTGATGAATGATCGTGAGGGTTGTTTGACTTCCCCGGAGGAGGGATTGTTGTGTTTTGAAACCATGGTAGTTCTTGCTGGTTAATTCGATAGCCTCCCTGTTTTAGGATTGTAAAATCCCAGGATAGACAAGGGGTGGCCAGGACTCGGATTTGTTTGGTGTCGTGGTTGACACGCGTGGCGGGGATGCAAGTGATTGTTTTGCGTGACCTCTGTGGAACTTGAGACTTTGTGGAGTCTTGAGGGTGTGTCGGGACCAAGATATGATTTCTTGGAACACACCGGTGTAAACATCCTCGGTGATGTGTTTTGTATGGATCAGTGACCGTGGGTAACCCGGTCCGGGTTGCAAGTGGTGCAACTACTCCTTTGGAGGAGATGGGCTGGGAAGCGGAACCGGATTTTCTGTGAGTATACTGTCGTATGCTAGTAGTCCTCATCATAACGATGCGTGTTAAGCATCGTGGACAAGTAATGGAGATATCATGGAGAGATATCTATGTCGAGATTAATGAAGGTTTGGTTGAGTTTCAGTCATGGTGGACTGACTTCTGGGACGATTCACGTCGAGGTATGTTGTTATCTTTCGGGTTGTATTGGTTTTGGCGGTTGCTCTATTTTAGGTCTTAGTGCGAGACTGGTATTCTCGCAGTTGTTAATTCGATTCTAAGGTGGTTCAGAATCGGGGTCTTGGCTTTGTTTTGTTTGTGTAGTCCTGGTGTTACGTGGAGTACACCGGTGCAATTTCGGGGACGAAATTTTATTAGTAGGGGATAATTGTGATGTCCGGGAATTAATGGTGTTAATCCCGGTGTAGTATTAATCCTGGATGGATTTTTAATTGTAGCAATTAGGAATTAATTGCGGTTTGGGTCTCCCGAGGTTGTTAGATTGGGCATTTGTGATCGTTGGATCCAAAGGTTGAGATTGTATTCTCATTTTGGTGGAAAGCCTATGATTTGGGTTTTTAGTGGGACTTGGAGTCCGGGGTGCCTTGTGTTGGGGCCAGTCTGGGGATTTGATGTTGGAGGGTGAGTTTTTGAAAACAGATGATTTTTAATGAATCATGATGTATTTGCGGAGGTTTTGGTGTGTTGGGGTATTTTGCTATATATACCCGTTGGACTCGGGATTCCGTCATTTGGAATCCATTTCTCTCCTCTCCTCCCCCTCTCACGCCACCTTCGCCCCAAACCCTTCCCCTTCCCTTTGGTTGAAGCAAAATCGTTAGAACTCGATTATGGGGGCCGGATTTCTTGAAGAAAGATAGGTAATATTCTTCTCCTCTCTTTTGGCTTCAATTTGATTGTGGTTTTGTGTTGTGTGGTTGAGTTTTGGGTTGGTTATGGCATTTGGGGGTTTTGGGTTAAAATCCAAAATGTTGATTTCAGTGTTTTCATGGAGTTTAATTGTTGTATTTGAGGCATTGAGGTGGTATGGGGTGTTGGTTTGGAGTTGGGTGTGAAAAACACCATTAGAACTCGAGTTTTTCGAAAAATCGCAGTCCGCGATCGATCTTGGCGAGGCGCCGATCGATCGCGACATGCTACTGGAATTTGTAGAAGATGTACAGTATCGGCGATCGATCGCGAAAAGGGGGCGATCGATCGCGAGGGTCTCAGCGATCGATCGCGAGATGTGGCGATCGATCGCGGATTGATTTTTTTCGGGCAGTAGGCTTGAGCGATCGATCGCGCCTGATGGGCGATCGATCGCGGCACTGTTCACCTGCATGGATTTTCGAATATGTTGGAAAATGTTGGGATTTTGGAACCGAGGTCTAAAGGGCCGACTTCCGGAGTGTTGTTCACATTCCAATGAGAATGTTAGGCTTTTAAAATGGTTTGATTGGAACCAAGCTTATTAAACGGAATTTTTGGTTGGGTTTTTGGCTATCTGTTAATCATATAAAATGGAATATTTTGGGTAGTATGCATGCTTAGCCGGGGGGCTTTTATTTTGGTAATCGTCATGGATTGACGATATGATTGGGAGTCTTGAACGTGCGTGGGCACGTGATCGCATGCTTATTCTTGATTTTGAGTCGTTTATGTGTTTTAGCACATATTTCTCTAGGCATGGGACTCAAGGAAGGTTTGGCTTGGACTACGGAGACTTAAGGTACGTGGGACGTACGAGCATAACCTATTATAGTATTGCAACTGTAATATGCATGGTTTGTGATAATGGTATTAAATGGGCATTGGAATACATGGTGTATGGTAATGGTATTATATGGACATTGCAATATCTGGCATGTGGTAAGTATTGAAATGCATGGTGCATTATATTTACTTCAAATGGATAATGATATGCATGGTATATGGTAACTGTGATAAATAGACATACATTGGAAATCATAGGGTGCCGCTTTAGAGCGAGCAACGATTGGGTGTTGTCGCCGTTGAGCACTACCGGTTATGACGCCGCTATTGTTGAGCGTGCGCTGGGTTAAGAATGCCGCTATTGTGGAGCGAGCAATGTTACGGGAACATGGAATCCTTGGTTAAATATATGTGAAATCTATGGCCTATGTATAGTGATTTTACATATTGATTATGGAGCTGACATGATAGAACTGTATTAGTTAATCTATATGGTGATTAACTGGCTTTGGGAATTTGATGAGTTTGGTTATTTTGAGAACAGGGACAATGCATGGGATCCCGGATGAGGGTATTGCCATCCAGGGAGTATCATTTAAATTATGGCATTTACATTCTGTAAATTATGAATTGCAATATTATTATTTTGTGATTGGTGGTATTGGTATGCTCACCCCGTGTGGGGGCTGTCTCTGTTGGGGCAGGTAACACAGGTGTAGCGGCTTTGGAGTCGAGCTCGGGCTTTTGGTTAGAGGTACTTCCAGGATCGAGGTACCAGAGCTGGTTGGATGGACGCTCAGATCCAGTGTTGAGATCGAGTTGTGCTTGGAAGGTGCTTCCAGGATAGAAGTACCAGTAGCGGTATCCGGTATAGTGTTTTATGCATCAAATACACGTTTATTCATTGAGTACACCTTACGTGTATATGGGATGTATAAATGGGCTATGGCCTCTTTCTGTTCATTATGGTTGCATGCAATTAATTATGGAAATTGCTAAATGAACTAAGAGCATATTAGTGTATTATGTGGGTGCATGTTATGTGAATAATAATGGTAGGGGGAATTTGAATATTGGGAATTGAATGCAAGAAATTTTCTGGGTAGCATACGGTGTTGCACTTGCATAGGGTTTTTCCCCTGATGGTATGATTATATGCACTCATGGTATGGCTTAATGCACTAATTACGGGTTAAGGGCACGGGGGTCCTTACAGAACTGAAAGAGCAGCTTCAGGAACTACTTGATATGGGTTACATACGCCCCAGCGTATCACCTTGGGGTGCGCCTGTGTTATTTGTGAAAAAGAAAGATGGGTCGATGAGATTGTGCATCGACTACAGGCAATTGAATAAGGCCACAGTGAAGAACAAATACCCTCTTCCGCGGATCGATGACTTGTTTGATCAGTTGCAAGGCACGAGGTTGTACAGTAAGATTGATTTGAGGTCGGGGTACCACCAGATCCGAGTTAGAGAGGATGATGTGCAGAAGACAGCCTTCCGGACCCGTTATGGTCACTATGAGTTTTTGGTCATGCCGTTTGGAGTGACAAACGCCCCGGCTGTGTTTATGAGCTTGATGAATCGAGTGTTCCAACCCTATTTGGATCATTTCATCATCGTATTTATTGACGATATTCTTATCTATTCTCGGAGCGAGGAAGAACACAGGAATCATTTGAGGACAGTGCTCCAGATTCTGAGGGACAATCAGTTGTATGCAAAGCTGAGCAAGTGTGAATTTTGGTTGAGCAGCGTGGTATTTTTGGGGCATGTGATCTCTAGTGATGGGATATCTGTGGATCCCAGGAAAGTGGAGGCAGTGATGGATTGGTCTGCGCCTACATCTGTGCCCGAGATCCGTAGCTTCCTCGGTTTAGCGGGTTATTACCGACGTTTCGTCGAGGGATTCTCTAAGATCGCTAAGCCGTTGACGCAGTTGACTCAGAAGGGTGTTCCTTTTTCTTGGTCTGAGGCATGTGAGCAAAGCTTCCAAGAGTTGAAGCACCGGTTGACTACAACACCTGTTCTGGTGATCCCCTCGGAGAACGAAAGGTTTGCTTTGTACACGGATGCATCACTGCAGGGTTTGGGCTGTGTACTGATGCAGGATAAGCATGTGGTGGCTTACGCATCGAGGCAGTTGAAGCCTCATGAGACCAGGTACCCGGTTCATGATTTGGAACTGGCGGCCATTATTTTCGAATTGAAAATTTGGCGGCATTATCTTTATGGTACTTCTTTTACCATTTACACGGACCATAAGAGCTTGAAGTTCCTATTTACCCAAGCGGAACTGAATATGAGGCAAAGGAGGTGGATGGACTTGCTCAAGGACTATGACTGCGAGATAGAGTACCATCCACGGAAGGCGAACCTGACAGCTGACGCCTTAAGTAGGAAGGTGAAGTATACGGCAGAGGATGTTATTCAGTTATCGGCCTTGATGACCTCTTGTTGTCATTTGGGATATGACTTTGATTTAGATGTATCGCCGGTGCTGGTATCGACCCTATTGGCAGAACCGGACATCTTTGAACTTATCAGGAAAGCTCTGGTGACAGACGTTGAGGTACAGAGATGGTTATCATATTTACGTCTGGGCCAGTTATCGAAGTTCAGAGTAGCAGAAGATGGTTCCTTGAGGCTTGGTAATCGTTGGGTAGTGCCGAGGGCACCAGTGTTGCATCAAGGAATCTTGCATCGTGCTCATAGTAGCAGATTTAGCATCCATCCAGGTGGGAGAAAGATGTACAAGGACTTGTGTGATCAATTTTGGTGGAGACGGATGAAAAGAGATGTTATATCATTCGTTAAGAAGTGCCTGATTTGCCAACAAGTGAAAGCAGAAAGGCAGAGGCCCGGAGGCGAGTTGAAGAGTTTAGAGATACCAGAGTGGAAGTGGGAGCACATCTCTATGGATTTCGTGACCCACTTGCCAAGGACTGCCTCTGGATTCGATGCGATTTGGGTGATTGTGGATCGACTGACGAAGGTGGCTCACTTCATCCCATATTGTATGTCTTTCACATACTTAAAGATGGCCCAGTTGTATGTACGGGACGTGGTGAGATTACATGGCATCCCAGTCTCGATTGTGTCTGATAGAGACCCGCGGTTCACATCGCACTTTTGGGAGGGTCTTCAATCGGCTTTGGGTACAGAAGTGAGGCTGAGTACGGCTTATCACCCTCAGACAGATGGTCAGACAGAGCGTACCATACAGACGCTTGAGGACATATTGAGGGCATGTGTTTTGGAGTTCGATACTCTGTGGCAAGATTCAGTGCCACTAGTGGAATTCTCTTATAACAACAGTTATCAGGCGAGCATTCAGATGGCTCCATTCGAGACCCTTTACGGTCGATGATGTAGGTCACCGTTGTACTGGGAAGATTTGACTAGTAAGACGGTCGGAGTACCGGAATTGATTCGTGAAATGGAAGAGAAAATCAAAGTGATCCGTCAGAAAATGAAAGCGGCTCAAGATAGGCAAGCGGCCTATGCTAATAAACGACGGCGACCATTGGAATTCCAAGTGGGAGACAGAGTCTTTCTGAAAATCTCACCTTTCAGAGGTGTAGTTCGTTTCGGTATGCGAGGGAAGTTGTCTCCGAGATATGTTGGGCCGTACGAGGTATTGCAGCGCATCGGCACTTTGGCTTACCGTTTGGCCCTACCGCCGTCCTTGTCTGGTATACATGATGTCTTCCATGTATCTATGTTGAGGAAGTATGAACCAGACCCGTCTCATGTGTTGCAGCCTTCAGAGGTTCAGTTGAGTTCAGATGTATCCTATGTTGAACGGCCAGTCAGAATTCTGGATCGAGAGGATCGCAGACTTCGAAGCAAGGTTATACCGATGGTCAAGGTTCAGTGGGATCGTCGGGGTGTCGAAGAGGCCACGTGGGAGACGGAACGGCATATGGTGCAGCACTACCCGGAACTATTCTCTGGTATGTGTTTATGTTTAGTTTCTTGTGGGGTAAGTGCATGCGATTTCGAGGACGAAATCTTCTAAGTAGGGGAGTATTGTGATGTCCCCGAAATGATTAATTGTGTTTAAGGCATTAATTGTGTTCATATGATTAATTATGGTTAATTATGGTGGTAATTGCCTTATGTGTTAGAATTAATCGCCATGTGGAAATGCTTGGTCATGTGGGCTGGTAGAGCATTTCAGGTGCATGTTATGCATGTTGGGTAATTGGGTGTTCTAATGGCTTACATGTGTTGGTAGTCAGTTTTTTTGTGAAACATGCATTTAATTGGAATTTGGTGCATTGTGGTGAAATGTGTTTAAAATACCATGTTGGGGTATAATTTACATCATGTTTGTAAGGACCCTAATCCTTAAGTGCGGATTAAAGGCATAATTAGAGCTAATATAAATGATCAGAGTAAATTAATCGTGTTGAGTCTATGAGCTTTAAGAATTACATGCCAAAAATAAGGAATATCCCTGGATTAGTTACATTCCCAAATCAAAAGAATGTTATCAATTATAGCTTTACACTACTCCTAGAGTAGATACTATACAAAATTAATCATGTCTTTCCTTCCTCAAAAGAATTCTTCACAAGCTCACCACCTCAACCCGTCTAGCCCTTCTTATCATGCCAAAAATGTACCTACAAGGACAACCCCCAAACATGAGCAATGATATCATTCATGTACAACACAATATGAATATAAAGCTTAAATGCATAACCATAATAAAACACTTCCTGTTTTTCCCATGCATTTCAAACGCTTCCCGTTTGGTTGTCCCTGTACCATAACTCATGAGTTTAATCAATAGATTATTTTTAATGGTCTACACATGTCATGACATAACACCAGCTCATCAATACCTAATATCACTCACCAATCCCTAGTCTGTCCATCACAATGTATTTTAATGCCCCTCGCTTATTTACATATAGGCGGCATAGAATAACCTCGCTTCAATGGACATGCGGTACTCCCACCCCTCGCCTCACATTGAGCGGCAAATATTCTTTCCTCGCCCTATATGATAACCACGCTCAAATGTGACATGCGGCGCTCCCACCCCTCGCTTCACATTTAGCGGAACCAAAACAAATAGCGGCAAGCATTAAAATCATCAAGGGATGACCACGACTCATGGGATGTGCACCAATAATCATATGCATCTACAATCATCATGCATAATTCAACATGTATTTGCATCCACAATGCATAATCACATATATACTCGCATCCACAATGCATAAACAATGAGTATATTAGATACATGTACCGTTGGGTGCCCGTACGTCCTCCACGTACCTTTCCAAAAGTGGAATTGATATGGCTTCAGTTCCTTGGTTGCGTTGCTACCTGGGATGGTTCTACACAATCACACAACCCCATATTAGAAGCCAAATAATAGTCAAATACCAAAAATTCGACAAAAGAAATCATTCCTCAAAATTCCACAGTTGGCGATCGATCGCTTGGCTGAGGCGATCGATCGCCTCAATTTTTTCTTCGCGGTGATCGATCGCGCCAAACATGGCGATCGATCGCCTAACCCTTGGATTGGCTACTGCCTCTCGGCGATCGGTCGCCTCATTTCAGGCGATCGATCGCCTGTCCTGAAATTTTGGTACTGCCCTTCGGCGATCGATCGCCCCATTTCAGGCGGTCGATCGCCTCGCACAGACTCGCGATTTTTCACCATTTTTGCATACCGAAACCTTCCAATCCATACCAACACTTAAACCATCAAACCAACAACATAAATAACAACATAAACCTTCAAAATACACCTCAAAACAAGCATAAATTCAACCCTCAACCAAAACCACAACAACCCAACACAAACCCATTTAAAACCCTTCAAAATCATACCAAACTTAAATAAAACCTTACAAAATCAACAATGAGGTATCCATACCTCTTGGGGACCTCAAATCTCCCAATAAACTCCACAAATCAACTTTTTGCAAGGATTCCTCTTCACCCTTAAGCACCAAAACGAAAATGGGAGAAAAGGAAGGGTTTTGGTGGTTTGGTAAAGTAAAAATGAAAGTGAGGTGTGGGGTTGGGGTATAAGGGTTTAAGTTAAATTAAAATGCATCCACAAACCCATGGTGTATAAAACACCCCAACATGATATTTAAAAAGCATTAATCCAAAATGCACCAAAATATCAATTAAACTCATGCTTTCCAAATGATTGCTAACCATTGCAAATAAATCATGTTAATAGCAATTTTCCCCCAACATGCACAACATGCACCCTGAAATGCACTCCCGGGTCACCCTTTCCATGTGACCATGCATTTCCACACATTAAATAAATCCAGCACATAATCAATTAATTACCACCATGATTAATCATATAAACACAATTAATGCCCAAATTGTAATTAATCATTTCGGGGATATCACAATACTCCCCTACTTATAAGATTTCGTCCTCGAAATCACATGCACTTACCCCCAAAAGAAACTAAACATAAACACATATCAGAGAATAGTTCCGGGTAGTGCTGCACAATATGCCGCTCCGTCTCCCACGTAGCCTCCTCGACACCCCTGCGATCCCACTAACCTTGATCATAGGTATCACTTTGTTCCGAAGTCTATGGTCTGCTCGATCCAGAATTCTGACAGGCCGTTCCACATAAGACACATCGGATTCTAACTGAACTTCAGAAGGCTGTAATACATGCGACGGATCCGGCTCATACTTCCGCAGCATAGATACATGGAACACGTCATGTATACCAGATAAAGAAGGCGGCAAAGCCAGTCGGTAAGCTAAGGTGCCAATGCGCTGCAAAATCTCGTACGGTCCAACATACCTCGGAGACAGTTTCCCGCGCATCCCAAATCGCACAACGCCTCTGAAAGGCGAGATCTTCAAAAAGACCTTATCTCCCAACTGAAATTCCAACGGTCTCCGCCGTTTATTCGCATAAGCTGCCTGTCTGTCCTGGGCTGCTTTCATTTTCTGCCTTATCATCTTTATCTTCTCTTCCATCTCCTGAATCAACTCCGGTCCTCCGACCGATTTGCGGTCCAAATCATCCCAACACAAGGGTGATCTACATCGTCTGCCATAAAGAGCTTCAAAAGGAGCCATTTGAATACTCGCCATGTAGCTGTTATTATAAGAGAACTCTACCAAAGGCACTGAATCTTGCCAAGAAACATCGAACTCCAAAACACAAGCTCTCAACATGTCCTCGAGCGTCTGGATAGTACGCTCGGTCTGGCCATCCGTCTGAGGATGATAAGCAGTGCTCAATCTAACTTCAGTTCCCAAGGCTGACTGAAGACCTTCCCAAAAATGAGATGTAAATCGTGGATCTCGATCCGACACTATGGAAATGGGGGTCCCATGCAATCTCACCACATCTCGGATATACAGTTGAGCCATCCTCAAAAAGGTAGAAGTCATGCTATAGGGGATAAAATGAGCTACCTTAGTCAATCGATCCACAATCACCCAAATAGCATCAAAGCCTGAAGTACTCCTCGGCAGGTGAGTCACGAAGTCCATGGAAATGTGTTCCCACTTCCACTTCGGTATCTCCAAGCTTCTCAACTCGCCGCCAGGTCTCTGTCTCTCTGCCTTAACCTGCTGGCAGATCAAACACCTCTTAACAAAAGTGACGACATCACTCTTCATCCTTTTCCACCAAAACTGACCACGCAGATCTTTATACATCTTCTTCCTGCCTGGGTGGATGCTAAGTCTGCTACTATGAGCTCGCTCCAAGATCCCTTTACGCAACTCTGGCGTACTCGGAACCACCCAACGGTTACCCAATCTCAGGGACCCGTCATCGGCCACTCTGAATTTTGTTGGCTGACCAAGATGTACTAAAGATAACCACCTTTGAACCTCATCATCTGACCTCTGAGCCCTCCTGATGTTCTCATAGATATCTGGCTCAGCTAACAAGGTCGATACATACACAGGTGATGCATCTATGTCGAAATCATAGCCTAGATGGCAATAGGAGGTCATCATGGCCGACAAATGGATGACGTCCTCAGCAGAACTCCTCACTTTCCGGCTCATAGCGCATGCTGTCAAATTAGCTTTCCCGGGATGGTACTCAATCTCACAATCATAGTCCTTGAGTAAGTCCATCCACCTCCTCTGCCTCATGTTCAGCTCCGCCTGGGTGAATAAAAACTTGAGGCTCTTGTGATCCGTGTAAATGGTAAACGACGTACCATACAAATAATGCCTCCAAATCTTCAGGGCGAAGATGATAGCCGCCAATTCCAAGTCATGGACTGGGTATCTAGTCTCATGCGGCTTCAACTGTCTCGATGCATAAGCTACCACATGCTTATCTTGCATCAGTACACACCCAAGGCCCTGAAGTGATGCATCGGTATACAAAAAAAATCTGGAGTTTTCCGTAGGGATCACTAACACTGGCGCCGTGGTCAAACGGTGCTTCAACTCCTGGAAGCTCTCCTCACAAGCTTCTGACCAAAAGAAAGGTACTCCTTTCTGGGTCAACTGTGTCAACGGCTTGTCAATCTTCGAAAAGCCCTCGACGAAGCGTCAAAAATAACCGGCCAAACCCAGAAAGCTCCGTATCTCAGGTACAGAAGTGGGTGCAGCCCACTCCATCACAGCTTCAATCTTCTTGGGATCCACTGATATTCCGCTGCTCGATATGACATGCCCCAGAAATATTACACTGCTCAACCAAAACTCACACTTACTGAGCTTGGCATACAACTGGTGATCTCGGAGAATCTGGAGCACTGTCCTCAAGTGTTTCACGTGCTCTTCCTCGCTCCGGGAATATATGAGAATGTCGTCGATGAACACGATGACGAACTGATCAAGATACGGCTGAAACACTCTGTTCATCAGACTCATAAAGACCGCTGGAGCATTCGTCACGCCGAACGGCATCACTAGGAATTCATAATGTCCATATCGAGTCCGGAATGCTGTCTTCTGCACATCTTCCTCTCTGACTCGAATCTGATGGTACCCGGACCTCAAATCAATCTTGCTATAAAGTCTGGTACCTTGCAACTGATCAAACAAGTCATCAATCCTTGGGAGAGGATACTTGTTCTTCACTGTGGCCTTATTCAGTTGCCGGTAATCGATGCACAACCTCATCGAACCATCCTTCTTTTTCACAAAGAGAACCGGTGCACCCCATGGCGATACGCTCGGGCGTATATATCCCTTGTCAAGGAGATCCTGCAATTGCTCCTTCAACTCTCTCAGCTCTGCCGGTGCCATCCTGTAAGGTGTACGAGAGATAGCGGATGTCCCCGGTAACAACTCGATCCCATACTCAACTTCTCTCGTCGGTGGGAATCCTGGGATCTCTTCTGGGAATACATCAGCGAACTCTGCTACCACTGGAACATCCTCAACTCTCAACTCTTTATTCTTCCCAGACGTGTCCATGGCATAGATGAGATAGCCCGTGTGGCCACGTTCCAACAGCTGAGTCATCTTGATCGCTGAAATTAACGGAATCTTCGCACGAGAACCGTTGCCATAAAAAGTCCACTGAACTCCCAAATCAGGTCTGAACTTCACTGTTTTCTGCCGGCAATCTACCACTGCCTGATATCTGTTCAGAATATCAATACCCACAATGCAGTCGAAGTCTGACATGCCCAACACGATCAAGTCTGCCTTCAACTCGTTGCCCTCAAAATAAATGAGGCAATCTGCCATAAACTGATCAGCAACGACATTTCTTCCAGTGGGTGTCGAGACAAGGAGAGGCGTGGGTTGAGAAGACGTGTGCATATTGTGAGACCCCGTTATCACATCAAGTTACTAAGGTGCAATTTAGAGAACTAAACTTTCATGTGAATATATCAGAGTAACGTATCGTGTTGATTAACCTGAGCTTTAGAGATTACAGTACCAAAATGTTTCAAAAGGAATAACACAATTCCAACTAAGGTACTACATTATAGTCTTACTCTACTCAGTAGAAGCTATACGAAAAATTTCTCTAACATGCTAATCCTGTAGCACTCCTTACAGCTCAGCATATCAACCCCAATCCTGGTTCTCGTCCACAAAAGCACCTACAAAGACAACCCCCAACACATGAGCATAAAACAATTCATATTCAACATAATATGAAAGTAAGGCATAAATGCACAATCCTAAACACAAGCACTTCCTGTATTTCCTGCATTTATAACGCCCATTGGTTGTCCCTGTACCATAATTCATAATAAAACACATTATATGAATGTATGGCTTCATAAATAAATGTCATGACATTTCCTCTTTTTCTTGAGTCAGTCATCATCAGTTATTTTAATGCTTTCATAATCTCAAAACAAGCGGTATCGCATACTCGCTTCTTCATACTAGCGGTATCTCTTCCTCGCTCAGTATGGTATCTCGCCTCCATGTACAAGCGAGCCTCCCCCCTCCCGCTCCACATTTTCAGCGGTAAAGCGTAAGCATTAAAACCTTAACTGTGATCGCCTTGACTCGTGGAATACACCTCTTTATTCCACATCACAATATGCAACAACAATGCAAAATATGCAACACAATGCATAATAACATGTATCATAATCTTAATGCATCACATTGCATTCATCATGTGTCACACAGACAAACATAAGTACATGTTACCGTCGGGATGCCCGTACGTCGCTTACGTACCTTTCCAAAATGTGGTGTGTTGCAGGACTCTATCCCCTGCGCTGTGTAGCTACCTATGAAGGCTCTACACCAGTGTACAACACAATATTAGATGTCTCATTACAATCCAATATCAAAACTTTAACAAAATATATCAATTTATATTTTTCAACATTCTGGGTCTCTCGATCGATCGGCCCCTCTTCCCGATCGATCTAGAAGACGCCTTAAATCAAAACCAAGATTCTGCCTCGCTCGATCGATCGAGATGAAATGTCGATCGATCGAGATGCTCTGTTCGAGAAATACCAACCAAGAATTCTCGAACACCTATATTCACACCCTTAAATCTAACATGTAAGACATACAACATGCCAAGACCAACATGCTAGCAGTTATCACACACTACCCTGAGTGTATTCATATCAAAATTTACACCTCAAACTTAAGCCCACATGCATAAACGTCAACCATTTACATAAGTACTCAACCAAATTTTCCGGAAACAGAACAACATATTTCATTACCAGATTTTTGAGTACTTCACTTCATGCTATTATATCTACCACATATAACATAAAGCATGCTCAAACAAACATGCCAAGGTCTTCACAAAACTACCATGCATATTTTCACATCAAAGGTTTACCAAAAACCTAAGCTAACGTGCATGATATCGCCTCCTCAAAATCACTCCCAAACCATAATTTTCCAGAAAAACAGGGCATATTCCTTACCCAGATTTTCGAACACTATACTTCACATGCTTTAATCCTCTACATAAAACATGCAACATGCTCAAGGGAAAATACAGAGAGCCTCATAATAACACCATGTAAGCATTTAAATCAAAGGTTTCAAGAAACCTAAGCTAACATGCCGTTTTCTCGCCAAAAACATGTACTCAAACAAGTTTAAAATAAAAACAGAGCATGGTTTCTCACCCTACTTTGCTCCGATTTTTGAAGGCTTTCCATGCGATGAAAAAGGACAAGCTCCTCAGAATTTTGCTTAGCTGAAGCTGGTGAAGAAATGGGAGAGAAGGCTCGAGAATTTGGATGGCTGAGAGTGGTGGAATGATTGAGCCAAGTGGTGAGTAAAGTCAGCCTGTGCAGTGTGATTGGTATGGGTTGGGGGGGTGGTTGGGTGTTGGGTGGTATGATGCGTTATGTTTTGGTCCCGGTATTAGCACGATGTATTAAAATATCCTCACATGATATTTATAGTATTTTCTCAATAAAATACTTCAATTCCCGTTAACATGCTTTACCCAAAACAAACAACACACACCCCAAAATCTCAACATACATCACATGCACCCTGAAATGAATCTCCCCAAAAATATTAATCCAATCCCATGAATTAACACCCAAATCATCATAATTTAACTCAAATGATTAAAATCACATAATCATTTCGGGGATATCACACATATGGTGTCTTTCCACAAAGCCAACAGATACAAAAGAGTGGGAGGCACCTGTATCTATCAAAATAAAAGCAGGGTACGAAAATAAATGACACGTACCGACGATCACCTCCTCTGGGGCTACCTGAGCCTGCTCTCTGGTCAGCGCATACACCTGTCCCTGGGACGGTCCCACTGTCTGAGCTCCCGATGGTCGAGGCACAAACTGCTGCCTCTGGTGTACTGTCCTGTCATCAAATCTCGGCCTGTTGCCCTGAAACTCTGACTGTCCTCCCCGGGTGGGGCAATACCGAGAGATGTGGCCCATCTTGCCACAACTATAACAGGCAGGGCACTTATTCGAAGGATGTGGCCCTCCACAATTGTCGCACCTTGGCTCCCCCGATCTATTCCCTTGTGAAGACCCTCGGTTGGCCGACCAATTCTTCTTGTTCTCCTGTTTCTGACCAAAGAACTTCTTTCCACCAAACCGTGAAGATGAAGAGGCACCACTTCTATCTTCTTATGCTCCTTAGCTCACCATCTCAACCCGACCCTTAGTCTCGATCCAAAAGTGTACCTACAGGAACAACCCATCGTGAGCATGTACATCGTTACTTAACATCATGAGTTACAGGCATAGAAATAATGCATGAAAATAATTGATAACATATACTTCCTGTTTAATAGTACTATCCTTCCTTGGTTGTCCCTGTGTCATAATTACGCATATCATCATTAGTTCAAGGCATGAATGATTAACATCATATTTCGTATATAAGCTCACAACAATCCATGTTAATTAGAAATGGGACTATCCGGGTTCTATTATGACAGCGGCACAATTGGCCCCCTCGCTCGACATAACTCATCGTATGATACCCATCGCTACGCCTTGATAGCAGATGTATCTCTTCTTCAGCGGATGATACCCATCGCTACACCTTGATAGCGGATGTACCCCATCGCTCAGCGGATGATACCCATCGCTACACCTTGATAGCGGATGTACCCCATCGCTCAGTTATGTGAGCGGCAAGACCTTCCTCGCTTGCCCATAATAGTCACCGGACATTCAACCATTCTAAGTAGCATAGTTAAACATGCGTCATCATCTTATAAGCATCACCATTTCAAACATCATCATCTTATCATAATTGTCATCATAACATCATAATCATAAACTTATTCTTCATAATCATCATAATCATCACCATAAATACTTATGCAATTAATGCAAAGTCATAGTTTAGGAATATGTTACCGTTCGATGCCCGTACGTTTCTTACGTACCTTTTCAAAATGTGGTGAAATCGTAGTACTTTATCTTCTTGAAGTCGTGGGTCCTTGGGATGGTTCTACACAACCATACAATTCAATATTAGAAGCTAATCATAGTCCAATATTCGAAAATCCTACAAAAAAATCAAAATACCCATTTTTTTGCATCTCACGATCGATCGCCACCCAGGCGCGATCGATCGCGAGATCACACTGGACGAGGGTGAAATTTTCCTTCTTCGGCGATCGATCGCCATACTTGGCGCGATCGATCGCCATCGTCACCGATCGATCGCCCAAAAGTGGCGATCGATCGCCAAAGGCTTCTGGAGCCTACTGCCTGCTCGCGATCGATCGCCAAAAACGGGCGATCGATCGCCAGCCTCTGTACCACGAAAAACTCCATTTTTGTACATTTAAACCTCACCAACCTCAACCATCATTTATACCAACAACACATAAACATTAAAACACTCAAAACCTTCAACATACATCATAAAACCACTAAAAATCCAACATCCCACCAAGAATCACACTAACCCAAACAAACCCATTTTAAAACCCTTTTTAAAACCCTTCCAAAACTCAATCAACACTTCAAGAACATCAATAAGTGATATATAAACATCATAGGCACTAAATCTTACCAAGAAGTGCAAGAACAAAGCTTTTACAAGGATTTCTTCCCACCTTTAGAACAAAAATCGAAAATAAGGGGAAGAGGGTTTTGGGAAAGTGATTTTGGGGATTGAGTGTAAAAGTGAGGTGAGGTAAAAGTGGTGGGTTAAGTATTAATTCTTACTTTTAACTTGTACTCCAATAACAACATGATGTATATAAAATACATTAACATGATAAGCAATTACAAATTGCAACCAACTTCATTAAACCCATATCATCCTCATAATTAAAATTAACATCCTTAAATCATGTTACTTCTTCATTTCCCACACATATCTTAATCATCGTAATAAATCATCATATAAGCATAATTAATATTCAGATTGTCATCAATTAATTTCGGGGCATCACATTACTCCCCTACTTATAAGATTTCGTCCTCGAAATCACATGCACTTACCCAAAAAGAAACTAAACATAAATCATACCAGAAAATAATTCCGGGTAGTGCTGCACCATATGCCGTTCCGTCTCCCACGTAGCCTCCTCGACACCCCGGCGATCCCACTGAACTTTGACCATCGGTGTAATCTTACTTCGTAGCCTACGGTCTTCACGATCCAGAATTCTAACCGGTCGTTCAACATAGGACACATCTGAACTCAACTGAACCTCTGAAGGTTGCAATACATGAGACGGATCGGGTTCATACTTTCTCAACATGGAAACATGGAAGACATCATGAATACCGGATAAGGACGGTGGTAGCGCCAAACGGTAGGCCAAAGTACCGATGCGCTGCAATATTTCATACGGCCCCACATATCTCGGAGATAACTTTCCCCGCATACCAAAACGGACCACACCCCTGAAGGCTGAGATTTTCAAGAAAACCTTATCTCCTACTTGGAATTTTAGCGGTCGTCGCCGCTTATTGGCATAGGCCGCTTGCCTATCTTGGGCCGCTTTCATCTTTAAGCGTATCGTCTTGATCTTTTCTTCCATATCTTTAATCATATCCGGTCCTCCGACCGCTTTACTAGTCAAATCCTCCCAATACAGCGGCGATCTACATCGTCATCCATAAAGAGCTTCAAAAGGAGCCATTTGAATGCTCGCCTGATAGCTGTTGTTATAGGAGAACTCCACCAGTGGTACTGAATCCTGCCACGGAGTATCAAACTCTAAAACGCACGCTCTTAACATATCCTCGAGCGTCTGTATGGTACGCTCTGTCTGACCATCTGTCTGAGGGTGATAGGCTGTACTCAGTCTTACCTCCGTGCCCAAAGCTGTCTGGAGACCCTCCCAGAAATGTGAAGTGAACCTCGGGTCCCTGTCAGACACTATCGAGACTGGAATGCCATGCAATCTCACTACATCCCGCACATATAGTTGGGCCATCTTCAAATATGTGAAAGTCATATTGTAAGGGATGAAATGGGTTACCTTCGTCAGCCTATCCACGATTACCCAGATCGCATCGAATCCAGAGGTCGACCTTGGCAAGTGGGTCACGAAGTCCATAGATATATGCTCCCACTTCCATTTAGGTACCTCTAAGCTCTTCAACTCACCCCCAGGCCTCTGTCTTTCTGCCTTTACCTGCTGGCAGATTAGACACCTCTTAACAAAAGCAATTAATTCACGCTTCATGCGTCTCCACCAAAATTGACTACATAGGTCCTTATACATCTTCCTTCCTCCTGGGTGGATACTGAACCGGCTACTGTGGGCACGGTGCAAGATTCCTTGGCGTAATTCTGGTGGCTTTGGTACCACCCAACGGTTGCCTAGTCTCAATGAACCATCCTCAGCAACTCGGAACTTTGATGGTTGCCCTTGGAGCACTATTGATGACCATCTCTGAATTTCATTATCCGAACTCTGAGCTTTCCTAATAGCCTCAAATATATCTGCCTCAGCCAATAAGGTCAACACTCGCACCGGCGACGTGTCCACATCAAAATCATAGCCCAGAATGCAGTCAAAGTCTGACATTCCCAGAACAATCAAATCTGACCTTAGTTCTTTATCCTCAAAATAAATGAGGCCATCGTAGACGATCCGATCAGTAATCATACTTCTTCCAGCGGGGGTCGAGACTATAAGAGGCGTGGGCGACGGAGAAGTGCATATGTGGTGCCTTTCCACAAAACTTGTCGACACAAAAGAGTGTGACGCACCTGTGTCGATCAATATAAAAGCAGGGTGCGTAAATAAAAGACACGTACCCGCTATAACCTCCTCCGGAGCCGCTGTAGCCTGCTCCCTTGTCAATGCATACACCTGCCCTTGAGGTGGCCCCGTAGGCTGACTTCCAAACTTCCTCGGTACATATGGGGGCCTGTTCTGTGCTGTCCTGACCGTAGACCTCTCAGTAGAGTTCTGCTGCCTTCCCCTGTTGGGACACTGTCGAGCAAAGTGGCCTCTCTCGCCACAAACATAGCATCCTACACATTCTTCGTCAAATGTGGTAACCAACAAATGGAGCATTGAACCTCCCCAACACTACCTCCACGAGACTGTCCTCCTCTTGGTGGGGCGTCATTCCTGCGGTTTCCTCTCCATCGGTTATCGGGCCTCCTACCACTAAATCTTGACGCAGAAGTGTTCCCCCCAGACTTGAACCGATCACCCCTTGGCCTTAAATTGTCGGGAGTAGATCTTTGAGGGGGTGCTGGAGGTGGTACAGCATCAGGGTATGCACCTACCCCCAGTTCGGCTAACTCAGCCCGTGTAAGTGCATCGTCAAAACAGGTAGGGCCATATGTAATCACCCTATCATAGAGTTCTGGCCTCAAGCCCTTCATAAAGTTCCTCATTTTTGCTTCAGTGTCGGCGGCGATATGAGGTACATATCTAAGTAGAGAACAGTAGTGGAGGGCATAATCTGACACCGGCATGGTACCTTGCTTCAACTTATTAAACTCATCCTCTTTAGCTTGACGTGCAGCCGCTGAAAAGTATCGGGCCAGGAATCTAGTTCTAAACAGCTTCCAGTTTACCTCTTGACCCTGTGCCTCCTGTTCAATCACGGTGGTCCTCCACCACATCAGTGCTTTCTTGGCTAATTGGAACTCTGCTAGCCTTATCCATGCCGTCTTTGCACACGGGGCTGCCACAAATATTTGTTCTATCCTTTCTAGCCATTCCTCGGCTCGCTCCCCTGTTTCAGTCCCTTCAAAAGTCGGGGGCCGATACGCTAGAAACTGAGTCAAACTCAACTCTCCCGGCAATAACTGTTGCTCGGACGGCTCTTCGCCTAAAGCTGGCGGGGGTAGGGGATTCGTGCGCCCCGCACTAGCGTTCACACTTACCGCATCACCAATGTCGATATTTGCTGCCATACTGCAACACAAGGGTTAACAACAAGATCCAAAAGCAGTTCATATAAACATCGTTAGAAAACCATAACATGATATCATAACACCCATATACTTCATGTGCAACATAATATGTCAAAAGTAAGCGTCTAGCCAACCTACCGCTAAGGCTACCCTTCACTCATCCCCGGGTTATCTAACCACTGCTCTGATACCACTAATGTAGGGTCTTCCTACCTTAACATCGTATTAATAGCGTATTATGAACTAAACATGAATTAGAGACATCTTAGAGTTCCGGTTGTTATGTGAGCTTAATGTAATTACAGGCCAAAATGGAACTTCAATAGTGAGTTAATTACATTCCCCAAAATGAATGTTAAGGCTAACAAAAATCCGGTATCTATCTTCTTATGCTCCTTAGCTCACCATCTCAACCCGACCCTTAGTCTCGATCCAAAAGTGTACCTACAGGAACAACCCATCGTGAGCATGTACATCGTTACTTAACATCATGAGTTACAGGAATAGAAATAATGCATGAAAATAATTGATAACATATACTTCCTGTTTAATAGTACTATCCTTCCTTGGTTGTCCCTGTGTCATAATTACGCATATCATCATTAGTTCAAGGCATGAATGATTAACATCATATTTCGTATATAAGCTCACAACAATCCATGTTAATTAGAAATGGGACTATCCGGGTTCTATTATGACAGCGGCACAATTGGCCCCCTCGCTCGACATAACTCATCGTATGATACCCATCGCTACGCCTTGATAGCGGATGTATCTCTTCTTCAGCGGATGATACCCATCGCTACACCTTGATAGCGGATGTACCCCATCGCTCAGCGGATGATACCCATCGCTACACCTTGATAGCGGATGTACCCCATCGCTCAGTTATGTGAGCGGCAAGACCTTCCTCGCTTGCCCATAATAGTCACCGGACATTCAACCATTCTAAGTAGCATAGTTAAACATGCGTCATCATCTTATAAGCATCATCATTTCAAACATCATCATCTTATCATAATTGTCATCATAACATCATAATCATAAACTTATTCTTCATAATCATCATAATCATCACCATAAATACTTATGCAATTAATGCAAAGTCATAGTTTAGGAATATGTTACCGTTCGATGCCCGTACGTTTCTTACGTACCTTTTCAAAATGTGGTGAAATCGTAGTACTTTATCTTCTTGAAGTCGTGGGTCCTTGGGATGGTTCTACACAACCATACAATTCAATATTAGAAGCTAATCATAGTCCAATATTCGAAAATCCTACAAAAAAATCAAAATACCCATTTTTTTGCATCTCGCGATCGATCGCCACCCAGGCGCGATCGATCGCGAGATCACACTGGACGAGGGTGAAATTTTCCTTCTTCGGCGATCGATCGCCATACTTGGCGCGATCGATCGCCATCGTCACCGATCGATCGCCCAAAAGTGGCGATCGATCGCCAAAGGCTTCTGGAGCCTACTGCCTGCTCGCGATCGATCGCCAGCCTCTGTACCACGAAAAACTCCATTTTTGTACATTTAAACCTCACCAACCTCAACCATCATTTATACCAACAACACATAAACATTAAAACACTCAAAACCTTCAACATACATCATAAAACCATTAAAAATCCAACATCCCGCCAAGAATCACACTAACCCAAACAAACCCATTTTAAAACCCTTTTTAAAACCCTTCCAAAACTCAATCAACACTTCAAGAACATCAATAAGTGATATATAAACATCATAGGCACTAAATCTTACCAAGAAGTGCAAGAACAAAGCTTTTACAAGGATTTCTTCCCACCTTTAGAACAAAAATCGAAAATAAGGGGAAGAGGGTTTTGGGAAAGTGATTTTGGGGATTGAGTGTAAAAGTGAGGTGAGGTAAAGTGGTGGGTTAAGTATTAATTCTTACTTTTAACTTGTACTCCAATAACAACATGATGTATATAAAATACATTAACATGATAAGCAATTACAAATTGCAACCAACTTCATTAAACCCATATCATCCTCATAATTAAAATTAACATCCTTAAATCATGTTACTTCTTCATTTCCCACACATATCTTAATCATCGTAATAAATCAGCATATAAGCATAATTAATATTCAGATTGTCATCAATTAATTTCGGGGCATCACACATAATGTAAGGACCCCCGTGCCCTTAACCCGTTATTAGTGTATTAATCCATACCAATAGTGCATATAATCATACTATAATGGGGAAAAGCCATATGCAAGTGCTACACCATAGTAGTGATCCATAAAATTTCTTGCATTCAATCCACATAATATGCAAATCCCCCCAACCAAGATTACATATATGATATTGTAATACCCCCGAAAGGTTAAAGGATTATATGCTACGATGATGAAACGATATATGATTATGTGCTACAATAATGAATTACGATGTATTTAAGAGAGTTGTGGTATTTTAAATTGGGGGCTACGATTTATGATATGATGATATGATGTGGGAAGCATATTGGGTGTTTTTAAAGGATGTATTAATTAAATGAAGTTAGAAAATATCGAGTGAGGATATTTTAATGCATCGTACAAAATACCGGGATACAATTAAACACCACAAAACCACCCTACATGCAACCACCCACCCCCCACTTGCATGCAACCCACGCCCCCTCCCCTGTTTTCTGGAAAAGAGGTTGACCAGGCAGGCATGTTCCCACTTAGATATTTTCACCAAAATCTCTTCCAAAAACCTCCTTCTTCCTCCCTTCTCTTCGTCTGATATCTGGACTGCTGCTTGGAGGAAAGTGGTCGGAAATTACTTGTCTTTTCTTGACAAAAATCGGAGAGCAAAAGTGGTGAGGGATCACGCTGGTTCACCAGCTTTTCGTGTTTTTATATGTATGTTATACATAGCAGTTTTGGCATGCTAGTGTTAGGGTTATTGAAACCATGTTATGAACACTTGTAGGTAATGTTTATGATGTCCCTAGCATGCTTTGTTAAGTGGCTTACATGACTTATGTGTTAGATTTTCGATTGTAAAAAGGGCTCTTCGAAAATATGGGAAGGGAAGTACCCTGTTTTTATGTTGAGTAGAGTTTTTATTATGAAGATTTGAAGCATGCTAACTTAGGTTATGAATAAACCTTTGGCATGAGTACATACACGGAAGTTTGGTGAACATGCCAACATATTTGTTTAAGCATGAACTACGGGATATGTAGTAGTTTCATTGCTATAAAGATGTGTGTTCAAGAATTCTGGACTGAAGAATCATGCCCTGTTTTCTGAAAAAGCTGGTCGGGTAATGATAAAAAGGGGTAGATTTAATGCATGTAGGTTTAAGTTATAAGTGAACCTTTAATTTTATTACATGCATGAAAGTATGTGGAAGTTATTGATATTCTTGTTTAAGCACGTTATGTGTGTTAAGAAGTAGAATTGATGGTATGAAATGGGGTGCTCAAAAAATCTGGGGAAATCCCGAACATTCAGAGTTCTCGATCGATCGAGATTTGGTCCCGATCGATCGAGCAAGTCAGTAGGTCTAATGTATGTTTTAAAATTTTGATGCCGATCGATCGAAGAATTTCTCGATCGACGGTGAAGCTTCTCGATCGATCGGTAAAATACTTCGATCGATCGAGCAAGGCAGGAAGCTAAGGCACTGTTAGTGCACAGTGTCTCGATCGATCGAGATCTTGGGCCGATCGATCGAGAGAGGCAGTAAGTCGAAAAATATAATGATGTTTTATTTTGTTAAGTTTATGATGTGAGATGGTTTTGAGGCATCTAACATGGTATTATGCGGTCTTGTAGAACCATCCCAGGCACCGGCACCATCGAGGAGATAAAGTCTGTGACTCCTCCTCCTTTTGAAAAGGTACGTAAGAGGCGTACGGGCATCGGACGGTAACACACATCTTTATACTACAACTATGCTTTTATTGCATGAGTATTCATGATGAAATGATGATGTTTATACGATGAGGTTTATACGATGTTTATACGATTATGTTTATACGATGCTTATATGATAATGTTTACATGATGATATTGTGGTAAGGTGCCACGGGGTAAGGTGCCCCACATGGTAAGTAGCCATGCGATGATATTGTGGTAAGGTGCCACGGGGTAAGGTGCCCCACATGGTAAGTAGCCATGCGATGTTATTGTGGTAAGGTGCCACGGGGTAAGGTGCCCCACATGGTAAGTAGCCATGCGATGTTATTGTGGTAAGGTGCCACGGGGTAAGGTGCCCCATATGCATGATTATGAATCAGGGACAACAATAAAAAGTTAATGAATATCCAGCATATTTACTTAACCAAGATTTCATGCATTTACTATAATGTTTATATGTTGTTAAGTAAAATTGTATATGCTCATGATGTGTTGTTCCTGTAGGTACGCTTTTGGGACGAAAGGACTAAGGGGCGGGTTGAGGCAGTGAGCTACGAGGGATACAGGAACGTATAGGGTTTCAAGTTATGATTAGTATCTACTCTAGGAGTAGTGTAAATCTAAATGACATTCTTTTAGAATGTAATGAATTATTTGTGAAGTTTTGTATTTTGGCCTGTAATCCTGTTAGCTCGTGTAACAACCGATTCCTTAAGATGTTATTATGCATGATTAGTCCTTCTTATGTTTAGTAATCACTGTTAAGGTGGGAAGACCCCACATTAGTGGTATCAGAGCAGTGGTTAGATAACTCGGGAATGAGTGAAGGGTAGCCTTAGCAATAAGTTGGCTAGGTACTTACATTTGAACATGTTTTATATGTATGTTGCATATGAAGTTTCTATGTTATGCTAACATGTTTAATTATCTAACGATGTGCTTTATGAACTGCTTTTGGTGTTGTTATTAACCCTTGTGTTGCAGCATGGCAGCAAATATAGAAGTGGGTGACGCCATTAGTGTAAATGAAAGTGCTGGACGTACGAATCCATTGCCACCACCAGCCTTGGGCGAGGAACCCTCTGAACAGCAGTTGCTACCTGGGGAGTTGAGCCTGGCTCAATTTATGATGTATCGACCCCCGATGTTTGAGGGAACAGAATCAGGGGAAAAAGCTGAGGAATGGCTGGAGAGGATTGAACAGATATTTGTGGCAGCGCCTTGTGCAAAGACGGCCTGGATCAGATTAGCAGAATTTCAGCTGTCCAAGAAAGCATTGATGTGGTGGAAAACCACAGTGATTGAGCAAGAGGCTCTGGGACAGGAAGTAAATTGGAAGATGTTCCGAACGCGGTTTTTGAACCGCTATTTCTCAGCCGCTGCAAGACAGGCCAAGGAGGATGAGTTTACCAGTTTAAGACAAGGTACCATGCCTGTATCTGACTATGCTTTGCATTACTGTTCCTTACTACGATATGTGCCACACATTGCTGCAAGCACTCAAGCGAAGATGCGGAACTTCATGAAGGGCTTGAGGCCTGAACTGTATGACAGGGTGATCACTTATGGCCCTGCTTGTTTTGATGATGCACTCTCACGAGCTGAGCTAGCTGAGCTGGGAGTTGGTGCATATCCTGATGCGGTGCCACCTCCAGCACCCCCTCAGAAATCTACTTCTGACCACTTGAAGCCCAGGGGTGATCAGTTCAAGCCTAGGGGGAACACGTCAGCATCGAGATTCAGTGGCAAGAGGCCCGAGAATCGATGGAAAGGGAAAGGTAGGAATGATACTCCATCTGGGAGAGGACAGCCTCAGGAAGATAGATCTGGAAGAGCTCAGTGCACTATATGTGGACTATCACATTTGGCAAAGGACTGTGTTGGCTGCTATGTCTGTGGCGACAGAGGCCACTTCGCTCGACAGTGTCCCAACAGGGGAAGACAACAGAACTCTGCGGGGAGGCCTGCGGACAGAACGGCACCGCACAGACCACCTTTCGCATCGAGGCAGTATGGAGGTCAGCCCACGGGGCCACCTCAGGGTCAGGTGTATGCTTTGACGTGGGAGCAGGCTACAGCGGCTCCGGAGGAGGTGATAGCGGGTACGTGTCTTTTATTTACGCACCCTGCTCTTATATTGATAGACACAGGTGCGTCACACTCTTTTGTGTCGACGAGTTTTGTTGAAAGGCACCACATATGCACTTCTCCGTCGCCCATGCCTCTTTTAGTATCGACCCCCGCAGGAAGAAGTTTGACTACGGATCAGATTGTCTATGATGGCATCATTTATTTTGAGGATAATGAGTTAAGATCAGATTTGATTGTGCTGGGAATGACAGACTTCGATTGCATTGTGGGCATCGATGTTCTGAACAAGTATCAGGCGGTCGTTAACTACAGGCAAAGGACTGTCCGATTCAGATCTGATATGGGAGTCCAGTGGACATTCTTTGGGGATGGCTCTTGCCCAAAGATTCCGTTGGTATCGGCTGTCAAGATGGCACAGTTATTAGAACGAGGCCATACAGGATATCTTATCTATGCCATTGATATGACGGAAAAGAGGAAAGAGTTGAAGGTTGAGGATGTGCCCGTAGTGGCGGAGTTTCCTGATGTCTTTCCGGAGGAGATTCCCGGATTCCCACCGACGAGAGAGGTCGAGTTTGGGATTGAGCTGCTACCAGGGACGTCTGCAATTTCTCGTGCCCCATATAGGATGGCACCAGCTGAGTTAAGGGAGTTAAAGATGCAGTTGCAGGAGCTCCTTGACAAGGGCTACATACACCCTAGCGTATTGCCATGGGGTGCGCCTGTCTTATTTGTTAAGAAGAAAGATGGATCGATGCGCCTATGCATTGACTATAAGCAACTGAATAAGGCCACAGTCAAGAACAAGTATCCACTTTCGAGGATTGATGACTTGTTTGATCAGTTGCAGGGAACGAGGCTCTACAGTAAGATCGATCTGAGGTCGGGGTACCATCAGATACGAGTAAGGGAAGATGATGTTCAGAAGACGGCTTTCAGGACCAGATATGGGCACTATGAATTTCTGGTCATGCCTTTTGGGGTGACGAATGCCCCAGCTGTCTTCATGAGTTTGATGAATAGGGTATTCCAGCCGTATTTGGATCAGTTCGTCATAGTCTTCATTGACGACAAACTCATCTACTCTCGGACGGAAGAAGAGCACGTAAGACACTTGAGGATAGTGCTTCAGATCCTTAGGGATCATCAGTTATACGCAAAGCTTAGCAAGTGTGAGTTCTGGTTGGACAGCGTGGTATTCTTAGGCCATGTCATATCTAGCCATGGAATATCTGTGGATCCCAGAAAGATTGAGGCTGTGATAGAGTGGGCTGCACCCACTTCTGTACCAGAAATACGGAGTTTCCTCGGTTTGGCAGGTTATTACCGACGTTTCGTCGAAGGTTTCTCGAAGATTGCCAAACCCCTGACACAGCTGACTCAGAAAGGAGTCCCCTTCTTTTGGTCTAAGGCTTGTGAGGAAAGCTTCCAAGAGCTGAAGCGTCGTTTGACTACAGCGCCTGTACTGGTGATTCCGTCTGAGGATAAGAGGTTCGCCTTATATACGGATGCGTCATTACAGGGCTTGGGCTGTGTGTTGATGCAAGATAAGCATGTGGTGGCTTATGCATCGAGGCAGCTGAAGCCACACGAAGCCAGGTATCCAGTGCATGATTTGGAATTGGCGGCCATCATATTCGCCTTAAAGATCTGGAGGCATTACTGGTATGGCACGTCTTTCACTATATATACGGACCATAAGAGCCTGAAGTTCTTATTCACTCAGGCAGAGTTGAATATGAGGCAAAGAAGATGGATAGATTTGCTCAAAGATTATGATTGTGAAATTGAGTACCATCCAGGTAAAGCAAACTTGATAGCAGACGCCTTAAGTCGGAAGGTAAAGAGTACTGCAGAGGATGTTATGTGTTTGTCAGCCTTGATGACGTCTTATTGCCAACTGGGCTATGATTTCGATGTAGACACGTCGCCTGTGCGAGTGTCGACCCTATTGGCGGAGCCAGACATATTTGAGGCGATCAGGAAGGCCCAGAAGTCGGATGGTGAGGTTCAGAGGTGGACATCATTGATCCTTCAAGGTCAACCATCCAAGTTTAGAGTGGATGAGGATGATTCCTTGAGACTGGGCAACCGATGGGTAGTCCCAGATACACCAGAACTACGAAGAGGAATATTGGAGCGAGCTCATAGTAGTCGATTCAGTATCCACCCAGGGGGAAAGAAGATGTACAAAGATCTATGCGATCAATTCTGGTGGAGACGCATGAAGCGTGAGGTAATCGTTTTCGTTAAAAGATGTTTGATCTGCCAACAGGTAAAGGCAGAGAGGCAGAGGCCTGGTGGTGAGCTGAAGAGCTTAGAGGTGCCTGAATGGAAGTGGGAGCATATATCTATGGACTTTGTGACCCACTTACCTAGGACGGCCTCAGGATTTGATGCGATCTGGGTGATCGTGGATAGGCTGATGAAGACGGCTCATTTCATCCCTTATAGTATGTCATATACATACTTGAAGATGGCTCAGATGTATATACGGGATGTGGTGAGGTTGCATGGTATTCCAGTCTCGATAGTGTCTGACAGGGACCCGAGATTCACTTCACATTTCTGGGAGGGTCTCCAGACAGCTTTGGGCACAGAGGTGAGACTGAGTACGGCCTATCACCCTCAGACAGACGGCCAAACAGAGCGTACCATTCAGACGCTCGAGGACATGTTGAGGGCGTGTATTTTGGAGTTGGATACTCCGTGGCAGGATACAGTGCCGCTGGTGGAGTTCTCCTATAATAACAGTTATCAGGCGAGCATTCAAATGGCCCCTTTTGAAGCTCTGTATGGATGACGATGTGGATCACCACTGTATTGGGAGGACTTGACTAGCAAAGCGGTCGGAGGACCGGATATGATCAGGGATATGGAAGGTAAGATATAGTTGATACACCAGAAGATGAAAGCGGCCCAGGACAGGCAAGCGGCCTATGCCAATAAGCGGCGACGATCACTAGAATTCCAGTTAGGAGACAGGGTCTTCTTAAAGATCTCGCCCTTCAGGGGTGTGGTTCGTTTTGGGATGCGGGGAAAGTTATCTCCAAGGTATGTTGGGCCATATGAAGTGTTACAGCGTATCGGTACTTTGGCATATCGTTTGGCTCTACCGCCATCCTTGTCTGGCATACACGATGTTTTCCATGTCTCTATGTTACGAACGTATGAGCCAGATCCGTCTCATGTCTTACAGCCTACTGAAGTTCAGTTAGACTCAGATATTGTAATGACCCCAAGCCCTTAAACCTTGATTAGTGTATTAACCACTATGTGTGGTACATGCTTTCTATAAAATGTCAATCGGGAAGCTCTGATGATACTTAATCATTGCCTGTCAATTACAAAATTTCCTGTAATACTCAATGTTATAAGATCATCATCCTGATAATAAAAGACTCATATGTTTGCCCTTTACCAACCCCTTGGTGCCACTTTTCACATTGTAAACTTTTATAAAAATTTGGGCAGAGTCTCCCCATAAATAGAGCTATCCCAAAAAAAAGCGTACAACACATAACAAAATTCCCGGCCAGGGAAAGCATAATACTCAACAGAAAGCAGCAATACAAGTAAATTCCCAGCCCGGGAAGACACCACACATAATACACCAATGACTCTCATATCATTCTAGCAATTCAACCTCTAATTGCATGCAACCTTAAATGAAAGAGAGATAGGCTCATGCCTCTATATACAATCCATATACAAGTATAATCGTGCTCACATGCGAGCATCATGAATATGTATAAATCCTCAGGTGTATATATAGGTACTCTATACGATACCGTGCTCCATCAAGCCCTGGTACCACGATCCTGGGAGTACCTCAAATCAACGGCTCGAGCTCAGCTCCATAGCCATCGATGTACCTGTCCACCTGTCCCAACAGAGACAGCCCCCAACGGGGTGAGCATACCAATACACAAAATCCCAAATCATAATAATGAAATTCATAATTTACAACAAAGGTAAATGCTAATGAATTTAAATGATACTCCCTGGATGGCAACCTCATCCGGGATTCCGTGTACTGTCCCTGTTCTCACAATCATCAAACTCATCAAACCTCATAAATCAGTAAACCAACACATTGATTTACACATCGCATGCCTGATTCTCAAATATCAATAATGAATGATTCCAAGTTCATATACATGCAAATATAGATATATCAATATCTAATATTGATTTCATAATCTCGCTTTCCATTATACCTAGACATCTCAAATGTCTCATAATGAATACATGATTCTACGAACCTAGACATCTCAATGTCTCACGAAGAATACATGATTCTACAAACCTAGACATCTCAAATGTCTCATAATATAGTCATATAAACCCAGTACCCCTTATATCATGCAAGAGTCATCATACTCTAGTGTCACGCACGCTACAAGCTGCGATATCAAGATTTGGGTCATTCCTTGGCCATATCAACATATATGTATAACCATACGCAAAACATTCAATGCAATCAAAAACACCTTATGCATTTCACATATATATAGTAATGCTCGTACGTCGCACGTACCTTAAATCTCCGAAGTCCGAGCCAAACCTTGCTCGAGTTCCATGCCCCGAGGAATGATGTGCTAACACGATAAATAATTCACAATTATTTACGAACATGTAACCTATGCTCAAGCACACCCATATCCCTCAAAATATTGTCAACACACGACAATTATCCTCTTAAAAGACCCGGGGCAGGGTACATGCAGGGAAGGAAATAAATGAGACAATATCGAAATTTGTTCAAGAATGCCCTACAAAAATCGAACCCTAATCTCACAATTTCGAACCCAATTAAATACCATAAATTATCTAAAACATGTAATAAATGATCCCTAACATGAATCATCAACCCATAGCCAAAATCCCCAAAATTCGAAATCAAACCCTCACCAAATTAGGGCAAATTCGAACCATAACATCTTAATTCGATCCCAATTAAGCTTCATAATTCATTTAAACACGAATAAATCGAATCCTAACAAGAATCATCATCCTCATGCCAACAATCCCCAAAATCGAACATAAACCCCCCCACACATCAAGAAATTCGAAACAACATCCTCAAATTCGAACTCAATCCTTAAATTCGAACACAATACTTCCGAATTTAGCAGGGAATAACATCACAAACATGGAAAAAGGGGTAAGGAACGTTACCCAAACGAAATCGGAAGAAAAATGACCAAAATCCGATGAACCCTAGAAATTGGGGATCGCCGTTCTTTCTCAAAATTCGACTTCAAATCGCGATGAAACTTTCAATTGCCGGAGGGGAAATGAGCGCCTGGACGAGACGAAGCCGTGGGTAGGTCGGACGCGCCGATCGGCGGCGGGACGGCGGCGGCCGAAGCGTTTTAGCGTGCGGAGGTGCAGGGCAGACGGGAAGGGGCGCGCGGGAGAGAGAGAGAGAATGTGAGGGCTGAAATGAAACTTTTCTTTAAAATTTTGGGTTCAGTTGGTATTTATAGCAAAATACCCCGAAAAACTAATAACCCCACAAATACATCGTGATTCCTTAAAAATCATCTGTTTTCAAAAACTCTCTCTCTAACTCCAAAACCCTCTACCGGTGCTCACATAGCACCCGAGACTCCGAGACACATCAAAAACCCAACTCTTAGGTTTTACACCGTAATGTGAATACAATCTCAACCTCTGGATCCAACGATCCCAACTGCCCAAATAAACGAGCCCAGAAGGCCCAACACCTCGATTAAATTCCAAATCGCCACGTAAAACCACTTTAGGGATTATTAATACTCCGGGATTAACACCTATAATCCCTGGTCATCACAATATCCCCCACTAAAAGAATTTCGTCCTCGAAATTAGCACTGGTGTATCACGTAACACCCAGGCTGCACAACAACATGAAGCCATAACCTCGAGTCCTGACCATATCAGAATCGTATTAATAAACGCGAGGATACTTACCTCTCATCTAACTCTGAAACAGAGCGACATACCAAAACCAACATAACACCCAAGAGGTAAAACGTACCTCGATGCGGGTCATCCCAGAAGTCAGCCTCTCATGACTGCAAATCAACCAATACTTACGACTGTAGATCGGACAGTCCTCCTTCGATCTAATATAACAGTACGAACACGTCCTGAATGACACCTCAACCGTAAGAACGTTGACCTCGTGTCAAACTCTGGAGTGGAGTAGACTTCCAAATCCATCATAACGTCAAAGAGCGTCAGTACAACTCAACGCTAATAATCCAAAAGCAGTTAGTCAACTGAAACTGTAAGGATTCGAATCGCTCCTGATTCTATCGTAGATATCATCCAATGACATCTTTACCAAGACTCACGATGTCTAACATACATCGTTACGAGGGAAACACTAGTACATCCACGGTGTACACATACCAAACCTGGTTTCCACTTTCAACTTCCTCCATCGAAGGAGTAGTCGCCTCATTGCAACTTAATTTGGGCAACTCACGGCCACAAATTCAAACAAAAGACATCTCACAAGATGTCCACCTCCGGATGTTCCAAGAATCACGTCCTGATCATAAATAACAACCGAGACTCCGCAGAGTTTAAAATTCTTAAGGGGCATGCAATAAACCCATTGCATCCTCAACGCTTGTGTCGTCGGCGACACTCAACCAATCCGAAATCCTGCCATCCCTTGAAAATCCTCGGATTTAACAATCCAAACTTGGGAAGGCTGTCGCATAACTCGAAGGAAAACACCAACAAGGGAAATACCTTAACCCTCACAAGAAAATCCCTCTTCAAGGGAGTCAACTAACTTCACGATTATCCCTCATAATCATCGTGCCATGGAGATTCCCAATCTCAAGGTGTTCCATATCTCACATCAGAGATTTAACCATCCTAAAATAGCATAACTCTATGCTTAACAGAGAGGAAATCAATAACTGGCATCCGTATACTCACCGGTATACCTGCCTAAGCACTGATATCGCATGCATACTCAATGCACTCGGCTCGGGTATCTACCACATATCCCTAAGCCCCAAACACAACCGTCAATTCTGAGTCATTCCTTACTCAGTGGAGGATGATAATCGACGATTAATAATACACGGTGTGATTCCCAAAATCAACACCACTTGCAACAACTTACCGAATCTTTCAAAGATTCCCAAATAGGTATAATACTACCTCCTTCCTCGCAAGGGAAGCGCCATTGAACTCGAGATCCACAAGTCTCGAACCATCGTTCGGAAAAACTGGATACAATAACACCCATTGTATCCCAATACACAGGTTCCTTTAGATTGAGTCAATAACAACCTGATGACTCTCTTGTTGGTACTCCAACATCCTGAGCTGTCCCAGACAAGTCTCCAAGATAAACATAAACGTATACACGTTTCAGTGAGGCATGAACAACCTTAACCTCAATGACATGGTGACTACTAGAGTCCACCACAATCCACATCGTATCACCTTACGATTTGCCAAACTTGGTTCCAACGAGCAGTGTAACGGCTCTAGCAAGCCCATCATGGTGCTACACACACACGGCAGACAAACCAGTCTCTGCCTCTTTAGGTTTACCTCAAACCTACCAATAAGACGGACGTTTCCACATGGTATAACATACTATGGGAGGAAAACTCAATAGAGTAGTGGGTCTTTATCCATCATTCCTCAATGCCGATACACCCTGGACACTCCAATGTCCCTATGTACTTAACATAACCTGATCCTACTCCCTTAGGACCCATCCTACACCCTCAAGGGTGGTGTGATCATGTCTACCACATGTCACATCGACAGAAAGCGAGTAATTTCCTCCATGATTACTCCTGTCGTCAAATCACATGGCCAAAAGCCATTCCAACGAGCATACCTCAAGGGTATCACCACTCGTAAAATGATTACCCCCAAACATAAGCTGCGGTGCAATCACATGTACAGCGCATCCAACCATTCCTCGAGCAACCCGCTCGGTATAAGGGTCACGTCAATCGGTGCCGCACACACCACCTTGTGCTCGGTACTGGCACCCAAGGCATACCACTGAATACGTATACTCAACGCATCGATCATCGTAACGATGATGCATGTCTAATAAGACATCTCCTACACCATCGTCATCGTCATCCTGTGACGACACCTGCCAACTCATGGCATCTAAAATATTGTCAACTAGTGACGATACATGTACATCAGCGTATGTCAATCCACTATCATGCTAGTAAAATAGGCATAATAAAACATGTATATCAATGCATGCCAGCTAAAATAAAGCTAATAAAATAGCAATATCTCATACCTAATCGCTAGCAATATAGCGGCATACCTGTCTCCGTCGCTCAATAATAGTGCGTAATCAGCACCCATCGCTCGAAGGCGGCAAAATCCTGTGCTGAGTACATAGCGGCAAAATCCCTCGCTATAGAATCGACGGCATGACACCTCGTCATATAATAAGTGGCATGAAACCTCGCTATACACCTGAGTATGAATCATCGTCCACATAGTAGCGGAAAGAGGCATCGCTATCAATACACCTGGCGGAATGAACCATCGCCAATCAATATAGCGGAATGAACCGTCGCTATAAATACACCTGGCGGAATGAACCATCGCCAATAGATATAGCGGAAAGAACCATCGCTATAAATACACCTGGCGGAATGAACCATCGCCAATCAATATAGCAGAATGAACCGTCGCTATAAATACACCTGGCGGAATGAACCATCGCCAATAGATATAGCGGAAAGAACCATCGCTATAAATACACCTGGCGGAATGAACCATCGCCAATCAATATAGCGGAATGAACCGTCGCTATAAATACACCTGGCGGAATGAACCATCGCCAATAGATATAGCGGAATGAACCATCGCTATAAATACACCTCGAATTGAGTCACTTATCAGTAGTGTATTTCAATGCTTCTCACTACTCCATATAAGCGGAATCCTTCCTCGCTTCATATGGACCTTAGTGCAAGCATTGAAATCCTCACTAGGATAACCTGGACTCGTGAAATATCAGTGCATTTCAATGCTTCTCACTACTCCATATAAGCGGAATCCTTCCTCGCTTCATATGGACCTTAGTGTAAACATTGAAATCCTCACTTTATATTTCACAATATACATATGCAAAACGATGTGTATCAACATGTATCATATCATAATGCACTATCTTATGCATACCTTGATTTACCTTGTGTTAAATGACTAACCACATAATACATGTTGCCCTTGGGATGCCCGTGCATATGTATAATCATCATTCCTTTTCGTATTCCTTATTTCCTGTAACCTGCAACCATCAGGGTTAACAACAATAGCCATATACGCTATGCATCAACATTCAATACATAATAAAAAAGCATTATAAGAATGTATGGTTTCATAAATAAATGTCATGACATCCTTCCTCTTTAAATCCATATTTCATCCTGAGCCCTTATCATTAGTACATTTTAATGCTTCTTGCTACTCCATGTAAGCGGGATTCTTCATCGCTTCCACTGGACTTTAGCGTTGCTACTCCATGCAATGGACTTTAGCATAAGCCATTAAAATCCTTACTAAGATAACTTTGACTCAAGAAATACACCTCTTATATTTCATAACATGCATATGCAAAAACAATGCACAATAACATATACCATAACCTTAATGCACCACTTTGCATTCATCATGTGTCAACAAGACAATATAAAGTACATGTTACCTCGGAAATATCCCTTTACCGGATTTTCTTAAAAACCAGCTTCCTTGGCACATAATACACGGAGTGCCAGACATCCCTATAATTGTCATCCTATCGTGTTCCACACGATTCCTGCAACCACAATGGTTAGCAATACCACTTTTCATATCATAAGAGCACATAAACAATTAGACATGTCGTATAACATTAATGCCATCATGCATAAATATGTGCTATCAATAACTTCATAGGCCCTTAACAGCCCCAATGAGCAACCACTGCTCTGATACCACTAATGTAAGGACCCCAAGCCCTTAAACCTTGATTAGTGTATTAACCACTATGTGTGGTACATGCTTTCTATAAAATGTCAATCGGGAAGCTCTGATGATACTTAATCATTGCCTGTCAATTACAAAATTTCCTGTAATACTCAATGTTATAAGATCATCATCCTGACAATAAAAGACTCATATGTTTGCCCTTTACCAACCCCTTGGTGCCACTTTTCACATTGTAAACTTTTATAAAAATTTGGGCAGAGTCTCCCCATAAATAGAGCTATCCCAAAAAAAAGAGTACAACACATAACAAAATTCCCGGCCAGGGAAAGCATAATACTCAACAGAAAGCAGCAATACAAGTAAATTCCCAGCCAGGGAAGACACCACACATAATACACCAATGACTCTCATATAATTCTAGCAATTCAACCTCTAATTGCATGCAACCTTAAATGAAAGAGAGATAGGCTCATGCCTCTATATACAATCCATATACAAGTATAATCGTGCTCACATGCTAGCATCATGAATATGTATAAATCCTCATGTGTATATATAGGTACTCTATACGATACCGTGCTCCATCAAGCCCTGGTACCACGATCCTGGGAGTACCTCAAATCAACGGCTCGAGCTCAGCTCCATAGCCATCGATGTACCTGTCCACCTGTCCCAACAGAGACAGCCCCCAACGGGGTGAGCATACCAATACACAAAATCCCAAATCATAATAATGAAATTCATAATTTACAACAAAGGTAAATGCTAATGAATTTAAATGATACTCCCTGGATGGCAACCTCATCCGGGATTCCGTGTACTGTCCCTGTTCTCACAATCATCAAACTCATCAAACCTCATAAATCAGTAAACCAACACATTGATTTACACATCGCATGCCTGATTCTCAAATATCAATAATGAATGATTCCAAGTTCATATACATGCAAATATAGATATATCAATATCTAATATTGATTTCATAATCTCGCTTTCCATTATACCTAGACATCTCAAATGTCTCATAATGAATACATGATTCTACGAACCTAGACATCTCAATGTCTCACGAAGAATACATGATTCTACAAACCTAGACATCTCAAATGTCTCATAATATAGTCATATAAACCCAGTACCCCTTATATCATGCAAGAGTCATCATACTCTAGTGTCACGCACGCTACAAGCTGCGATATCAAGATTTGGGTCATTCCTTGGCCATATCAACATATATGTATAACCATACGCAAAACATTCAATGCAATCAAAAACACCTTATGCATTTCACATATATATAGTAATGCTCGTACGTCGCACGTACCTTAAATCTCCGAAGTCCGAGCCAAACCTTGCTCGAGTTCCATGCCCCGAGGAATGATGTGCTAACACGATAAATAATTCACAATTATTTACGAACATGTAACCTATGCTCAAGCACACCCATATCCCTCAAAATATTGTCAACACACGACAATTATCCTCTTAAAAGACCCGGGGCAGGGTACATGCAGGGAAGGAAATAAATGAGACAATATCGAAATTTGTTCAAGAATGCCCTACAAAAATCGAACCCTAATCTCACAATTTCGAACCCAATTAAATACCATAAATTATCTAAAACATGTAATAAATGATCCCTAACATGAATCATCAACCCATAGCCAAAATCCCCAAAATTCGAAATCAAACCCTCACCAAATTAGGGCAAATTCGAACCATAACATCTTAATTCGATCCCAATTAAGCTTCATAATTCATTTAAACACGAATAAATCGAATCCTAACAAGAATCATCATCCTCATGCCAACAATCCCCAAAATCGAACATAAACCCCCCCACACATCAAGAAATTCGAAACAACATCCTCAAATTCGAACTCAATCCTTAAATTCGAACACAATACTTCCGAATTTAGCAGGGAATAACATCACAAACATGGAAAAAGGGGTAAGGAACGTTACCCAAACGAAATCGGAAGAAAAACGACCAAAATCCGATGAACCCTAGAAATTGGGGATCGCCGTTCTTTCTCAAAATTCGACTTCAAATCGCGATGAAACTTTCAATTGCCGGAGGGGAAGTGAGCGCCTGGACGAGACGAAGCCGTGGGTAGGTCGGACGCGCCGATCGGCGGCGGGACGGCGGCGGCCGAAGCGTTTTAGCGCGCGGAGGTGCAGGGCAGACGGGAAGGGGCGCGCGGGAGAGAGAGAGAGAATGTGAGGGCTGAAATGAAACTTTTCTTTAAAATTTTGGGTTCAGTTGGTATTTATAGCAAAATACCCCGAAAAACTAATAACCCCACAAATACATCGTGATTCCTTAAAAATCATCTGTTTTCAAAAACTCTCTCTCTAACTCCAAAACCCTCTACCGGTGCTCACATAGCACCCGAGACTCCGAGACACATCAAAAACCCAACTCTTAGGTTTTACACCGTAATGTGAATACAATCTCAACCTCTGGATCCAACGATCCCAACTGCCCAAATAAACGAGCCCAGAAGGCCCAACACCTCGATTAAATTCCAAATCGCCACGTAAAACCACTTTAGGGATTATTAATACTCCGGGATTAACACCTATAATCCCTGGTCATCACAGATATGTCCTACGAAGAACGACCAATCAGAATTCTGGATCGAGAGGATCGCAGACTACGGAGCAAAGTTATACCGATGGTCAAAGTTCAGTGGGATCGTCGGGGTGTCGAGGAGGCTACATGGGAGACGGAACGGCATATGGTGCACCACTATCCGGAACTATTTCTCTGGTATGTATTTATGTTTAGTCCCGTTATGATAATGCATGTGGATTTCGAGGACGAAATCTTATAAGTAGGGGAGTAATGTAATACCCCCGAAAGGTTAAAGGATTATATGCTACGATGATGAAACGATATATGATTATGTGCTACAATAATGAATTACGATGTATTTAAGAGGGTTGTGGTATTTTAAATTGGGGGCTACGATTTATGATATGATGATATGATGTGGGAAGTATATTGGGTGTTTTTAAAGGATGTATTAATTAAATGAAGTTAGAAAATATCGAGTGAGGATATTTTAATGCATCGTACAAAATACCAGGATACAATTAAACACCACAAAACCATCCTACATGCAACCACCCACCCCCCACTTGCATGCAACCCACGCCCCCTCCCCTGTTTTCTGGAAAAGAGGTTGACCAGGCAGGCATGTTCCCACTTAGATATTTTCACCAAAATCTCTTCCAAAAACCTCCTTCTTCCTCCCTTCTCTTCGTCTGATATCTGGACTGCTGCTAGGAGGAAAGTGGTCGGAAATTACTTGTCTTTTCTTGACAAAAATCGGAGAGCAAAAGTGGTGAGGGATCACGCTGGTTCACCAGCTTTTCGTGTTTTTATATGTATGTTATACATAGCAGTTTTGGCATGCTAGTGTTAGGGTTATTGAAACCATGTTATGAACACTTGTAGGTAATGTTTATGATGTCCCTAGCATGCTTTGTTAAGTGGCTTACATGACTTATGTGTTAGATTTTCGATTGTAAAAAGGGCTCCTCGAAAATCTGGGAAGGGAAGTACCCTGTTTTTATGTTGAGTAGAGTTTTTATTATGAAGATTTGAAGCATGCTAACTTAGGTTATGAATAAACCTTTGGCATGAGTACATACACGGAAGTTTGGTGAACATGCCAACATATTTGTTTAAGCATGAACTACGGGATATGTAGTAGTTTCATTGCTATAAAGATGTGTGTTCAAGAATTCTGGACTGAAGAATCATGCCCTGTTTTCTGAAAAAGCTGGTCGGGTAATGATAAAAAGGGGTAGATTTAATGCATGTAGGTTTAAGTTATAAGTGAACCTTTAATTTTATTACATGCATGAAAGTATGTGGAAGTTATTGATATTCTTGTTTAAGCACGTTATGTGTGTTAAGAAGTAGAATTGATGGTATGAAATGGGGTGCTCAAAAAATCTGGGGAAATCCCGAACATTCAGAGTTCTCGATCGATCGAGATTTGGTCCCGATCGATCGAGCAAGTCAGTAGGTCTAATGTATGTTTTAAAATTTTGATGCCGATCGATCGAAGAATTTCTCGATCGATCGGTGAAGCTTCTCGATCGATCGGTAAAATACTTCGATCGATCGAGCAAGGCAGGAAGCTAAGGCACTGTTAGTGCACAGTGTCTCGATCGATCGAGATCTTGGGCCGATCGATCGAGAGAGGCAGTAAGTCGAAAAATATAATGATGTTTTATTTTGTTAAGTTTATGATGTGAGATGGTTTTGAGGCATCTAACATGGTATTATGCGGTCTTGTAGAACCATCCCAGGCACCGGCACCATCGAGGAGATAAAGTCTGTGACTCCTCCTCCTTTTGAAAAGGTACGTAAGAGGCATACGGGCATCGGAGTATTCATGATGAAATGATGATGTTTATACGATGAGGTTTATACGATGTTTATACGATGATGTTTATACGATGCTTATATGATAATGTTTACATGATGATATTGTGGTAAGGTGCCACGGGGTAAGGTGCCCCACATGGTAAGGTAGCCATGCGATGATATTGTGGTAAGGTGCCACGGGGTAAGGTGCCCCACATGGTAAGTAGCCATGCGATGTTATTGTGGTAAGGTGCCACGGGGTAAGGTGCCCCACATGGTAAGTAGCCATGCGATGTTATTGTGGTAAGGTGCCACGGGGTAAGGTGCCCCATATGCATGATTATGAATCAGGGACAACAATAAGAAGTTAATGAATATCCAGCATATTTACTTAACCAAGATTTCATGCATTTAGTATAATGTTTATATGTTGTTAAGTAAAATTGTATATGCTCATGATGTGTTGTTCCTGTAGGTACGCTTTTGGGACGAAAGGACTAAGGGGCGGGTTGAGGCAGTGAGCTACGAGGGATACAGGAACGTATAGGGTTTCAAGTTATGATTAGTATCTACTCTAGGAGTAGTGTAAATCTAAATGACATTCTTTTAGAATGTAATGAATTATTTGTGAAGTTTTGTATTTTGGCCTGTAATCCTGTTAGCTCGTGTAACAACCGATTCCTTAAGACGTTATTATGCATGATTAGTCCTTCTTATGTTTAGTAATCACTGTTAAGGTGGGAAGACCCCACAGATATGCACCCTCATAATACACTAACATGCTCTCAGTTCATTTAGCAATTCCACATTTAATTGCATGCAAACCATAGATGAACAGAGAGAAGCCGTAGCCCATTTATACATTCCATATACACGTAAAATTGTACTCACATAAGAGCACACAATGAGTAAGCGTGTAACTGATGTATAAAACACTCTACCAGATACCCTTACTGGTACTTCAATCCTGGAAGCACCTCCCAAGCACAACTCGATCTCAACACTGGATCTGTGTACTTATTCAACCAGCTCTGGTACCTCGATCCTGGAAGTACCTCTATCAACAGCCCGAGCTCAACTCCAAAGCTACTGCTGCACCTGTGTTACCTGCCCCAACAGAGACAGCCCCCACACGGGGTGAGCAGACCGATACCACCAATCCAATAAACATAACATTGCAATTCAAATACAGAATGTAAATGCTATAATTTAAATGATACTCCCTGGATGGTAACACCCTCATCCGGGATCCCTTGTATTGTCCTTGTTCTCAAAATAACCAAACTCATCAAATTCCCAAAGCTAGTTAATCGTCACATAGATTAACTAATACCGTTCTATCATGCCAGTTCCATGATCAATATGGAAAAAAACATAATGTAAAGGACCATAGATATCACATATATCTAACCAATAATTCCATATTCATGTTTCATTGCTCGCTCCACAATGGCGGCATACTAAACCTCTCGCACGCTCAACAGTAGCGGCGTCATAACCGATGGTCTCTCAACGGCGATCGCATCCCAAATCATTGCTCGCTCAGTAGCGGCACCGTATGGTTCCCAATGTATAACCATTTGACGCAAATACTATTTACCATGCATATTGTTATCCATTTATAGCAAATATCATGCACCATGCATTTCAATACCTATCTGATGCAATTACCACATGCCACATATTTCAATGTCCATATAACGCAATTATCACACACCATGTGTTCCAATATCCATTTAGTACAATTATCACACACCATGCATTTTACAGTTGCAACACTATAATAGGCCATGCTCGTACGTCATACGTACCTTAAGTCTCCGTAGTCCAAGCCAAACCTTGCTTGAGTTCCATGCTTCGAGAAATATGTGCTAAAACACAAATAATTCACAATCAACATAAGCATGCAAACACGTGCCCAAGCACGTTCATAGCTCCCAATCATATCGTCAATCCATGACGATTACCAAAATAAAAGCCCCCCGGCTAAGCATGCATAACACCCAAAAAAATTTCCATTTAAAACGTTCAAAAGATAGCCAAAAACTCAACCGGGAGTTCCGTTTAATTAACTTGGCTCCAACCAATCCATTTTAAAAGTATAACATTCCCATTGGAATGTGGACATTGCCCCGGAAACGGCCCCTTTAAACCACGATTCCAAAATCCCGACATTTTCCAAAAATTTCAAAAAACTAAAATCCACGGGCGGCGATCAATCGCCTCTCTTGGCGCGATCGATCGCCCCTGTCCAGTGGGCAAAAACGCTTACACGCGATCGATCGCCACCCTTCGCGATCGATCGCCAACATGCTCGCGATCGATCGCCTAAACCACGCGATCGATCGCCTGCAATGTTCATCTTCTTTGATTTTTAGCAGCTGCTCGTCGCGATCGATCGCCACTCCTCGGCGATCGATCGCCACCTGCAATTTTCCGAAAAATTCGAGCTTCCATGGGGTTTTTCACACCCAAACTCAAAACCAACACCCCATACACCACCAACACCTCATAAACGACATTTAAAGCCAATAAAAACTCTAAAAACTCAACTTGGATTTTAACCCAAAAATCCCCAAATTCATAACCCACCAAAAACTTAACCAAATCCAACAAAATTACAATCAAATCAAAGCTACAAGAGAGGGGAAAGAGATTACCAGCTTTTCTTTGAAGAATCCGGCTCCTAAATCGAGCCTCCGTCGATTTTCCTTGAAGGAGAAAGGGGAAAAGGGTTTGGGGATGGATTATCGCAGGAGAGGGGAGAGAGGAGAAGAAATGGATTCCGAATGACGGAATCCCGAGTCCAATTGGTATATATAGCAAAAATGCTCCAAAATACTAATACCTCCACAAATACATCATGATTCATTAAAAATCATCTGTTTTCAAAAACTCTCTCTCCAACATCAAATCCCCAGACTGGCCCCAACATAAGGCACCCCGGACTCTAAGTCCCACTAAAAACCCAATTCAAAGGTTTTCCACCAAAATGAGAATACAATCTCATCCTTTGGATCCAACGATCCCAAATGCCAGATTTAACAACCTCGGGAGACCCAAAACTGCAATTAATTCCTAATTGCCACGATTAATAATCCATCAAGGATTATTACCATACCGGGATTAACAGCATTAATCCCCGAATATCACAATTATCCCCTACTAATAAAATTTCGTCCTCAAAATTGCACCGGTGTACTCCACGTAACACCAGGACTACACCAACAAAACAAAGCCACAACCCCGATTCTGGACCATATTAGAATCGAATTAACAACCGCGAGAACACGCATCTCGCACCAAGCCCTAAAATAGAGCAAACGCCAAAACCAATACAAACCCGAAAGATAACAACATACCCCGATGTGAATCGTCCCAGAAGTCAGTCCACCATGACTGAAAATCAACCAAATCTTCCTTGGTCTCGACATAGATATCTCCCCATGATATCTCCATCACTTGCCCACGACGCTTAACACGCATCATTATGATGAGGACTACTAGCATACGACAGTATACTCACAGAAAATCCGGTTCTTGTTTCCCAGTCCATCTCCTCCAAAGGAGTAGTTGCAACACTTGCAACACGGATCGGGCAACCCACGGTCACCGATCTACACAAAGCACATCTCCAAGGATGTTTACACCGGTGTGTTCCAAGAAATCATATCTTGGTCCAGACACACCATCAAGACCCCACAAAGTCTCAAGTTCCACAGGGGACATGCAAGACAAACAATTGCATTCCTACACACGTGTCAACCATGACACTAAACAAACCCGAATCTCGGCCATCCCTCATTTATCATTGGATCCAACAATCCTAAAATAGGAAGGCTATCGAATTATCCAACAAGAATTACCATGATTCCAAAACACGACGATCCCTCCTCAGGGAAGTCAAACAACCCTCACGATCATTCATCGGAATGCATCGTGCCATCGAGATTACCGATCTCGAGGTTCCACAATCTCACACCGGAGATTCACCAAACAAAGTATACAAACTCGACGTTCAACAATGAACAAAATAATGTTGGCATTCGTATACACTCACGGCATACATGCCCAACACCAATCACAACATGCATACGCAATGCAATAGACTCGGGTATCTCCAATCATACCCAAATCCCAAAACCAACTGTCAAACCTCGATTATTCTCACCCCATGGAGAATGATGGTTGACAAACCAAAACCAAAGGGTGTGATTTCAACATCACCACCACACGAACCAAAATAACGAATCTCCCCAAAAGATTCAACCGGTAGGTATCATAATACCGCCTTCCTCTCAAGGAAAAAGTCATGAATCCATGATCCTCCAATTCTCGAACCACCGATCGGAAGACATGGGTACATTTATACCAAAACATATCCCGGAACCCAGAAATACACAACTGGTTAGAGTAGTGCATCAATACCACCATTACCCGATCCAAAATCCGTATACGCCATTTATACACATCCCAACGATGCTCTGTACTAATGCCATAGTACTCCACAATCGAGCATCTCCCCGGAGACGTCTCCTCAAACGTCTCACCGAGGTAAGAAATCCAATACTCGGTCCAACACCAGTAATGCTTACCATGGCTGATTTATAATCAATCCACGACCGATGCAAGCTGTCTCCAAGACAGTACAATCCAAATCTCTCCAAGAGACAAAATCAATATAGTAGTGTCACCCCACTAACTATATCTCAAAAACCATTGTGACTCCCATTGCATGCCATATGCAAGGATGCTCAACTAGAGCTAACAACGATTTGTTGACACTCACGTTGGTAATACCAACAAAATTGAGCTGTCCCAGTACAAGTCCCTCAAAACAATGTCGTATAAACGTCCCCGTGAGGTATTCCCTACCTCAATCACCATGCCACATAGAGACTACAAGAGTCTATCATAACCCTCATCTTATCGCCATACGATTCATCCATCTCGAATCCAACGAGCAGCATAAAGGCTAACACAAGCCCACCAAAGTACTGCAACCATACCTGGCTAGTGATTCGCTGGCCCCATAGGCTTATACCAACTACCAACGTGACACACGTTCCATCCCGGTATACCATACCGCACAAACCATTAGAGTTGTGGGTCATCGCCCAACATATCTATAAAACACCAAGCACAATGGACATCCAGGTGTCCTTGCTGAACTACCATGCAATCCTAATCCATTATGACTTATTCCACACCCTCAGGGTGGGTGTGCCCATGCCTAACATACATCACAACAACAAGCGAGTAGTTTCCTCAATGACTACTCTTACCACCAATCACTTGGTCTTAGCCATCCCAGCGAGCATACCCATGGGTATCACTGCTCGACAAATGCTTAGCTCAATAACATGATGCGGTACACTCACCGGTACAATGCATCCAATGTTCCATCGAGCAAACCTGCTCGACAAAAAGGTCTCGTCAACTAGTGACCCAGACTCTACCATGTGCCCACCATCGGCACTCAAACCATACAACCAAATACATAAACATGAATGCATTATTCACCAAAACGACGCCACGCGTCCACATAGGCATCGTCGTCAAACATATGACGGTACCTGTTGTTACACGACACTCATAATCTCATCGTTAAACACATGACGGCACATGTCGATATACGACATCCATAATCTCATCGTCAAACACATGACGGTATAAAACAACACATGGAATTCTCAATAATGATATCAAAAGTAATTTTCCATACCTCATCGCTATCAAGATAGCGGAATACCTGTATCCATCGTCCACCAGCGGTACATAAGCAGCATTCATCGGTCGTAGGCGGCATAATCCCGTGCTACGCACATAGCGGTATAACCCATCGCTATAGAATCAGCGACATGATCCCCCGCCATAGAGTCAGCGGCATAAGATAATCCCATGTATTTTTTACTATTCCTTCCATTCTTTGTGTCATTTTTGTCCAAATTTTCAATTAGGGACCTAGAGCTTTGATGTTTTTAATTGTTATCCAACTAGGTCATAAAGTTGCAACTAGATCCCTCAAATTTTATTCTACAATTTGGTTCCTAAACTTCCAAGTTATTACAATCTCATTCTATATGTTGGGAGGATAGGATGTGAACATTGAAGCGTAAACAAGATTTGAGGACAAATCTTTTTCAAAGAAAGGGAGAATGATGTGAGAATCATGAAGAGCTTCAAATAGACATACAAGTCCAAAATCAAGAGCATGGATTCCACATAATGTTTTGGATCATCATTGTATTCATATTTAGTGATTGTGCTAGTTTGGATTGAATTAGATACCAACCAAGAAAATGTACTCAAGACATATACTGGAATATTTGGTCAAAATCAAAATTTATCAAAAATAAAAAAACTTCTGAAATTGTTAAAATTTCTCAAAATCTTCTTCCAACAAAGAGAATGATGTACTCAAGCCTAGATGTTAAAATTCCACAAAATGAATTGAATTATGAAGACATATAGAAAAAATATTAAAATTAATCAAAAATAAAAAAAACTTCCGTAACTGTGAAAACTACTCAAAAACTTCTTCCAAAAAAGAAAATGATGTACCCAAGACATTTACTCGAATATTCGCACAAAATTGAAATTTATCAAAAAATAAAAAAACTTCCGTAACTTTGAAAATTGCTTAAAAACTTCTTACAACAAAGAAAATGATGTACTCAAGACATATAACTCAAATATTCTCACGAATTCGAAATTTATCAAAAAATAAAAAAAAAACTTCCGTAATTGTGAAAATTGCTCAAAAACTTCTTCCAACAAAGAAAATGTTGTACTCAATACATATACTCGAATATTCATACGTAATTTAACAAAAAAAAAAACTTACGTAATTTATGAAAATTTCTCAAAAACTTCTTCCAACAAAGAAATTAATTATTTAATCAAAGACATACACTCGAATATTCGAACAAAAGCAATATTTATCAAAAAATCAAAAAACTTACATAATTTGTGAAAAATTCTCAAAACTTTCTTCCAACAAACAAAACAATGTACTTAAGACATATACTCGAATATTCGCACGAAATAGAAATTTATCAAAAAATAAAAAACGTACGAAATTATGGAAATTTCTCAAAACCTTCTTCCAACCAAGAAAATGTACTCAAAACATATACTGGAATATTTGGTAAAAATAAAAAAATATAAAAAATAAAAAAACTTCCAAATTATTAAACTTTCTCAAAACCTTCTTCGAACAAAGAAAATGATGTACTCAAGGCTTGATTTCAAAATTCCACAATATGAATTGGTTTACAAAGACATAAACTCGAATATTCGCACAAAATCGAAATTTATAAAAAAAAACGCCAGTAACAATGAAATTTTTTCTACAACTTCTTCCAACAAAGAAAAGATGTACTCAAAACATAAACTCGAATATTCGCACGAAATCGAAATTTATCAAAAAAAATGAATGAAATTGTGAAAATTTCTCAAAGCCTTCTATCAACCAAGAAAATGATGTACTCAAGGCTTGGTGTTAAAACTCGACAAATCAATTTTTTTTATGAAGACATATACTCAAATATTGTCACAAAATAAAAAAATTATCAAAAATGAAAACAACTTGCAACTATTATAATTTCTCAAAAACTTCTTCCAACAAAGAAAATGATGCATTCAAGACATATAACCGAATATTTGCACGAAATAAAAATTTATGAAAAAAATATCAAAAAGCATACGTAATTTCGAAAATTTCTCAAAAACTTTTTACCAACAAAGAAAACAATGTACTTAAGACATATACTCGAATATTCGCACGAAATTGAAATTTATCAAAAAATAAAAAAAAACATATGAAATTATTGAATTTCTCAAAATCTTTCCAACCAAGAAAATGTACTCAAGACATATACTGGAATATTCGGTCAAAATCAAAATTTATAAAAAAATAAAAAAACTTCCAAAATTGTTACAATTTCTCAAAACCTTCTTCCAACGAAGAGAATGACGTACTCAAAGATAGATGTTAAAATTCCACAAAATTAATTGGTTTATGAAGACATATACTCGAATATTTGAAAAATTATCGAAATTAATCAAAAAATAAAAAGAACTTCCGTAACTGTGAAAACTGCTCAAAAACTTCTTACAACAATGAAAATGTACTCAACACATATAACTCGAATATTCTCACGAAATCGAAATTTAACAAAAAATTGTGAAAATTTATAAAAATTTCTTACAGCCAAGAAAATGATGTACTCAAAATAAAAACTCGAATATTCAGTAAAAATAAAAATTTATCAAAAAAAAAACATTAGAAATTGTGAAAATTTCTCAAAAATTTCTTCCAACCAAGAAAATGTGCTAAAGACTTATATTATAATATTCGTACGAAATCGGAAAAAATTAAAAAAACTTCCAAAATATTTAAAATTTGCCAAAACCTTATTTCGACAAAGAAAATGATGTACTCAAAACTTGATGTTAAAATTCTATACAATGAATTGGTTTCTGAAAAATATACTTGATTATTCGCACAAAATTGAAAATTTATCAAAAAATAAAACCGTAACTGTGAAAATTTCTCAAAAACTTCTTCTAATGAAGAAAATGTTGTACTCGAAGACATATACTCGCATATTCGAACGTAATCGATATTTATTATAAAAATCAAAAAACTTACGTAATTTGTTAAAAATTCTCAAAAACTTATTACAACCAAGAAAATGATGTACTTAAGACATATGCAGGAATGTACGGTCAAAATCGAAATTATCAAAAAAATAAAAAAACTTCCAAAATTGTGAAAAAGTCTCAAAACCTTCTTCCAACAAAGAAAATGATGTACTCAAGACTTGATGTTAAAAATCCACAAACTGAATTGGTTTTTGAAGAGATCTACTCGAATAATCACACACTATTGAAAATTTATCAAAAAATAAAAAATTCAATAAGAGGGAAAATTTCTCAAAAACATCTTCCAACAAAGAAAAGATGTACTCAAAACATAAACTCGGATATTCACAGAAAATCAAAATTTATCAAAAAATAAAAAAAAAGTATGAATTTGTGAAAATTTCTCAAAAACTTTCGACAAATCGAATTGGTTTATGAAGACATATACTTGAATATTGGCACAAAATCAAAAATTATCCAAAAATAAAAAAAATTCGTAACTATGAAATTATTCAAAACCTTATTCCAACAAAGAAAATGATGTACTCCAGACATATACCCGATTTTTTACACGAAATCAAAATTTATCAACATAATCAAAAAACTTACATAATTTGTGAAAATTTCTCAAAACTTCTTCCAACAAACAAAATAATTTACTCAAATCATATATTCGAATATTCGCATGAAATCAACATTTATCAAAAAAAAAACGTACGGAATTCTAGAAATTTCTCAAGACCTTCTTCCAACAAAAAAATGATGTACTCAAGACTTGATGTTATAATTCCACAAATCGAAATGGTTTATGAAAATATATACTCGAATATTCGCACAAAATCAAAATTTATCAAAAAATAAAAAGTTACCTTAACTATGAAAATTGCTCAAAAAATTCTACTAACAATGAAAATGATGTTTTCAAGACATATACTCGAATATTCGAACGAAATCGAAATTTATCAAAAAATCAAAAAACTTACGTAATCTCAAAAACATCTTCCAACAAAGAAAATGATGTACTCAAGATAAATACTCGAATATTCGGAATCAAAAAATAAAAAAATATCCAAAATTGTGAAATTTCTCAAAACCTTCTTCCAACCAAGAAAATGATGTAATCAAGACTTGATATTAAAATTATACAAATTGAATTGGTTTACGAAGACATATATTCGAATATTTGGACAAAATCGAAAGTAATAAAAAAAAAACTTGAGTAACTGTGAAAATTTCTCAAAAATCTCTACCAACAAAAAAAAGATGTACACAAAAGATAAACTCGAATATTTGCAAGAAATCAAAATTTATCAAAAATTACGTAATTTGTCAAAAATTCTAAAAAACTTTTTCCAACAAAGAAAACAATGTACTAAAGACAAATATTCGGATATTCGTACAAAATAAATAATTATCAAAAAAAAAAAACATACGAAATTGTGAAAATTTCTCAAAGCCTTCTTTCAACAAGAAAATGATGTCCTAAAGACTTGATGTTAAAATTCCACAAATTGAATTGGTTTATGAAGACATATACTCAAATATTTTGACAAAATAGAAATTTATCAAAAAATAAAAAAATTCGTAAATGTTCGTAAATGTAAAAATTGCTCAAAAACTTGTTCGAACAAAGATATTAATGTACTCAAGACATATACTCGAATATTCACACGAAATCGAAAGTTATCAAATAATTAAAAACTTACATAATTTTTGAAAATTTCTCAAAAACTTCTTCCGACAAAGAAAATGATGTACACAAGGCATATACTTTTATATTTTCACGAAATCAAAATTTATCAAAAAATAAATAAACTTCATAATTTGTGAAAAACTTATTCTAACCAACAAAATGATGTACTCAAGACTTGATGTTAAAATTTAACAAAATGAATATGTTTACGAAGACATATACTAGAATATTTGCACAAAAGCGAAATTTATCAAAAAAATAAAAAAAACTTCTGTAACTTTGAAAATTTCTCAAAACTTTCTTCCAACAAGAAAAGATTGTACTCAAGACTTGATATTAAAATTCACAAAATGAATTGGTTTACGAAGTCATATACTCTCGAATAATCGCACAAAATCAAAATTTATCAAAAAATAAAAAAATGTCCCTAAATGTGAAAATTGCTCAAAAACTTCTTCCAACAAAGAAAATGATATACTCCAGACATATACCCGAATTTTTGCACGAAATCAAAATTTATCAACATAATAAAAAAACCTACGTAATTTATGAAAATTTCACAAAAACTTCTTCCAACAAACAAAATAATTTACTCAAAACATATATTCGAATATTCGCATGAAATCGAAATTTATCAAAAAAATAATAAAACGTATGAAATTCTGGAAATTTCTGAAAACCTTCTTCCAATAAAAAAAAATGATGTTCTCAAGAGTTGATGTTATAATTCCACAAAACGAATTGGTTTATGAAGACATATACTCGAATATTCGCACAAAATAAAAATTTATCAAAAAATAAAAAAATTACTTTAACAGTGAAAATTACTCAAAACTTCTAATAACAATGAAAATGATGTTTTCAAGACATATACTCGAATATTTGCACGAAATCGAAATTTATCAAAAAATCAAAAAACTTACATAATTTGTGAAAAATTCTCAAAAACATCTTCCGACAAAGAAAATGATATTAAAATTACACAATTGAATTGGTTTACGAAGTCATATACTCTCGAATATTCGCACAAAATAAAAATGTATCAAAAAAGAAAAAACGTCCATAATTGTGAAATTGCTCAAAAACTTCTTCCATTCAAAGAAAATGATGTACTCAAGACATATACCCGAATTTTTGCATGAAATCGAAATTTATCCAAAAAATAAAAAAACTTACGTAATTTGTGAAAATTTCTCGAAAACTTCTTCCAACAAAGAAAACAATGTAATCATGACAAATATTCAAATATTAGCACAAAATCAAAATTTATCAAAAATAAAACAAACAAGCGAATTTGTGGAAATTTCTCAAAACCTTCTTTTCAACCAAGAAATGATGTACTCAAGACTTGATGCTAAAACTCGACAAATCAAATTTGTTTGTGAAGACATATACTCGAATATTGACACAAAAAAACATCTGTAATTGTGAAAACTGCTCAAAAACTTCTTCCAACAATGAAAATGATGTACTCAACACATATAACTCGAATATTCTCACGAAATCGAAATTTACCAAAAAATTGTGAAATTTCTCAAAAACTTCTTCCAACCAAGAAAATGATCTCAAGACTTTATATTAAAATTACACAAATTGAATTGGTTTACGAAGACATATACTCGAATATTAGCACAAAATTGAAATATATCAAAAAAATAAAAAACATCCTTAACTGTGAAAATTGCTCAAAAACTTCTTTCAACAAAGAAAATGATGTTACTTGAGATATATAACTCGAATTATCTGACGAAATTAAATTTATCAAGAAACTAAAAAAATACCTAATTCGTGAAAATTTCTCAAAAACTTCTTCCAACCAAGAAAATGATGTGCTAAAAACTTATATTTGAATATTCGTACGAAATCGAAAAAATAAAAAAAAACTTCTGAAATTGTTAAAATTTATCAAAACCTTCTTCCAACAAAGAAAATGATGTGCTCAAGACTTGATATTAAAATTCTACACAATGAATTGGTTTCTGAAGAAAAATACTCGAATATTCGCAAAAAATTGAAAATTTATCAAAAAATGAAAAAGCTTCCGTAATTGTGAAAATTTCTCAAAAACTACTTTTAATGAAGAAAATGTTATAATGAAAGACATATATACTCGAATATTCGAACGAAATCGAAATTTATCAAAAAATCAAAAAACATACGTAATTTGTTAAAAATACTCGAAAACTTATTCCAACCAAGAAAAATGATTACTTAAGACATATACAGGAATTTTCGGTCAAAATCAAAATTTATCAAAAAAATAAAAAAAACTTCCAAAATTGTTAAAATTTCTCAAAATCTTCTTCGAACAAAGAAAATGATGTACTCAACGATTTATGTTAAAATTCCACAAAATGAATTGGTTTACGAAGATATATACTCGAATATTCGCCCAAAACTGAAATTTATCAAAAAATAAAAAACTTCTGTAACTGTGAAAATTGCTCAAAAAGTTTTTCCAACAAAGAAAATGATGTGCTCAAAACATATACTTGAATATTCGTACGAAATTGAAATTTATCAAAAAAATAAATAAACTTCATAATTTGTGAAAATTTCTCAGAAACTTATTCTAACCAAGAAAATGATGTCCTCAAGACTTGATGTTAAAATTTAACAAAATGAATATGCTTACGAAGACATATACTAGAATATTCGCACAAAAAAGAAATATATCAAACAATAAAAAAAATCCGTCACTCTGAAAATTTCTCAAAACATTCTTCCAACAAGAAAATAATAGTACTCAAGACTTGATATTAAAACTTCACAAATTGAATTGGTTTACGAAGTCATATACTATCTGTGATATCCCCAAAATAATTAATTACAATTTGGGCATTAATTATGTTTATATGATTATGGTGATAATTAATTTATGTGCTGGATTTAATTATCATATTGAAATGCTTAGTCACATGGTAGGCGTGACCGGGGAGTGCATTTCAGGGTGCATGTTGTGCATGTTGGGAGAATTGAGTATTAGCATGATTTATTTGTTATGGTTGGCAATTAATTGGAAAGCATGAGTTTAATTGGTATTTTGGTGCATTTTGGTATAATGCTTTTAAATATCTAGTTGTGATGTTTTATACACATGGTAATTGTGGGAGTGCATTTTAATTAAAACAAACCCACTTATACCCATCAACCCCCACTATACCCATCACTTTCTATTTCCCCCAAATCAACCACCCAAACCCTCATTTTCTCTTATTTTCGTTTTTGGCTCCAAGGTGGAAGAGAAACCTTTGCAAAATCTCCTTTGGTGTGATTCTTGGTAAGATTTGAGGTCTAGGAAGGGTATATATCCTTCCTTGTTGTTTTTGCAAAGATTTATTTTGATTTGAGTTTTTGAGATGGGTTTGTTGGGATTGGTATGGTTTTTGGTTGGATGTGGAATTTTTGGTTGTTTGATGGTGTTTATTGAAGGTTTTTAGTGTTTTTATGTTTTGGGTTTGTTGGTGTAAGTGTTGGTAAGAGTGGGGAAGAATTTATGACTTAAAAATGGAAGAATCGCGTGTACAGACTGTGGCGATCGATTGTCGAAAGGCAGTGTCAAAAACGCAGGGCAGGCGATCGATCGTCATGTATGGCGCGATTGATCGCCTCAAGGCAGAAAGATCAGGCGATCGATCACTACTTCGAAGCGATGGATCGGTAAGGCTCGCGATCGATCGCCTCGTTGTAGCGATCGATCGCCAGCAGCAGAAAAATGGGAAATGGATTTTTTTGACGAATTTTTGGTATTTGACTATTATTTGGCTTCTAATATGGGGTTGTGTGGTTGTGTAGAACCATCCCAGGTGGCGACGCAACCAAGGAAGTGAAGCCATATCAAATCCTACTTTTTGGAAAGGGACGTAAAGGACGTACGGGCACCCAACGGTACATGTATCTATTATACTCATTGATTATGCATTGTGGATGCGAGTATATGTGGAAATGTGCATTGTGGATGCAAATACATGTTGAATTTATGCATGATGACTATATATGCATATGATGATTGTTGATGCATATCCCATGAGTCATGGTCATCCTTTGATGATTTTGATGCTTGCCGCTATTTGTTTGGTGCCGCTCAATGTGAAGCGAGGGGTGGGAGCGCCGCATGAGATTGAAGCGTGGTTGTCATATGAGGCGAGGAAAGAATATTTGCCGCTAAAATGTGAAGCGAGGGGTGGGAGCGCCGCATGTCCATTAAAGCGAGGTTATTCTATGCCGCCTATATGTGAAGCGAGGGGCATTAAAATACATTGTGATGAACAGACTAGGGATTGGTAATTGATGAATATGGAACGGTGTTATGTCATGACATGTGTGAACCATTAAATAATCTATTTGATTATACTCATGAGTTACGGTACAGGGACAACCCAAAAGGAAGCGTTTAAATGCATGGGAAAAACAGGAAGTGTCTTATTATGATTTATGCATTTATGCCTTATATTCATATTGTGTTGGATATGAATAATTTTATGCTCATGTTTTGGGGGTTGTCTTTGTAGGTACATTAGGGGGGCTAAGGCGGGTCGAGGCGGTGAGCTTGTGAAGAACACTTTTGATAGATGAAGGACATGATTATTTTGTATAGTGTCTACTCTAGGAGTAGTGTAAAACTATAGTGAAAACATTCATTTGATTTGGGGATGTAATTAATCCACTTGAAATCCTTGATTTGGCATGTAAATTTTAAGGCTCATAGTCTCAACTCGATCATATTTACTCTGATTATGTATGTTAGCTCTAATTATGCCTTTAATCCGCATTTAAGGAACTAGGGTCCTTACATTACTGGTATCAGAGCAGTGGTTATAGAACCCGGGAACGAGTGAAGGATAGCCTTTGCATGATTGGCTAGGTACTTATATTTGGGGCATGTTTATGCACATGTTGTATATTGATGTACATGATGTTATACTAACATGCTTATTATTGTTTATGTTATCTAACGGCATGACATATATATTGTTGTGGGATCGTTGTTAACCCTTGTGTTACAGCATGGCGGCTATGAACTTAGGAAACCTCAATGAAGAGGTGGGTGACGTTGGCAGTGTTAATGCGAGTATTGGTCAGACGAACCCTCTATCTCCACCAACTGTAGGCATGGAACCAGTGGCTCAGTTATTACTACCTGGTGAGATCAGTTTGACTCAGTTTCTGAACTTCAACCCGCCTATGTTTGATGGGACAGAGTCAGGGGAAGAGGCTGAGGAATGGCTTGAAAGACTGGAACAGATTTTTCTGTCCGCTCCTTGTGCAAGGACGGCATGGCTGAGATTGGCAGAGTTCCAGCTAGCGAATAAACCTTCCATGTGGTGGAAGACTACAGTGATGGAACTAAGGGCTCAGGGTGTATTGATTGATTGGTGTGAGACCCCGTTATCACATCAAGATATTAAGGTGCAATTTAGAGAACTAAACATACAAGTGATTATATCAGAGTAATGTGCCGTGTTGATTAACCTGAGCTTTAGAGATTACAGTACCAAAATGTTCCAAAAGGAAAGACATACTTCCTACAAAGGTACTACATCATAGTCTTACTCTACTCAGTAGAAGCTACACAAAAACTCTATCATGCTAATCCTGTAGCACTCCTTACAGCTCAGCATATCAACCCCGGCCCTGGTTCTCGTCAACAAAAGCACCTACAAAGACAACCCCCAACTCATGAGCATAACACAATTCATATTTAACATAATATGAAAGTAAGGCATAAATGCAAATCTTAAACACAAGTCCTTCCTGTATTTCCAGCATTTATATCGCCCATTGGTTGTCCCTGTACCATAATTCATAATAGAAACACATTATATGAATGTATGGATATGCAATGTCATGACATTCCTTTTCCCTTAAATCCTTATTTCATCCTGAGCCCTTATCATTAGTACATTTTAATGCTTCTTGCTACTCCATGTAAGCGGAATTCTTCCTCGCTTCCAATGGACTTTAGCATTGCTACTCCATGTAAGCGGAATTCTTCATCGCTTCCAATGGACTTTAGCGTAAGCCATTAAAATCCTTACTAAGATAACTTTGACTCGTGAAATACACCTCTTATATTTCACAACATACATATGCAAAAACAATGCATAAAAAACATGTATCATAACCATAATGCACCACATTGCATTCATCATGTGTCATAAAGACAAACATAAAGTACATGTTACCGTTGGGATGCCCGTACGTCGCTTACGTACCTTTCAAAAGATAGAGGAGTCAATCGACTTTATCTCCTCGGTTGTGCTGGCACTTGGGATGGTTCTACATAGCCACACAACACAATGTTAGGCACCTCATAATAATCCGGAAGCAAAACCAAATTAAAACCAAATTAATCCTTCAATATCATCTCGCGATCGATCGCCCATGAGCCCCGATCGATCGCGAGATGCTACTGCCTCGCATACCAAAAAAAAACATTCAGCGATCGATCGCCCCAATATTGGCGATCGATCGCCAAAACCCACTGGAACGTCGCGATCGATCGCGCCTCCTTGGCGATCAATCGCCAACCTTGTTCCTTCGGCGATTTTCCAGAATTGCTTAACACCGATATTTATACCCTTAAATCTAACATGTAGGACAATATACATACCAAGACCATCATGCTAGCATTTGAACTACACTACCCTGAGTGTATTCAAACCAAATACACACCCTAAGCATAAACCTACATGCATAAACATCGATCATTTAAACAAGTACTGGATCAACTTTTTCTGGAAACAGGGCACATTTCATTCCAGAATTCTTGAGCACCTCTTTACATGCTATTAAAACTAACACATATAACATAAACCGTGCTCAACTAAACATGCCATGGGTTTCAAAAAACTACCAAGCATATTTCTACATCAAAGGTTTTCCAAAACTTAAGTTTATCATGCATGATAACACCTTCATAAAAGTACTCTTCGCACATATATTTCCAGAAAACAGGGCACTTGAACCTTGCCCAGAATTTTCGAACACTACCTTTCACATGATTAAATCTTTCACATAACACATGCAATATGCTCAAGGAAATATACTGGTACCTTCAACAAGTTACCATGCATAAAACACATCAAAGGTTCAACCAAAACCTAAGTTAGCATGCTTCGAAATATCATGGTAAAACCCTTCCTAACTTGGAAAACAGAGTACTTCTCTGCTCGGGTGTTCGAGGAGCCCTTTTCTCTAGCACAAATCTAGCACATAAAGCATGCAAGTTTCTTAACTAAACATGCTAAGGGCTTCACAAACATCACATAAAGGTATTCATAACAAGATAACATCAAACCCTAAACTAGCATGCCAAATCTGCTACAAAGAACAAGCATGCCAGGAAACTTGAAAACTGGGAAAAAATGTGACTCCTCACCACTTTTGCCCTTCGATTTTCTATATGAAAAGAAGCATGAAACCCGATCACTTTTCTCCTGGAACTCGACCAAGTTGCAGAGAAAATAAGGGAAAAAGGAAGGAAGCTTTTGGAAGAGGCAAGACCCAAAATATCTAAGTCCAAACATGCCTACAAGTCAAACTGCTTTCCCAGAAAACAGGGGTGGGCGTGGGTTTGGTTGCAAGTGGGGGTTGGGTGGTTGCATGTGGGGTGGTTTGTGGTGTTTAATTGTGTCCCGGTATTTCATACGATGTATAAAAATATCCCTCCTCGATATTTTATTATTCTACCACATCAACACAACAATTAAAAACACCTAACATGCTTCCTAAACCACATCATCAAATTAAATAAATTAATCCCACATACAAACGCTTTAAACATATAGGTTCATAATTAACCACCCTTAAATGCATGATTACCCACATAATCATTTCGGGGATATCACAATACTCCCCTACTTATAAGATTTCGTCCCGAAATCAAACATGCTGCTAACTAGAAATAAAACAGTACATAAACGCATACCAGAAAACAGTTCTGGATAGTACTGCACCATGTGTCGCTCTGTCTCCCACGTGGCCTCCTCGACACCCCTACGATCCCACTGAACCTTGATCATAGGAATAACCTTGTTCCGAAGTCTGCGGTCTGCTCTATCCAAAATCCTGATAGGCCGCTCCACATAAGAAACATCGGACTCAATCTGCACCTCTGAAGGCTGCAACACATGTGAGGGATCTGGCTCATACTTCCTCAGCATAGACACATGAAAAACGTCGTGTATGCCAGACAGAGAGGGCGGTAAAGCCAACCGGTACGCCAGAGTACCAATACGCTGTAAGATCTCATACGGCCCTACGTACCTCGGGGATAACTTCCCTCGCATCCCAAACCGTACTACGCCTCTGAAGGGTGAGATCTTTAAAAACACTCTGTCGCCTAACTGAAACTCCAACGGTCTACGCCGCTGATTGGCATATGCTGCCTGTCTATCCTGAGCTGCCTTCATCTTTGTTCTGATAACCTTAACTTTCTCTTCCATTTCCTGAACCAACTCAGGTCCTCCAACCGACTTACGGTCCATGTCATCCCAACACAAGGGTGACCTACAACGCCTACCATAGAGGGCCTCGAAAGGAGCCATCTGAATACTTGCCTGGTAGCTGTTGTTGTAAGAAAATTCCACCAAGGCTATCGAGTCCTGCCATGAAGTGTCGAACTCCAGCACACAAGCCCTCAACATATCTTCGAGCGTCTGTATCGTACGCTCGGTCTGTCCGTCCGTCTGGGGATGATAGGCTGTGCTCAACCTCAACTCTGTACCTAGAGCTGTCTGCAGACCCGCCCAAAAGTGAGATGTAAACCGCGGATCTCGATCTGACACAATCGAAACAGGGATCCCGTGCAATCTCACCACATCTCTGACATATAACTGCGCCATTCTTAAGTGCGTGAAGGTCATACAGTAGGGAATGAAATGAGCACTCTTAGTCAATCTGTCCACGACTACCCAGATGGCATCAAAACCCGAAACAGTCCTCGGCAAGTGGGTCACGAAATCCATAGATACGTGCTGCCACTTCCACTCGGGTACCTCTAAACTTCTTAGTTCACCTCCAGGCCTTTGTCTCTCAGCTTTCACTTGCTGACAAATCAAACAACGCTTGACAAAAGAGGTGACATCCTGTTTCATACGCCTCCACCAGAACTGGCTGCGTAGATCCTTATACATCTTCTTCCCACCTGGATGGATACTCATCCTGCTGCAATGAGCTCGCTGTAATATACCTTGGCGCAACTCGGGTGTATCTGGAACCACCCATCTGTCTCCGAGCCTCAGAGAACCGTCATCAGCCACTCTGAATCTCGATGGCTGTCCTGAATGAACCACTAACATCCATCTCTGAACCTCTACATCGGTCCCCTGAGCCTTCCTGATGTGATCAAATATAACAGGCTCAGCTAGCAAGGTCAAAACCTGTACTGGCGAAGAAGATACATCATAATCGAATCCCAAATGGCAGTAGGAGCTAAACATAGCTGACAGAGACATAGCATCCTCTGCTGTGCTCTTCACCTTCCGACTCAAAGCGTCGGCGGTCAAATTTGCCTTTCCCGGGTGATATTCGATTTCACAATCGTAGTCCTTCAGCAGGTCCATCCATCTCCTCTGCCTCATGTTCAGCTCAGCCTGTGTAAACAAGAATTTCAGGCTCTTGTGATCAGTGAAGATGGTAAATGAGGTACCGTATAAGTAGTGTCGCCATATCTTCAAGGCGAACACTATAGCTGCCAACTCCAGATCATGGACTGGATACCTCGCCTCATGTGGCTTCAACTGTCTCGAAGCGTAAGCCACTACATGTCTGTCCTGCATCAGCACGCACCCTAATCCCTGTAGAGATGCATCGGTATAAAGAACAAATCCTTTGTTCTCCTTGGGTATCACTAGAACTGGCGCAGTAGTCAGTCTGTGCTTTAATTCCCGGAAACTCTGCTCACAAGCCTCTGACCAACAAAATGGGACTCCCTTCTGAGTCAGCTGTGTAAGTGGCTTGGCGATCTTTGAGAAACCCTCGACGAAACGTCGATAATAGCCAGCCAGACCAAGAAAACTTCGAATCTCACTGACTGAAGTAGGGGTAGACCAATCCATAACTGCCTCTATCTTCCTCGGGTCTACTGATATCCCCTTTCGTGATATGATATGGCCCAAAAATGCAACACTGTTCAGCCAAAACTCACACTTGCTGAGTTTGGCGTACAACTGATGATCTCTGAGGATCTGGAGTACTATCCTCAGATGATCGGCATGATCCTCCTCATTCCTCGAATAGACTAGGATGTCATCAATAAACACGATCACAAACTGATCGAGGTACTCCTGAAATACTCTGTTCATCAGGCTCATAAAGACTGCAGGTGCATTTGTCACACCGAACGGCATCACCAAGAACTCATAGTGCCCATACCGAGTCCTAAAAGCCGTCTTTTGGACATCACCAGCTCTAACCCGTACCTGGTGATAGCCTGACCTCAAATCTATCTTGGAGTACACCTCCGTACCCTGAAGCTGGTCGAACAGATCATCAATCCTCGGAAGCGGATATCTGTTCTTCACTGTAGCCTTGTTCAGTTGCCTGTAGTCAATGCACAGACGCATTGATCCATCCTTCTTTTTCACGAACAAAACTGGCGCACCCCAAGGCGATACACTAGGACGGATGTATCCCTTGTTGAGGAGCTCCTGTAACTGTACCTTCAGCTCCCTCAGTTCTGCCGGTGCCATCCTGTATGGGGCACGAGAAATGGCTGATGTCCCTGGCAGCAGCTCAATAGCAAACTCCACATCCCTGACAGGCGGAAATCCCGGAATCTCATCTGGAAACACATCACTGAACTCCGCCACAACTGGAATGTCCTCGGCTCTCACTTCCTTCTCCTCTGAAGCATCCATAGCATAAATAAGGTACCCAGTATGGCCACGTTCCAATAACTGCGACATCTTAACCGCCGAGATTACTGGTATCTTTGGACGAGAGCCGTCCCCATAAAAAGTCCACTGGAACCCCTGATCAGACAGAAAACGAACCATCCTCTTTTGGCAATCTACCATAGCTCGGTATCTGCTCAACACATCAATGCCGATAATGCAGTCAAAGTCTGCCATCTCTAACTGAATCAAATCGGCCCTCAGATCATTGCCCTCAAAATAAATGAGGCAATCAGATAACTGTCGATCCGCAATCACATGCTTCCCCGTGGGTGTCGAGACCATGAGAGGCGTGGGTAACAGAGACGAGCACAAATGGTGTCCTTCCACAAAGGCAGTAGATACAAAGGAATGGGAAGCACCTGTATCTATCAATATAAGTGCAGGGTACGTAAGTAAATGACACGTACCAGCAATGACCTCCTCTGGGGCTGCCTCGGCCTGCTCCCTGGTCAGTGCATACACCTGTCCCTGCGGCGGTCCTGTCGTCTGACCTCCCAGGGGTCGTGGTGCAAACTGCTGCCTCTGTGGTGCCCTCCCAGCATCAAACCTTGGCCTATTCGGCCCTGAATCCGTCTGAACTGCCCGATTGGGGAAACCCCGAGCTATGTGGCCCATCTTGCCACAGATATAGCAACCTCGACAGTCACGTAACAAATGCCATCCTCCACAGTTGGTACACCTGGGTACCTCTGTCCTGCTTCCCTGTGTGTGCCCCCGGGTGCTCTGCTTCTGTCCATGAGACTTCTTCCCACTAAACCTGGAAGATGATGAGGCCCCACGAGCCTTAAACTGATCCCCTCGTGGCTTCAGACTATCAGTAGTAGGCCTCTGTGATGGTACAAAAGGGGGTACAACATCCTTGTATGCGCCTACGGCAATCTCTGCCAACTCTGCCTGTGTCAGGGCGTCGTCAAACGATCTGGGGTTGTTAGAGATAACCCTATCGAATAGCTCCGGCCTCAGACCTTTCAGAAAGTTCCTCATCTTGGCATGGCTGTTGACAGCAATATGAGGTACATACCTCAGCAGTGAGGAGTACTGCATAGCGTAGTCTGCTACGGACATGCTACCCTGCTTCAAACTGTTGAACTCATCCTCCTTCAATTGTCTGGCAGCTGCAGAGAAATACCGGTTAAGAAACCGGGTCCGGAATACAGTCCAGTCAACTGCCATACCTAGAGCTCTCAGCTCCATCACGGTGGTCTTCCACCACATAGCAGGCTTCTTAGCCAGTTGAAACTCTGCTAACCTCAGCCATGCCGTGAGTGCACAAGGTGCAGTCACAAGTATCTGCTCTATACGTTCCAACCACTCCTCAGCTACTTCGCCAGACTCAGTCCCCTCAAACATGGGCGGATGGAAACTCAGAAACTGCTTCAAACTGAGCTCCCCTGGCAGTAATATCTGTACACTGGGCTCCACGCCCACAGCAGGTGGTGGTAAGGGGTTCGGCTGAGCAATACTGGCATGTCTACTGTCCATATCTCCTACCTCTTCATTGAGGCTCGCCATGCTGCAACACAATAGTTAACAACAATACCAAAAGCAGTTCATAATATAAGCCGTTAGATAACAAGAGTAAAATATTCAAAGCATGTTAGTATATCACGTATACAACTATATGCATCACATGCATAAGCATGCCTAATGAATACCTAGCCAACTTGTCTCTAAAGGCTACCCTTCACTCTTCCCTGGTTATCTAACCACTGCTCTGATACCACTAAATGTGAGACCCCGTTATCACATCAAGATATTAAGGTGCAATTTAGAGAACTAAACATACAAGTGATTATATCAGAGTAATGTGCCGTGTTGATTAACCTGAGCTTTAGAGATTACAGTACCAAAATGTTCCAAAAGGAAAGACATACTTCCTACAAAGGTACTACATCATAGTCTTACTCTACTCAGTAGAAGCTACACAAAAACTCTATCATGCTAATCCTGTAGCACTCCTTACAGCTCAGCATATCAACCCCGGCCCTGGTTCTCGTCAACAAAAGCACCTACAAAGACAACCCCCAACTCATGAGCATAACACAATTCATATTTAACATAATATGAAAGTAAGGCATAAATGCAAATCTTAAACACAAGTCCTGCCTGTATTTCCAGCATTTATATCGCCCATTGGTTGTCCCTGTACCATAATTCATAATAGAAACACATTATATGAATGTATGGATATGCAATGTCATGACATTCCTTTTCCCTTAAATCCTTATTTCATCCTGAGCCCTTATCATTAGTACATTTTAATGCTTCTTGCTACTCCATGTAAGCGGAATTCTTCCTCGCTTCCAATGGACTTTAGCATTGCTACTCCATGTAAGCGGAATTCTTCATCGCTTCCAATGGACTTTAGCGTAAGCCATTAAAATCCTTACTAAGATAACTTTGACTCGTGAAATACACCTCTTATATTTCACAACATACATATGCAAAAACAATGCATAAAAAACATGTATCATAACCATAATGCACCACATTGCATTCATCATGTGTCATAAAGACAAACATAAAGTACATGTTACCGTTGGGATGCCCGTACGTCGCTTACGTACCTTTCAAAAGATAGAGGAGTCAATCGACTTTATCTCCTCGGTTGTGCTGGCACCTGGGATGGTTCTACATAGCCACACAACACAATGTTAGGCACCTCATAATAATCCGGAAGCAAAACCAAATTAAAACCAAATTAATCCTTCAATATCATCTCGCGATCGATCGCCCATGAGCCCCGATCGATCGCGAGATGCTACTGCCTCGCATACCAAAAAAAAACATTCAGCGATCGATCGCCCCAATATTGGCGATCGATCGCCAAAACCCACTGGAACGTCGCGATCGATCGCGCCTCCTTGGCGATCGATCGCCAACCTTGTTCCTTCGGCGATTTTCCAGAATTGCTTAACACCGATATTTATACCCTTAAATCTAACATGTAGGACAATATACATACCAAGACCATCATGCTAGCATTTGAACTACACTACCCTGAGTGTATTCAAACCAAATACACACCCTAAGCATAAACCTACATGCATAAACATCGATCATTTAAACAAGTACTGGATCAACTTTTTCTGGAAACAGGGCACATTTCATTCCAGAATTCTTGAGCACCTCTTTACATGCTATTAAAACTAACACATATAACATAAACCGTGCTCAACTAAACATGCCATGGGTTTCAAAAAACTACCAAGCATATTTCTACATCAAAGGTTTTCCAAAACTTAAGTTTATCATGCATGATAACACCTTCATAAAAGTACTCTTCGCACATATATTTCCAGAAAACAGGGCACTTGAACCTTGCCCAGAATTTTCGAACACTACCTTTCACATGATTAAATCTTTCACATAACACATGCAACATGCTCAAGGAAATATACTGGTACCTTCAACAAGTTACCATGCATAAAACACATCAAAGGTTCAACCAAAACCTAAGTTAGCATGCTTCGAAATATCATGGTAAAACCCTTCCTAACTTGGAAAACAGAGTACTTCTCTGCTCGGGTGTTCGAGGAGCCCTTTTCTCTAGCACAAATCTAGCACATAAAGCATGCAAGTTTCTTAACTAAACATGCTAAGGGCTTCACAAACATCACATAAAGGTATTCATAACAAGATAACATCAAACCCTAAACTAGCATGCCAAATCTGCTACAAAGAACAAGCATGCCAGGAAACTTGAAAACTGGGAAAAAATGTGACTCCTCACCACTTTTGCCCTTCGATTTTCTATATGAAAAGAAGCATGAAACCCGATCACTTTTCTCCTGGAACTCGACCAAGTTGCAGAGAAAATAAGGGAAAAAGGAAGGAAGCTTTTGGAAGAGGCAAGACCCAAAATATCTAAGTCCAAACATGCCTACAAGTCAAACTGCTTTCCCAGAAAACAGGGGTGGGCGTGGGTTTGGTTGCAAGTGGGGGTTGGGTGGTTGCATGTGGGGTGGTTTGTGGTGTTTAATTGTGTCCCGGTATTTCATACGATGTATAAAAATATCCCTCCTCGATATTTTATTATTCTACCACATCAACACAACAATTAAAAACACCTAACATGCTTCCTAAACCACATCATCAAATTAAATAAATTAATCCCACATACAAACGCTTTAAACATATAGGTTCATAATTAACCACCCTTAAATGCATGATTACCCACATAATCATTTCGGGGATATCACAATTGGACTCTTTTTAGAACCCGGTTTCTGAACCGGTATTTCTCTGCGGCTGCGAGGCAGATAAAGAAAGATGAGTTCACAAACTTAAAGCAAGGAGGTATGTCAGTGTCAGACTATGCGATGCACTACTCTTCATTACTGCGTTATGTTCCGCATATTGCCACAAGCGGACATGCAAAGATGAGACATTTCTGAAGGGGTTACGGCCGGAGCTTTTCGACCAGGTTATCACCAATAACCCCACTTCTTTTGATGATGCTCTCACGAGAGCAGAGCTTGCGGAGATTGGAGTTGGTGCCTATCCTAGTGCTGTACCCCCACAGGTGCCACAACAGAGGCAAGCTACTGATAGCTTGAGGCCCCGAGGAGAATCATTTAATCCTCGTGGTGCTTCTTCATCCTCACGGTTTAGTGGAAATAAATCTTTTGGTCGGAAACAAGAAAACAGGAAGAGCAATTGGTCGACCAACCGAGGACCCATGCAAGGAAATAGATCGGGGGAGATAAGGTGCGACAATTGTGGTGGGCCACACTATTCAAGTAATTACCCTGCTTGTTATAGTTGTGGCAAGATGAGCCACGTCTCTCGGTACTACCCCACACGGGGAGGGCAGTTAGGTTTTCAAGGGAACAAGCCGAGATTTGAGGCCAGAACGGTGCATCAGAGGCAGCAGACTATGCCTCGACCATCGGGAGGTCAGACAGTGGGACCGTCCCAGGGACACGTGTATGCACTGACCAGAGAGCAGGCCCAGGCAGCCCCAGAGGAGGTGATCACCGGTACGTGCCATTTACTTACGTACACTGCTTTTATTTTGATAGATACAGGTGCCTCCCACTCTTTTGTATCTGTGGGCTTTGTGGAGAGACACCATATGCGCACGCCTTTGTTACCCACGCCTCTCATGGTCTCGACACCCATTGGAAGGAGTGTCATTGCCGATCAGTTTCTTGCAGATTGCCTCATTTATTTTGAGGGCAACAAGTTGAAGCAGATTTGATTGTATTGGGCATGTCAGACTTCGACTGCATTGTGGGTATTGACATTCTGAACAGATACCAGGCAGTGGTAAATTGTCGACAGAGAACAGTGAGGTTCAGATCTGATTTGGGGATACAGTGGACTTTTTATGGCAACGGTTCTTGTGCGAAGATTCCGTTGATTTTGGCAGTCAAAATGTCTCAGTTGTTGGCACGTGGTCACACGAGCTATCTCATCTATGCCGTGGACACGTCGGGGAAGAATAAAGAGTTGAGAGTTGAGGATGTACCAGTGGTAGCGGAGTTTGCTGATGTATTCCTGGAGGAGATTCCCGTATTCCCACCGGCTAGAGAAGTCGAGTTTGGGATTGAGTTATTACCGGGAACATCCGCTATCTCTCGTGCACCTTACAGGATGGCACCGGCAGAGTTGAGTGAATTGAAGGAGCAGTTGCAGGATCTCCTTGACAAGGGATATATACGCCCGAGCGTATCGCCATGGGGGCACCGGTTCTTTTTGTGAAGAAGAAGGATGGTTCGATGTGGTTATGCATCGATTACGGACAACTGAATAAGGCCACAGTGAAAAACAAGTATCCTCTCCCAAGGATTGATGATTTGTTTGATCAGTTGCAAGGTACCAGACTATATAGCTAGATTGATTTGAGATCCGGGTACCACCAGATTCGGGTCAGAGAGGAAGATGTGCAGAAGACGGCGTTTCGAACTCGATATGGGCACTATGAATTCCTAGTGATGCCGTTCGGTGTGACGAATGCCCCAGAGGTCTTTATGAGTTTGATGAACAGAGTGTTTCAGCCGTATCTTGATCAGTTCGTCATTGTATTTATTGACGACATACTTATCTACTCTCGGAGTGAGGAAGAGCATGCAAAACACTTGAGGACAGTACTCCAGATTCTCAGAGATCACCAGTTGTATGCCAAGCTCAGCAAGTGTGAGTTTTGGTTGAGCAGTGTAGTATTTCTGGGGCATGTCATATCTAGCAGTGGGATATCGGTGGATCCCAGGAAGATTGAGGCTGTGATGGAGTGGGCTGCACCCACTTCTGTGCCCGAGATATGGAGCTTCCTTGGTTTGGCCGGTTATTATCGATGTTTCGTCGAGGGATTTTCAAAGATCGCCAAGCCGTTGACATAGTTGACCCAGAAGGGAGTACCGTTCTTTTGGTCAGAAGCTTGGGAGGAGAGCTTCCAGGAATTGAAGCACCGGTTGACGACGGCGCTTGTGTTGGTGATTCCTTCGGAGAACACTAGGTTTGTCTTCTATACTGACGCATCACTTCAGGGCCTTGGGTGTGTATTGATGCAAGATAAGCATGTGGTGGCTTATGCGTCGAGGCAGTTGAAGCCGCACGAGACTAGATACCAAGTCCATGACTGGGAATTGACGGCTATCATCTTCGCCCTGAAGATTTGGAGACATTATTTGTATGGTACTTCGTTTACCATTTACACGGATCACAAGAGCCTCAAGTTTTTATTCACTCAGGCGGAGCTGAACATGAGGCGGAGAAGGTGGATGGACTTACTCAAAGACTTTGATTGTGAGATTGAGTACCATCCCGGAAAAGCTAACTTGACAGCAGATGCTTTGAGCCGGAAAGTTAGGAGTACTGCTGAGGACGTCATCCATTTGTCAGCCATGATGACCTTCTATTGCCATCTGGGCTATGATTTCGACATAGATGCATCACCTGTGTATGTATCGACCTTATTAGCTGAGCCAGATACCTTTGAGAACATCAGGAGAGCTCAGGAGTCAGATGATGAGATTCAGAGATTGTTATCTTTACTACATCTTGGTCAGCCATCGAAGTTCATAGTGGCCGAGGACGGATCCTTGAGATTGGGTAGCCGTTGAGTGGTTCCGAGTACGCCGGAGTTGCGTAGAGGGATCTTGGAGCGGGCTCATAGTAGCAGACTTAGTATCCACCCAGGCGGGAAGAATATGTACAAGGACCTACGTGATCAGTTTTGGTGGAAAAGAATGAAGTGTGATTTCGTCGCCTTTGTTAAGAGATGCTTGATCTGCCAGCAGGTCAAGCCAGAGAGGCAGAGACCTGGCGGCGAGGTAAGAAGCTTGGAGATACCAAAGTGGAAATGGGAACACATTTCCATGGACTTCGTGACTCACTTGCCGAGGAGTGCCTCGGGTTTTGATGCCATTTGGGTGATCGTGGACAGATTGACCAAGGTGGCTCACTTCATTCCTTATAGCATGACCTTCACCTTTTTGAGGATGGCGCAGTTGTATATTCGTGATGTGGTAAGATTGCATGGGATCCCCATTTCCATAGTGTCGAATCGAGACCCACGATTCACGTCTCATTTTTGGGAGGGTCTTCAGTCAGCTTTGGGGACTGAAGTTAGGCTGAGCACTGCTTATCATCCTCAGACGGATGGCCAGACCGAGGGTACTATCCAAATGCTCGAGGACATGTTGAGGGCTTGTGTATTGGAGTTTGATGTTTCTTGGCAGGATTCAGTAGCCTTGGTAGAGTTTTCTTATAACAATAGCTACCAGGCAAGCATTCAGATGGCTCCTTTTGAGGCCCTTTATGGCAGACGGTGTAGATCACCCTTGTGTTGGGATGACTTGGATCGTAAATCGGTCGGAGGACCGGAACTGGTTCGAGAAATGGAAGAGAAGATAAAGATGATAAGGCAGAAAATGAAAGCAGCCCAGGACAGACAGGCAGCTTATGCGAATAAACGGCAGAGACCGTTGGAGTTTCAGTTGGGAGATAAGGTCTTCTTGAAGATCTCGCCTTTCAGAGGTGTTGTGCGATTTGGGATGCACGGAAAACTATCTCCGAGGTATGTTGGTGTAAGGACCCTAGTTCCTTAAGTGCGGATTAAGGCATAATTAGAGCTAATGAAGATTATCAGAGTAAAATAATTGTGTTGAGACTATGAGCTTTAAGAATTACATGCCAAAATAAGGACTAATAATGGATTAGTTACATTCCCAATATAAATGAATGTTATCAATTATAGCTTTACACTACTCCTAGAGTAGTTACTATACAAAATTAATCCTGCCCTTCCTTCCTCAAAAGAATTCTTCACAAGCTCACCACCTCAACCCGTTTTAGCCCCTTTTTCATCATGCCAAAAAGTACCTACAAGGACAACCCCCAAACATGAGCAATGCTATCATATACAACACAATATGAATATAAAGCGTAAATGCATAAATCACAATAAAACACTTCCTGTTTTCCCATGCATTTCAAACGCTTCCGGTTTGGTTGTCCCTGTACCATAACTCATGAGTATAATCAATAGATTATTTAATGGTCTAGACATGTCATGACATAATACCATCTCATCAATACCAAATACCAGTCACCAATCCCTAGTCTGTCCATCACAATGTATTTCAATGCCCCTCGCTTATTTACATATAGGCGGCATAGAATAACCTCGCTTCAATGGACATGCGGCGCTCCCACCCCTCGCTTCACATTGAGCGGCAAATATTCTTTCCTCGCCCTATATGATAACCACGCTCAAATGTGACATGCGGCGCTCCCACCCCTCGCTTCACATTTAGCGGCAACAAATCAAATAGCGCAAGCATTAAAATCATCAAGGGATGACCACGACTCATGGGATGTGCACCAATAACCATCATATGCATATACAATCGTCATGCATAATTCAACATGTATTTGCATCCACAATGCATAATTCCACATATACTCGCATCCACAATGCATAAACAATGAGTATATTAGATACATGTACCGTTGGGTGCCCGTACGTCCTCTACGTACCTTTCCAAAAAGTAGGATGTGGTAGGATTTCAATTCCTTGGCTGTGTCGCCACCTGGGATGGTTCTACACATTCACACAAATCAATATTAGAACCCAATAATAGTCCAATACCAAAAATCCCACAAAAATATCCAAAAACACCAATTTTGGTGTCTCGCGATCGATCGCCATATAGCCCCGATCGATCGCGAGACTACACTGCCTCGCCCAACAAAATCTTTCAATTCGCGATCGATCGCCGAGTTTGCGCCGATCGATCACGGCCTCGCCAATCGATCGCGCCAAACTCGCGATCGATCGCTGAAGGCTACTGCCTTCTCCCCTGTAGCTCGCGATCGATCGGTGGAAGGTGCCTATCGATCGCCGAGTCCTGTAGGTCTGATTTTCGGGCACTATTCATCCTTCTCCTTCCCCAACTCAAACAAACTCAAATATTAAAACACCAACCATACCAAATCACTACAAATCTTCAATAAACATCCTCATACAACCATAAATCTAACACTCACCCACAAATAACACCAACCAAACAAACCCATTTCAAAACCCTTCAAAACCATTTCAAACTCAAATAAAACACTACAAAATCAACAATGAGGTATCCATACCTCTTGGGGACCTCAAATCTCCCAATAAACTTCACAAATCAAGGTTTTTGGAAGGATTCTCTTCACCCCTAAGCTCAAACTCGAAAATAAGAGAGGAAGGGTTTGGGAGGTGATATTTTGGGAAAGTTAAAAGTAAGAGTGAAGGTATGGTGGGGGGTTTTGGGGTATAAAAGTGGGGTATTTAAAATGGAGTGCATTCTTTAATACCATGGTGTATAAAACACCCCAACATGATATTTTAAAAGCATAACACAACAATGCTCCACAATCTCAAATAAATGCATGCTTCCCAATAAATGACTACCAACACATGTAAGTCATTAAAACACCCAATTATCCAACATGCATCACAAGTACCCCGAAATGCATTCCCGGTCACGCCTACCATATGACTAAGCATTTCAACATGATAAAAAAATCCAGCACATAATTAATCACTACCATAATTCATCATATAAACACAATTAATGCCCAAATTGCAATTAATTATTTCGGGGATATCACAATACTCCCCTACTTATAAGATTTCGTCCTCGAAATCACATGCACTTACCCCAAAAGAAACTAAACATAATCACATACCAGAGAATAGTTCCTGGTAGTGCTGCACCATATGCCGCTCCGTCTCCCACGTAGCCTCCTCGGCACCCCTGCGGTCCCACTGAACCTTGATCATAGGTATCACTTTATTCCGAAGTCTACGGTCTGCTCGATCCAGAATTCTAGCAGGCCGTTCCACATAAGACACATCGAATTTTAACTGAACCTCGGAAGGCTGTAACACATGAGATGGATCCGGCTCATACTTCCGCAGCATCGATACATGAAACACATCATGTATACCAGATAAAGAAGGTGGCAAAGCTAGTCGGTAAGCTAAGGTGCCAATGCGCTGCAAAATCTTGTACGGTCCAACATACCTCGGAGACAGTTTCCCGCGCATCCCAAATCACACAACGCCTCTGAAAGGCGAGATCTTCAAAAAGACCTTATCTCCCAACTGAAATTCCAACGGTCTCCGCCGTTTATTAGCATAAGCTGCCTGTCTGTTCTGGGCTGCTTTCATTTTCTGCCTTATCATCTTTATCTTCTCTTCCATTTCCCGTATTAACTCCGGTCCTCCGACCGATTTGTGGTCCAAATCTTCCCAACACAAGGGTAATCTACACCGTCTGCCATATAGGGCTTCAAAAGGAGCCATCTGAATGCTCGCCTGGTAGCTGTTATTATAAGAGAACTCTACCAAGGCCACCGAATCCTGCCAAGAAACATCGAACTCCAATACACAAGCCCTCAACATGTCCTCGAGCGTTTGGATAGTACGCTCGGTCTGGCCATCCGTCTGAGGATGATAAGCAGTGCTCAATCTAACTTCAGTTCCCAAGGCCGACTGAAGACCCTCCCAAAAATGAGATGTGAATCGTGGATCTCGATCCGACACTATGGAAATGGGGATCCCATGCAATCTCACCACATCTCGAATATACAACTGCTCCATCCTCAAAAAGGTGAAAGTCATGCTATAGGGGATGAAATGAGCCACCTTAGTCAATCGATCCACAATCACCCAAATAGCATCAAAACCTGAAGTACTCCTCGGCAGGTGAGTCACGAAGTCCATGGAAATGTGTTCCCACTTCCACTTCGGTATCTCCAAGCTTTTCAACTCGCCGCCAGGTCTCTGTCTCTCTGCTTTAACCTGCTGGCAGATCAAGCACCTCTTAACAAAAGCGACAACATCACTCTTCATTCTTTTCCACCAAAACTGACCACGCAGATCTTTATACATCTTCTTCCCGCCTGGGTGGATGCTAAGTCTGCTACTATGAGCTCGCTCCAAGATCCCTCTACGCAACTCCGGCGTACTCGGAACCACCCAACGGTTACCCAATCTCAAGGATCCGTCATCGGCCACTCTGAACTTCGTTGGTTGACCAAGATGCACTAAAGATAACCATCTCTGAACCTCATCATCTGACTTCTGAGCTCTCCTGATATTCTCATAGATATCCGGCTCAGCCAATAAGGTCGATACGTACACTGGTGATGCATCTATGTCAAAATCATAGCCTAGATGGAAATAGGAGGTCATCATAGCCGACAAATGGATGACGTACTCAGCAGAACTCCTCACTTTTCCGCTCAAAGCGTCTACTGTCAAATTAGCAGGAGCACGAGAAATAGCGGATGTCCCCGGTAATAATTCAATCCCAAACTCGAC